>CM075959.1:7167259-7687261 GCA_038048745.1 Coluber constrictor foxii | reverse complement strand
GTCGTAAAAATGGGGCAAAAATTCATTTCACCACCATCTTGCTTAGGAAGTGTTGGGCTCAATTGTGGTCATAAACTGAGGATTACCTGAATGAATCTTTTCTCCCTACCTTTCTCTTATCTCTCCCTTTATCTTCCCTGGTCATAAGGAAGTTACGCTTTATTACAAAGTTACTCAAACTGGATTAACTACCCTGTTTTCCCCGAAAAATTGGACCAAGCCGAAAAATAAATCCTAGCATGATTTTTTCAGGATGCTCGTAATATAAGTCCTACCCCTCAAATAAGCCCCAGTTAAGATTGTCAGCCAGAAAAACAGGATTTGAAAGAGCTTTAAAAGAACATCTGGGAATGCAAGTTTCTAGATTTTTTTTCTCTCTCTCTCTCTCTCTCTTTCAAGGCTTGGAGGAGCTGCATTGGTTTTTTTCTTTTAGGTGGAATAGTATAAGCTAGTTTGAATGATTCTACCCAGAGGAGTGAATACCTTCGTGGTTGGATATTATCTATATAAAAGTCACACAGGGGGGTTATGTGGAGAGATGCTTTATTTTTGCTGATGGGGGCAGATAGAAGACGAAGCTTATTGGAATTGGATTTATGTGGAGAAAGAATACTTAACTTTAATCAAGATGAAGAGAAGATGGAAATTTGGATTATGGAAATAGAAAAAATTTCTTTTTGGATGTAATTGTATGATTATAACAACATATGCATAATTATATTATATTGCATGTTTTTATGTTTTTCTTTTTGCTTTTTTAGTTAAGGGGTGTAGTTGGGATCAAATTATTTGATATGAATATGCAGGTTATATTATGTTTTATTAGAAGGGGGATTGAGTTTGGCATATGATTAGTAATGTTAGTACCAATGGTTCACAGAAAGGTATAATAATTTTTTAAATTGGCTTGAATATTATAATGGTTATTATTATTGGGTGTTTTTTTTATTATAATATTGTTAACTTTAGATGAATATTAATATCTATGGGTCTATTGTTATATTTTTTCTTTTTCCTTTTTTTTTAATTCTTTTTTTTTCTTTCTTTCTTCTTCCTTCAAAACTTTTCTTCAATTTAGAATTTGAATACATAATAGTTTTTTTGCTTTTCTTTTAATTATAAATCTTTGCTGTTTTTTTTTTTTAAAAATTTGTAGCGGAAGTCAGGGGAGGGATGGGGAGGGAAGGTGTGAGGGTGGAGGGAGGTTGGGGGGGTGGGGAGATGGGGGGTGGGGGGGAAAATGAAATTTTTTTTTTTTGTATTGTAAAACTTTTTTCAATAAAAAAAAAGAAGATTGTCAGCCAGATGGATGTATTTAGTACCATATTTTCCCCAAAAATAAGACCTAACCAGAAAATAAGGCCTAATGTGTCTTAGCCAGATGGATGTATTTAGTACCATATTTTCCCCAAAATAAGACCTAACCAGAAAATAAGGCCTAATGTGTCTTTTGGAGCAAAAATTGATTATAAGACACGGTCTTATTTTCGGGTAAACACAGTAGATTAATTAGCAACATTCAAGGGGAGCAGAGGCCTCGGTGACTTTCCTAACATTTCCCCAAACCGAAAAGGTAAATCCACTAATTATTTTTTATTAATTACAGATTAACAGAGTTGGAAGGGACCCTGTAGGTCATCTAGTCCAACCCCCACACCCAAACAGGAGACCCTACACCATTTCTGACAGATGGCAGTCCAGTTGCTTCTTGAAAGCCTCTAGTGTTGAAGGTCCTACAACTTCTGAAGGCAACTTCTCTTCCATGGGTTGATTGTTCTCACGGTCAGAATATTTCTTCTTATTTCTAGGTTGAATCTCTCCTGGATCAGTTTCCATCCATTATTCCTTGTCTGCCTTCAGGTGGTTTGGATTTATTATAATATTATTATTGGTTCAATTTATATGCCACCCTTCTCTGGAGACACAGCGTGGCTTACAATGCATTAAGCAATAGCCTTCATCCTTTTGCCTTCGCCCACCCCCCCCTAAGCAGTGTTCTTTTTTATACAAAGTCAGCTTATTGCCCCCACAATCCGGGTCCTCATTTTACCTACCTCGGAAGGATGGAAGGCTGAGTCAACCTTGAGCCTGGTGAGATTCGAACTTGCAGTAATTGCAGACAGCTGGCAGCTAAGTTTTTTTTTTTTAATTTGATTTATATGCCGCCCTTCTCCGGAGACTCAGGGCGGTTTACAATGCATTAAGCAATAGCCTTCATACTTTTGTATATTTTATACAAAGTCAGCTTATTGCCCCCACAAACTGGGTCCTCAATTTACCTACCTTAGAAAGGATGGAAGGCTGAGTCAACCTATTTATTTATTTATTTATTTATTTATTTATTTATTTATTTATTTATTTATTTATTTATTTATTTAATTTTTATAAATTAAAAGGTCTCCCGAAGGACTCAGGGCAGTGAACAGTTAAAATAACATACATATAACATGTGAATATAAGATAATTAAACCAGTTTGGCTCATCAGTTAAGAATCTTCAGCATAAAGATTTAGAACAATTAGAAGAGATTTATGCCAGACCGGCTTGGTGAAACAGAAAGATATTAAGTGCACGACGGAAAGTACGAAGATCTGGGATCATTCGTATCCCTGGGGGTAACCTGTTCCAAAGGGTAGGTGCCCCCACAGAAAAGGCTCTTTCTCTGGGAACCACTAGTCGGCATTGCTTTAGTGACGGCACCCTGAGGAGGCCCACCCTGTGGGAACGTGCTGGTTGGTGGGAGGTTATCAGTTGCAGAAGGTGGTCTCGTAGGTACCCAGGTCCTAAGCCATGGAGCACTTTGAAGGTAAGAACCAACACCTTGAAGCGCACCTGGAAGACCACCGGAAGCCAGTGCAGCTCGCGTAGGAGAGGTGTTACATGTGAGCGCCATGTCACTCCCAATGTCACCCGCACAGCTGCATTCTGGACCAGTTGAAGTCTATACGTGCACCTCAAGGGGAGCCCCATGTAGAGAGCATTACAGTAGTCCAGACGGGAAGTGATAAGGGCATGAGTGACTGTGCATAAGGAGTCCCGATCTAGAAAGGGCCGCAGCTGGCGAATCAGGCGAACCTGATAGAAAGCTCCCCTGGCCACGGCCGTCATATGCTCTTCTAAAGACAACCGTGTGTCCAGGAGGACACCCAAGTTGCGAGCCCTCTCTGTGGGGGCCAATGACTCGCCACCAATAGTCAGCAATGGTATCAGCTGGCTATATCGGGATGCCAACAGCCACAGCCATTCAGTCTTGGAAGGGTTGAGTCGGAGCCTGTTTTTCCCCATCCAGATCCACACGGCTTCGAGGCACCGGGACATCCTTGAGCCTGGTGAGATTCGAACTTACAGTAATTGCAGACAGCTGATGTTAATCACAATGCTTTTAGTCTGCTGAGCTATCCAGGCTCTTGACACACACACCCCTCCTCTCTGTGATAGCCCCTCAAATATTGGAACACTGCTATCACGTCTTCTCTGGTCCTTCTCTTCACTAGACTACGTTTTATTCTCTCGTCTCCTAATCCTCCTGGTTGCTCTCCTCTGCACTTTTTCTAGAGTCTCAACATCTTTTTTATAGTGTGGTGACCAAAACTGGATGCAGTACTCTCGATGTGGTCTTACTAAAGCTTTATAGAGTGGTATTAGTACCTCAGGTGTCATCCCCCACCCCTCCCCACCCCACTTCTACATTGCCCAATGATAAACGATGGCTTCGCATGTGTGTGTGAGCATACATCTACAATTGGTTTTCCTGCTGGATCGAAAACGCAGAGGCATGAGAGAAATTAAAGGGAAATAAAAAGGAATTCCAGCCCCCTGAAAAAAAAAAATCCCCTTATTTGGATTGAAAGAGGAGGGCGGGGGTGTTGGAACGATTTCTTAGGCCTGTTTTATTTGTCATCTAAATGCAGACAAGAAGAAAAATATAAATATGGAAGATCACCGCGAGCCTTGGTCGTCCGATTCCTCTGCTCAGATCCCCTCCAGGGGTGCGCAGGGTTATATCAATGCTTTGGATATGTTTCGTAATAAAATGGGGGTGGGGGGGCTAGAAAGAGGACTCTCTTTATTATTTTCTTGCGTGGGGCATATGGGTTTGTGCATCTCTCCTTCTCTCTCTCTCTCTCTCTCTCTCTCTCTCTTAAAACAACTCTATTAGCGCCGAGCGAGGCACCTTAAGCACCGTCTGACAGGTACAAACCGTTGCCGGTAGCTTTGCCCCGTTGGTCTGATTTTCCTGCCGTCTGAAGGTTGACTCGAGTCATTTTGCACCCAATTACTTTGCAGTAAATTCGTCGGATGATTCTTGTCGCCCGGTATTGATCCGACGTGTCACCTTGAACTTGTTTATTGACACATCAAATTCCAAAGGCAGGCCCAGTGCAATTTACCACTTCCCAATTATGGTATTTATATGATGTCACACCGGAGCTCTTCGGGCCGTGTTGAGAGACGAGACGAGGAGGGCTATTTCCCTGCTTCTCGGCCACCTCCCTCCAGCCTCTATCCACACTCGCACAAACACACAAACACACACACACAGAGAGAGAGAGAGAGAGAGAAACACAGACGCGCACCAATCACCCGAGTGGCTCTTTGCCATTTTGCTTTGACCTTTCCCCGAGACAGATGGCGGCCCATAAAACACATCATTAACGCACCCGTCATTTTTCTCTCCCTTGGTTTGCACCGAGGACTTTGTTCAATGGGGGTAGTGGTTCCCCTCGGTTTTGTCTTGCCCCGGCAGCTTTTCAGAAATGGTCCTTCCTGGTTAGAAGGTTGAAGAAGGAACTGGTTGTTGCAACCCACAAACAGGCTTGTTATATAAAGGGGAATTTAGGCCAGGTTGTCTCTAAGCAGGGGACACACAGTCTTTGAGGGACCGAGAGACCTATTAGGTTGCTAGGAGTAAAGCATCCATAAATAGGGTTGCAATGCAAAATGGGGTAGCTTCGGTATTTCTTCCCCTTCCCCTGCTTCTTTCCCACTTAACAACCGTGTTACTAATTTACCAACGGTAGCAGAGGTGGGATTACCTTACCTTCTTTACCAGTTCACAAATGTAAGCACTCGGGCGTGCTAGCTTCACTCACACGCGCCACCTCTGCGCATGCATATGTCCTTCTGTGCGTGCACAGTAGTCATGCATTACATCTGGGTGGGTGGGCGGAGCCTTCTGCACTCGCCGCTACCAGTTCGCACGATCTGAAGGGAACCGGCTGAATCCCACCACTGAACTGTAATGATTCATTTAACAACTGTGGTAAGAAAAGTCGTAAAATGGAGTAAACTCACTTAACAAATGTTTCACTTAGCAACAGAAATTTTGGGTTAATTATGGTCATAAGTATCTTCCCCCCTCCCCCCAGATCTCCCTAGCAACAGCCAGGAAAGAAGAAAAATAACACAACCACTAGGATTCATTAGACGGATTGGGAAAAAGTTTGGAATTTTTCTACCAAGGAGCTTAATTTTCAAATGTGGAACACATGAAATTCCCAGTTCTGGATTTCTTTGACCAATGCTTTTGGCTTTTCTCCAAAGCACCTGAGAGTAGGACAAGAAACAATGGATGGAAACTAAGCAAGGAAAGAAGCAACTTAGAAATAAGGAGAAATTTCCTGATAGTGAGTACAATTAATCAGTAGAACAATTTGCCTCCAGAAGTTGTGAATGCTCCAACGCTGAAAGTTTTTAAGAAGATGTTGGATAACCATTTGTCTGAAGTGGTGTAAAGTTTCCTGCCTAAGCAGGGGGTTAGACTAAGACTTTTCTTGCCACAGTTGTTAAATGAATCATTACAGTTCAGTGGTGGGATTCAGCCGGTTCCCTTCAGATCGTGCGAACTGGTAGCGGCGAGTGCAGAAGACCTCTAAGGTCCCTTCCAACTCTGTTATTCTATTCTATTCTATTCTATTCTATTCTATTCTATTCTATTCTATTCTATTCTATTCTACTCTACTCTACCCTACCCTACCCTACCCTACCCTACCCTACCCTACCCTACCCTACCCTACCCTACCCTTACTCTACTCTACTATAAAATAAATAGATCAGACATCCAGCCCTGGAAGTTTTTAAGAAGAGATAGGACAACCTTTTGTATGAAGTGGTGTAGGGTTTCCTGCAGTGGTGAAATTCAGCCGGATCTATGTGGATCGCGCAATCTGGTAGTGCTACCTATGGGAGGCTCCACCCACCCACCTACCTGGACATCACATCCCATTTTTTACCCTCTGCGTATGCATGGAGGAAGCGCACACACTCACATTTGCAAGCCAGTAGGGAAAGGTAAGTGAATTTCATCCCTGGTTTCCTGCCTAAGCAGGGGGTTGGACTAGAAGACCTCCAAGGTCCCTTCCAAATTTTGTTATTCTATTCTATTCTATTCTATTCTATTCTATTCTATTCTATTCTGTTCTATTCTATTCTATTCTATTCCATTCCATTCCATTCCATTCCATTCCATTTTAGCAATATGAGAATCACAAAGTTCTTCGGTTTGGATCCTTGACATTTACCAAACTGTCTTCTCAGATTAGAATCTGACCGTTCCAATGTTTCTCTGGCTGGCTGGGGAATTCTGGGAATTGAAGTCCACACATCTTCAAGTTGCCAAGGTTGAGCCACACTGATCCAGGCACATAATTCAAAAAGGTAGACATGGATCACCAAGTCTGGCATGCTACGAAGATGGGGTCTCCTCCCCACCCCTTGACTCTTGCGCTGGGATGAGGTCCCAGCGCAAGGGTCAAGGAATAGCTTGCCTTACAAGGTCAGTGGTTGATCTCTTCCCCTCTATTAAATCTTTAAGAGGGCAGGAAAAAAGGTCTTCTTTCACTAAATTTTGAGTCCTCCGAGACTATGCTGGCTCTTGCTTATTTGCTCCTGGAAGCACGAAGCCGAGAACACCAGCCTGAAGATGACGAATGAGACTTCGTCGAAACGTCACCAAGATACTTCCAATTCTACGTGGGAGAAGACCCGAATAACCAAAGACCTACATACAAACACCCGCGAAAACCTCAGAAAACATATATATATATATATATATAATAAATATTATATATATAATATATATAAAGAGAGAGTGAGTCAGGGAGTCAATTTTAGGACTGGGTTTCAGGCCCAAAATGAGATAGATAGATAGGTGGGTGGGTGGGTGGGTGGGTGGACGGACGGATGGATGGATGGATGATAGGTAGGTAGGCAGGCATGCAGGCAGATAGATACTGGTAGGTAGATATGTAGATGATAGATAGATAGATAGATAGATAGATAGATAGATGGATGGACGGGTAGATGATAGGTAGGCAGGAAGGCAGGCAGATAGATACTGGTAGGTAGGTAGGTAGATGATAGATAGATAGATAGATAGATAGGTAGGTAGGTAGATAGATAGATAGATAGATAGATAGATAGATAGATAGATAGATGGATGGATGGATGGATGGATGGATGGATGGATGGGTGGGTGGGTGGGTGGGTGGGTGGGTGGGTGGGTGGGTGGATGGACGGACGGACGGATGGATGATAGGTAGGTAGGCAGGCATGCAGGCAGATAGATACTGGTAGGTAGATATGTAGATGATAGATAGATAGATAGATAGATAGATAGATAGATAGATAGATAGATAGATAGATAGATAGATAGATAGATAGATGATGGATGGATGGATGGATGGATGGATGGATGGATGGATGGATGGACGGGTAGATGATAGGTAGGCAGGAAGGCAGGCAGATAGATACTGGTAGGTAGGTAGGTAGATGATAGATAGATAGATACAGTGGTGGGATTCAAATAATTTAACAACTGGTTCTCTGCCCTAATGATTTCTTCCAACAACCAGTGCACCAAACTGCTCAGAAAGTTAACAACCGGTTCTCCCGAAGTGGTGCGAACTGGCTGAATCCCACCGATGGATGGATGGATGGATGGATGGATGGATGGATGGATGGATGGATGGATAGATAGATAGATAGATAGATAGATAGATAGATAGATAGATAGATAGATAGATAGATAGATGATAGATAGATAGATGGATAGATAGATAGATAGATAGATAGATAGATAGATAGATAGATAGATAGATAGATAGATAGATAGATAAAATTGGCCCATTTTGGGCCTGAAACCCAGCCCTAAAACTGACTCCCTGGCTCCGATCCATCCAAGTAACAGACCTCTTAAATATGAAAAGCATTAAAAAGCTTTAACTTGTGCAAAAGCAGGCCGGCTTGTCCCCACCACACGCCCCGCACAGAAGAGAGTTGGCAACCATTTAATCAGGTTATCTTGCTTGAACCTCCTCAGAGCTCAGGGCGATGGTAAAGACAAATAGGAGAAATCTGTACTTGTCTGGTAGATAACTTATCATTTCTGTCAGCCCCCAGTTGCTGAAATGTACTTGGAAAACAACGGTGGGGGTGGGGGAGAAAGCAAGCTGGAAGACAAATCACCTCTAATTTTTATTTCTTAACTCTTTTATCTATGACATCCCTCTGCTCCGAAAGAAGTCTGGAACTGCATCTCATACCACGGTTTTCTAATGTTTTTGCTGGGCTATTTATTTGTCTTGATTCACAGATCCTTTTTTTTTCCCCCTCCAGTCTTATGGGCTCCATTTTTCTCAGTGTTGCTCCTGTGTGGTTTGTGATAGTGATAGCAACAGGAACAGCACTTAGACTTATATACCACCCCATAATGCTTTACAGCCTCCTCTAAGCGGTTTACGGAGTCAGCCTATTGCCCCCCGGTAATCTGGGTCCTCATTTTACCAACCTCAGAAGGATGGAAGGTTGAGTCGACCTTGAGCTAGTCAGGATCGAACTCCAGACAGTGGGCAGAGTTGGCCTGCAGAACTGCATTCTAACCACTGCACCACCATGGCAAGGAAGGAAGGAAAGAAGGAGGGAGGGAGGGAGGGAGGGAGGGAGGAAGGAAAGAGGGAGGGAGGGAGGGAGGGAGGGAGGGAGGGAGGGAGGGAGGGAGGAAGGAAGGAAGGAAGGAAGGAAGGAAGGAAGGAAGGAAGGAAGGAAGGAAGGAAGGGCAATAGCACTTAGACTTATATACGGCTTCATAGTGCTTTACAGCCCTCTCTAAGCAGTTTACAGAGTCAGCCTATTGCCCCCCAATAATCTGGGTCCTCATTTTACCAATCTCAGAAGGATGGAAGGCTGAGTTAACTTTGAGCTAGTCAGGATCAAATTCCAGACAGTGGGCAGAGTTGGCCTGAAATACTGCATTCTAACCACTGCACCACCATGCAAAGGAAGGAAGGAAGGAAGGAAGGAAGGAAGGAAGGAAGGAAGGAAGGAAGGAAGGAAGGAAGGAAGGAATAACAATAGCACTTAGACATATACCACCCCATAATGCTTTACAGCCTCCTCTAAGCGGTTTACGGAGTCAGCCTATTGCCCCCCGGTAATCTGGGTCCTCATTTTACCAACCTCAGAAGGATGGAAGGTTGAGTCGACCTTGAGCTAGTCAGGATCGAACTCCAGACAGTGGGCAGAGTTGGCCTGCAGTACTGCATTCTAACCACGCACCACCATGGCAAGGAAGGAAGGAAAGAAGGAGGGAGGGAGGGAGGGAGGGAGGGAGGGAGGGAGGGAGGGAGGGAGGGAGGAAGGAAGGAAGGAAGGAAGGAAGGGCAATAGCACTTAGACTTATATACAGCTTCATAGTGCTTTTCAGCCCTCTCTAAGCAGTTTACAGAGTCAGCCTATTGCCCCCAACAATCTGAGTCCTCATTTTACTGACCTGGGAAGGGTGGAAGAATGAGTCAACCTTGAGCCGGTGAGGACTGAATTCCCGACTTCTTCATCCAAGATATAAGACATATCTACATTCGACTCTTAGTTAACCCTAATATATACTCAATTTATGATCACAACTGAGCCCAGAGTTTATGTTGCTAAGTGAGAAATCAGTTGCGTGAGTTTTGTCCTATTTTATGACTTTTCTTGCCACCGTTGCTAAGTAAACCAGTGTAGTTGTTAAATTAGCAACGCGGTTGTTAAGTGAATTTTTTTTTTAAATTAGATTGATATGCCGCCCTTCTCCGAAGACTCAGGGCGGCTTATAATGCATTAAGCAATCCAGCTTCCCCACTGATTTTGCTTGTCAGAAGATCGCAAAAGGGATCATATCAGTAGTAAGATTCAACCGGTTCGGGCCAGTTTGGGTGAACCAGTAATTAAATTACTGGCTGGCCCCACCCCTTCCTGCCCCACCCCTTCCAGGAGTCCCCACACGCCCCAGTTTGACTTCCAGGTAAGTGCAAGGAAGCCTACTAGGGCCAAAATGGTATGCATTCCCCCCGGCCCATTTTTGTTCCCAGGGGGGCGCAGGAGGCTAAGTGCTGCCTGTCAAACACCCCTGGCCATGCCCACCATGGCCACGCCCACCCAGATGGTCATTAGGGCAGAGAACTGGTTGTTAAATCATTTGAATCCCACCACTGGATCACATGACGCCGGAACACTGCAACCATCATAAGTACGTGTCAGTTGCCAGCCTTCCAAATTTTGATCATGTGACCATGGGGATGGGCTGCAATGGTCATAAGTGTGAAAAATGGTCATAGATCATCTTTTTTTTCAGTGCCCTTGTAACTTTCAACGGTCAGTAAATGAACTGTTGCAAGCCGAGGACTATCTGTGGCGAAATAGAGACCAACAAAAATTTTTCTATTATTCACCAAAGCCTTCTCCTTCAATGTGTTTTTAAAATAACAACGGGGACTCCGAGTTAATGCTTTGTCTTACAACCATGCTACTTTTCCATAATGATTTTGTTTTAATTAATTTTTTTTTAAAAAAATTAACTCAGGCGAGGTAGGGGCTTGATGGACACCGTGAGAAATATTTGCTAGCCACCCAATTGATGGGCTTGACAACAGCTTTGGAAATAAATCTCTAAACTGAACATTTGCATAGAGAGACATAGACCTGACTAGGTGTTACAGCCACTGAGCTTATCGATCAAAAAGGTCAGCAGTTTGGCAGTTCGAATCCCTAGTACAGATCTCCTGCTGTTCTGCCCCAGCTACGGACGCCAAAGAATGCAGCACACACAAAGTCCGTTCAAACCTTAGTTTACTAAATAAACCAGTTTTTTACAACAACGACTCTTAATTAACTGCATTAACAGCCGCCAAGAATTCAAAGAATAATACTGAAAGCTTACTGTGGTTGGCAGAATGCCCAGAAGCAATTTGCAGGAAGCTAAGATAAGCAAGACAAGACACGAAGGTATGTGAATGAAGTTGTTCCCTGCAAATTGCTTCAGTCGGCGTTCCTCCTTAAATAGGCTAAGGAAGTGGCCAATTAGCCCCAAGCCTTACTCTCAAGGAGACCTCCTCCTGAGGAGCCACTCCTGCCTTTTGGCCGCTCTGCGCGCCCGTGGATCGATAAGAGGTTCCTCCTCTTCCTCCTCTTCACTTAAGGGAGCTTCTGGAAGTTCTGAAGGCCCTGGCTGAATCCCTGCCTCTGGCACCACATCTTCTCCAGCCTCCTCATTGTTCGACTCGAGTGCCAGCTGCACAGGCTGCTGGCGCAACACACACCAGCCTCCTTGCTGTCTGAATCAGCTACTAGCTGCACAGGCCATGTACGGGCCACAAAACCTGCATGAGCAGGGGGTTGGACTAGATGACCTCCAAGGTCCCTTCCAACTCTGTTATTGTTAACCTTACAATACGCAATCATAAGAAGAGGAGTATGTGAAACCTACATTATTTTCTCAATCCATCTTTGATCCCCAATTTACTCAAGGTTTATCCAATTCCAAGCCCAGGGAATACTGAATCAAAAAGAGCAATTACGATAATAACCACAGCTTTATCCTTAGTACTTAAAATGCTGTTATTTTGTTTATTGTGTTTATGGACCGTCGGTGTTTTTTTTTGAAAGGGTAGCACATGACCTGGATTTAGCACTCTGCGAAGGCAGAAAACGGAGTGAAATTCAGCCTGCCTGTAGTCTAAAAATGTCTGTTTGGAGGGAATCGATAGTTCCTACGAGCCACATTCCATTTCTTATAGAGACATCCAATCATAAGTTACTAATGGGGAAGCTTTATACAGCACATGGAATTTTGGAATACGTCGAACAGGTTATGTCTTTTAAAAAGAAGCATTTATTAGGATAAAACTTCCAGTTTGGTCCAAAGAGACAGACTGATCTAGTAGTTAAGGTACCAGGCTAGAACCCAGGCGACTGTGAGTTCTAGTCCCACCTTCGTCAGGAAAGCTAATAGATAGCTTTCGGTCAATCACCAGGAGACTGTGAATTCTAGTCCAACCTTCCTCATGAAAGCTGACTGAGTGACTTTGAACCAATCACCAGGAGACTGTGAGGTCTAGTCCCACCTTCGTCCTGAAAGCTGACTGGGTGACTTTGGGCCAATCACCAGGAGACTGTGAGGTCTAGTCCCACCTTCATCATGAAAGCTGACCTGGATGACTTTGAACCAATCACCAGGAGACTGTGAGTTCCAGTTCCACCTTCATCATGAAAGCTGACTGGGTGACTTTGGGCCAATCACCAGGAGATGGTAAGTTCTAGTCCCGCCTTAGGCATGAAAGCTGACTGGGTGGCCTTGAACCAATCACCAGGAGACTGTGAGTTCTAGTCCCACCTTCGTTATGAAAGCTGGCTGACTTTGGGCCAGTCACTCTCAGCCCAATCTACCTCACAGGGTTGTTGTTGTGGGGAAAATACAAGGAGAAAGGAATATGTTTGCCACCTTGAGTTATTTATAAAAATAGTAAATGCGGGGGGAAATAATAAATAAATAAATGGGGTGGAGTGAATGCTGAATTACAGGGCTGCCCAATGGTGAAATCCAATTTTTTTTTACTATCGGTTCTGTGGGCGTGGCTTGGTGGGCATGGCAGGGGAAGGATACTGCAAAAATCCCCATTCCCACCCCACTCCAGGACGAGGATACTGCAAAATTCCCGTACCCACCCCACTCCAGGGGAAGGATACTGCAAAATCCCCATTCCCACCCCACTCCAGGAGAAGGATACTGCAAAATCTCCATTCTCACCCCACTCCAGGAGAAGGATACTGCAATATCCCCATTCCCCTCCCCACTCCAGGGGAAGGATACTGCAAAAATCTCCATTCCCACCCCACTCCAGGGGAAGGATACTGCAATATCCCCATTCCCACCCCACTCCAGGGGAAGGATACTGCAAAATCTCCATTCCCACTCCAGGGGAAGGTTACTGCAAAATCCCCATTCCCACCCCACTCTGGGGCCAGCCAGAGGTGGTAGTTGCCGGTTCTCCGACTGCTCAAAAGTTCCGCTACCGGTTCTCCAGAACCTGTCAGAACCTGCTAGATTTCACCAGGTGAGGCTTGCAAAGGAGCATCTTCCAGTCTGAATCACAAGACAGGGTGTGCACTTAATAAAAACTTAGCAGGGAGCTTAGTTGCCACTGTTTTTGCTCAGGGCAACTCTTCCTTTCCCAGAAGTCAAATGAGACCGGACAGAAAACAAAGGCTCCCCTGCTTGTAGCTGGTGGATTTATGACATGTCAAGTTTAAATAGCATCCATAAAGGTTTTAAAATGGTCCGGATGGAGAGAAGATTTTTCAAGCCTCCCAACTATCACAACTACGCCCAGTGGTACAGGATCTGTTCTACCATATGTAGAGATGTGGAGGTCACAAACTTCCCATTTTTATTCTGATTTTTCATTTGTTTTTGTCCTTTTTTTAAAAAGGTTTTTGCCTATACTAAAAATAGCTTCCGTTCCGTTTAAAATATCAAATGACCGAGGCAAGCTTTGGATACCAATTAACCATGGTGTCCATTTCAGCCAAACTGTTATCTTCCAGCCATCCTTGCAAATTCTCTGAATAATTAATCCTTAGCGCTAATGAGTCCTATTGTCTCTTCCTTTTCAGATAGTTTACACACTGCCCACTACTAAGTTTTGCCGATCATCATCATGTCTTTGTTCCGTTTCAGAGTAATTCTTTTGTTCGTTTTCCTACAGGAATATTTGCAGGAACCCTATAAAATGGGGAAGGGAGGGGAGGGAAAAAGGAAAGGGAGAAAGAGAGAAAGGGGAGAGGGGAGGGGAGAGGAAGGAAGGGAAGGGAAGGGGAAGGGAAGGGAAGGGAAGGGAAGGGAAGGGAAGAGAAGAGAAGAGCTGATCCAGTTCTACAGAGAATTATTGAGTCTGTCATCTGCAACTGTCTGGTTTGGTTCTGCAACCCAACAAGACAGACACAGACTTCAGAGGATAATTAGAACTACAGAAAAAACAATGGCTACCAACCGGCCTTCCATGGAGGACCTGTATACTGCACGAGTCAAAAAGTGGACTGTGAAAATATTTACAGACCCGTCACATCCTGGACGTAAACTGTTTCAACTCCTACCCTCAAAACGACGCTATAGAGCACCGCACCCCAGAACAACTAGACACAAGAACAGTTTTTTCCCGAACGCCATCTCTCTGCTAAACAAATAATTCCCTCAATATTGTCAAACTATTCACTAAATCTGCATTACTGTGACTATTAATCTTCTCATCGTTCCTATCACCCATCTCCTCCCACTTATGACTGCAATGACTGTAACGTTGCTGTATCCTTATGATTTATATTGACTGTTTCCTAGTATGATTTGATTGCTTATTTGTACCCTGCAACTATCATTAAGTGTTGTACCTTATGATTCTTGACAAATGTATCTTTTCTTTTTATGTACACTGAGAGCATATACACCAAAGACAAACTCCTTGTGAGAAGAGAAGAGAAGAGAAGAGAAGAGAAGAGAAGAGAAGAAGAGAAGAGAAGAGAAGAGAAGAGAAGAAGAGAAGAGAAGAGAAGAGAAGAGAAGAGAAGAGAAGAGAAGAGGAATAGAAAAGAATGGAATGGAATGGAATATGGAATATGGAATATGGAATATGGAATATGGAAGGGGAGAAGAGAAGAGAAGAGAAGAGAAGAGAAGAGAAGAGAAGAGAAGAGAAGAGAAGAGAAGAGAAGAGAAGAGAAGAGAAGAGAAGAGAAGAGAAGAGAAGAGAACACATTGCTTTCTTTTTAGCAGAGAGGGTTAGGCAAAATTTAAGCCACTTTTCTTGTCCTGGTCTTTTGAAAATTTCCCTGAGGTATTTTTTCTGCCTTCTCAAGGTAGCATGCTGAATACAGATGATTGGGGGAAGGATTGAGATCAAACCCCTCCAAAATATGTTTGGTAGGTGACTTACCTCTGCTGGGTTGGGACAAACTCCTTCTAGAAAACATTGTCTAACAAGATGAAGGTAATGGGTTTTTTTTTTTTCAAAAGGAAAAAGGAACAAGGAAGACTTTAGATCTTTGAATGATACTCATTTAGTTATACGCTTTGGAGGTATTCTTCAGTTCAACTTTCCCAGCTTGGCAGCCAGCAGACTGTGCTGAGATTGTAGAACATCTGGAGGGCATCAGGCTGAAGGAAGTGTGGTTGGATCACTTCGATGTTGACTATCTGGTGCTCTTGTCACATTGATTACCCAAGGCAAGATCAGGTCTCACGTATTTACTTTTCATTACCCTTAAAATCAGTAACTGGACACTGAATGATGTTGAAGTGAATATCATGATTAATTGACTTCTGTGTTGCATGCTAGCATATATTGATTGGGTAGAAGTCCATTTATTATTAGGGACAATCCTTCTATTTATATCCTGGATATTGTTTTGGCCCGTCAGCAGCCTGTGCAGCTGGTGGCTGATTCAGACAGCGAGGAAGCTGGTGTGGTGATGCGACAGCAGCCTGTGCAGCTGGCACTCGAGTCAGACAATGAGGAGGGTAGAGAAGATGTGGTGCCAGAGGCGGGGATTCAGCCAAGGCCTTCAGAGCCTCCAGAAGCTCCCTTAAGTGAAGAGGACGAAGAGGAGGAGCCTCTTCTCGATGCACGGGCGCGCAGAGCTGCCAAAAGGCAGGAGTGGCTCCTCAGGAGGAGGTGTCCTCGAGAGTAAGGCTTGGGGCTAATTGGCCACTCCCCTAACCTATTTAAGGAAGGACGACGACTGAAGCAATTTGCAGGGAACAACTTTGTTCATATTCCTTCACGTCTTGATTCCAGAAGCGTTAGATTCGGCTCTTGCTCCTTTCTTGTCAGTTTTCCTGCAAATTGCTTCTGGGCATTCTGCCAACCACAGTAAGGTTACGGTTATCTGAAATACTGTGCCTCAGAATTGAGTTATTATTCTTTGGATTCTTGTCAGCTGTTAATGAAGTTAAATTAACAGCCCTTGTTCAGAAAAGACTGATTTAAACTGTACTTGTGTTCAAACAACTACTAAGACAAACTCATTAGTAGTCCTTAATTAGTAAACTAAGGTTTGTACGGACTTGGTATGTGCTGCATTCTTTGGGGTCCGTAGCTGAGGCAGAACAGATATAGACTTCAAATCTGATAGAAGGCTCCCATCTACAAAAGTGAGCAAAATAAAGTATTTATTTATTTATTTACTGGACAATTCCGGTAAATAAAATATTTACCGGAATTGTCAGCTTCTCTTTTACATTCACTTTTTAAAAAACACTTTGTACTAAAAAGTTGCTCGGAAAATCATTGAAGTCAGCTCTGCAAGAATGCATAGAAAAGTGAATATACAGCAGGGGTGAAATGCTCCCAGTTCGGACCGGATCACCTGATCCAATAGCGATGGAGGCAGGTGGTTTGGAGAACCAGTAGCAAAAATCCCTATCCCTCCCCCATTGCCCAGCTGAGCTGCGCAAGCATCAGAGGCTTTTTTTTTTAATTTTTAAAAGCATTTTTTCTACAACCTCTTCGGCTGAAGAGGTTATAGAAAAAATGCTTTTAAAAGTTAAAAAAAAGCCTCTGCCGATCAGGCAAGTCAGCTGGGATCATCAGAGGCTTTAAAAGCATTTTTTAACAACCTTTTCAGCCGAAGAGGTTGTGGAAAAATGGTTTTAAAAGTTTTTTTTTTTTAAAGTTGGCCACAGCCACTCAGTCATATTACCCCCACCACCAAGCCCTGCCCACAGAACCGATAGTAACAAAATTTACATTTCACCACTGATATACAGATACTCCTCCACTTATGACCGTTCATTTAACAACAGTTCAAAGTTACGACGGCACTGAAAAAAGTAACTTACAATGGGTCCTCGCACTTACAACTGTTGCAGTATCCCTGAAGTCACATGGTCAAAATGTGAACACTTGACACCTGGCATGAATTTACGATGGTTGTAGTGTCCTCTGGGTCACATGATTTGTGAATTTCTTAGGGTAGTGTTACTCAACCATGGTAACTCTTAAGATATGTGGAAATTACACAATTGTTAAGCAGTCTGGGTTGGCCCATTGACTTTGCTTGTTGGAAGGCAGCTGGGAAGGTTGCAATCAGCATACGTGACCCTGGGACACACATCCATTATAGCACTAGCCTCTCTGCTGTCAGCCTCTGGAGGCTCCGAAGTCTGTGCATCACTCCCCAATGGCCCTGGCCCCATCTCTACCTCCGAAGCATGGCCCTCATCCGGGCCTTCCCCAGCCTCCAGGACTGGCCCATGTTCTTCCTCAGTCTCATCGCCGCCTGACTCCGTTGCCAGCTCAACAGGCTGCTAGCGGACCACAACAGGAAGTGAATACCACACCTGCCCTAAATGTATCCTAATAACATTCAAATGAGAAGGTTGGGTTTTAAAAAAGAAAGATGTTTCTAGTCCTTAAGGTGGCTGCAAATATACAATGGAAACACAGTTGAGCCATGTAACTTATGAAATGAATTGTGTTCACTGGCATTTTACATGTTAAGAACTTCAAAAATTCATTTGGAACTTCCTTGTTCCTGGAGAAAATTCCAAGGGGTTCTAAGCGATTAAAGTTTTTTTTTCTCGTTCCCAAAAGCTTTTCTTTGAAAATTTGTTCTCCTGTTAAGATCCTGGGGCTTTTCTTACATGAGCAGGAAATGCTATTTTACTTTTACACGCAATACCATCTATGATGCACAGCTGGGAGATAAAGGCAGGAAGCAGAAATGCAGTTGTGAATATATTTTGACAACACGAACAAAGTGAGACAGACTTCGATCATGGATTTTCATAACGTATCGAAAGGAAAGCCAGAACGAGCCTAATAGCAATTTAATTTTCCATCTAATATAATAGATTTTATTTACATGATCTACCAGCCTGCTCTGCCATATTGAAACTGACAGACTGTCCAACTTGTTTTGGTCTCTAATTATTGAAAAGAGACAAACCTCTTTTTCGAGTGTCAGACTCCCTCTCGCTCGTTTCTTCAGATATTATAAAATGAAAGTGGGGGGAGGGGTGTCCCTGGGTGATTTATGTGGCCTCCTCCCCTTTTTCTGTAAATAACGTTTAATCATCTTAGCCCATTGCATTTGCATCACGGCTTCTTTGGTCTGATTTTGGAAATCATTTTAATCCACGAGAGAGGGGGGGTGGGAGAGGGGAGAGAGGGGAAAGAGAGGAGAGGGAGGGAGGGAGAAGAGAGAGGAGAGAGGAGAGAGAGGGAGGGAGAAAGGGAGGGGCAGAGGGAGAGGGAGGGAGGGAGAGAGAAAAGAGGAGACGAGAGAGAGAAAGAAGAGAGAGGAGAGAGAGAAGAGAGGGGGTGGAGAGGGGAGAGAAGGGAAAGAGAAGAGAGGAGAGGAGAGAGAGAGAAGAGATGAAAAAGGAGGGGGGAGGGAGGAAGGGAAGGGAAGGAGGAAGGGAGGGCCAGAGGGAGAGGGAGGGAGAGAGAGAGAGAAAAGAGGAGAAAAAAGAGAGAAAGAAGAGAGAGGAGAGAGGAGAGAGAGAAAGAAGAGAGAGGAGAGAGGGAGGGGAGAGCTGAGGAAGAGAGTGAAGAGAGGAGAAGGAGGGAGAGTGGAGAGAGAGGAGAGAGGAGAGAGAGGGAGGGAGAAAGGGAAGGAGAAAGGGACGGGCAGAGGGAGAGGGAGGGAGGGAGAAAAGAGACGAGAGAGGAGAGAGAGAGAGGAGAGAGAGAAGAGAGAGAGAAGAGAGGGGAGAGGGGAGAGGGAGGGAGAGAGAAGAGAGAGAAGAGAGGAGAGAGGAGAGAGAGGGAGGGAGGAAGGGAAGGAGGAAGGGAGGGGCAGAGGGAGAGGGAGGGAGAGAGAAAAGAGAGGAGAGAGGAGAGAGAGAAAGAAGAGAGAGAGAGGAGAGAGGGGATAGGAGAGAGGGAGAGAGCAAGAAAATGAGAGTATATATAGATCTCATTGCTTAAAAGTAAAAATAAAAAGTATTAAGTAAAAATATCTTACTTAATCTCACATTGATTTATCCATATTTTCAAAACAAAGAGAACAGCAACTTTGCATTTGGGTCCCGTGAAGACCTCGATTTACGACCGATCCTTGATTTATGACAGGACATTTAGTGATGGTTTGAAGTTAAGACAGACTGCCCAGGGTATTTATGACTTGGTTCCAAACTCCCAATGGCTGCACCCCATGCAGTCATGTGACTTTATTTTGGAGGCTAGGCAACAAGCCCACATTTGCAGCCATTTGCCGCATCCTTCCATTACGTGTCCATGTTTTATGATGTTTTTCGGCCAAAACTAGGATTTACTTCTCGTTTTCGGCAAAACAAGCCTATAGAGAACAATTGGCTAAAAAACACACAGACACAAAAAGGTCATCAAATCGGATCAGTCACATGGGTGACCTACAACTATCACAACTTACAACCATGAAGGGGAGGCTCCATGAAGGTTATAAGTCAAGGACAATCTGTATTTTTGGGTTCTGTTTATATCATTCCACCTGCTGTCTCTTCTCTGTAGTATTAATAGAAACACAAGCACAAAGTTTTTTCTTTGCCAGCTGGCTGTGATGATTAACAGTTATTCCTTCCACCACGGATGCTGCAACCGTCATAAGTGTGAGAACTGGTCATGTCATTTTTTTCCCCCCAGTTCCATTGTAATTTTGAAGGATGAATAGTCATAAGTTGAGAACTACCTTTTCTTCCCAAAAACCAGGTCTGGGAAGAAGGAAAACGAAGATGGCAAAAAGCCAGTGGTAGGATTCAGACGGTTCGGGCCGGTTTGGTTAAACCAGTAGTTAAATTGCTGGCTGGCCCTGCCCCTTCCTGCCCCGTCCCTTCTAGGAGTCGCCATGTCCCCTATCTTTGCTCCCAGATAAATGCAGTGAGGCCTACTTGGCCCAAAATGGGGCATGGGGGGGAGGGCAGCACATCCCCTTCAAGCTTTTTGCTCCCATAGGAGGCCAAGGACTGCCTGTCACACACCCTGGCCACGCCCATCATGGCCATGCCCACCCAGCCAGTCATTAGGAAAGAGAACCAGTTATTAAATTATTTGAATCCCACCCTGCATAAAGCTATTTCTGGGCATTTATATCTCGGAGGACCTCTCATGGACTGTGAATGCTAACATGCTTGTGAAGAAGGCACAGAAGTGGCTGTTCTTCCTGAGAATCTTCAGGAAGATATATCTATCTCAGCATCTACTTCTATCCTACTATTGCAGCACCTGCTGTGACCCCCCGACTCCCGAGCCTGTCCTAACAGAAGAAGAGGACTCAGAAGGTGATGGGGAAGAACTGATAAGGCCTCCCTCTCCAGGACCCTCCTCTCTGGCAATGCCTCAGGTTCCACCCAAAGGCCAAGAGGAACAGCCTGGGATATGCCAGGAGGAAAGCATATCAGGACAAGAACCAATAGGGAGCGTGGATGATGAATCCTGGCTTGATCCCAGGCAGCTTCGGAGGGAGAAGCGTGCGCAGCAACGAAAGAGGCATGGGAGGGCCAGAGATTGAGGTGAGTCACTGAGCCACACCCCCACAAGGAATAAAAGTGGGTGTGATTGCTTTTCAGGCTTTGTGACGGTCAAAGTTAAAAACCTGAGAGTCACATCGCGTTACCCGAAATCTGGATTGGATCCTGGCCAATTCTTGCTTCGTGGATTACTTTTTGCTACTGAACCAGATTGAGGAGAAACTCTCTCTCTTGCTGACTGTGAGTGAAAACTGACTCGGCAGGCATTTCTCAGTTTACTGCCAAAACTCTTATCTGCAAGGATTTCTAGTCTGATTGCTTAATAAAATCTTGGCAGGCGTGCCTGGTTGTGTGTTTGCCTGTGTGGGGAAGGGGGACAGAACAGCACCATTGAGAGTGTCCTGACATACGGCATTCTTGCATGGTACGGGAGCAGCTCTGTAACGGACAAAAACGCTCTACAGAGAATCATTAAAACTACCCAGAATATCATCAGGCTTCACCTACCAGCCCTGATCGACATCTTCGAACCTCGCTGTTTGAGAAAGTTGCATAACATTCTCAGAGACTCTTCCCATCCTGCTTACGATCTTTTTGGACTGTTGCCTTCTGGCAGAAGATACAGAACAATTAAAACTCGGACCACATGTTTTCTGAGTAATTTTTATCCCAGAGCGATAATAGCACTCAACAATGAACTAAAGGGCCACCATCAGTGAGCTGTTGGACAGCATTACTTGGTCGGTTGTGTGGATATTTGGGTGCTTTAGGCGTTGGGAATTTGTGGTGGGTGGGAATGTATTTGGGGATTGTTATGTGTGTTGGACCTGGTCTTTGGGTGTTAAGTGAATTTTGTTGTATGGGTATACTGTGTATACACGTACAATGACAATAAAGTTATTATTATTATTACAGAACTGAGAGGCAGTGCAAAGAAAATACCATAATAAAATAGCCATCACTTGATCTGAAGATGTAACTCATCTTCTATAGAACTGACCTTTCCTGAAAATAATGGATGGACTCACCTATCATTCAGCAACATTACTGGCCATAATGGAGAGTGGGTTTCTTCCCCCCCCCACACACACACTCCATCCTTGTCTTGCTTTGCAATTAAGATAAATCTTCTGCATATGTCACCAGTCACAATCAATAGCTTTCTTTAAAGAGATATTACCTGGGGTGCATTTGGTGTTTTGGGGTGGTGGCACATGCAGGAAGAGCTTCTCAGGGAAAAAAAAAACAAATGTGTTTCTTAATCACAAAATCAAATAAAATATCCACTGCAAATTAAGACTAACATCAAGTTATGCCAAGTTATATTCAGTTTGGTCTAGGGGTTAAGGCAGCAGGCTAGAAATCAGGGGATGGTGAGTTCTAGTTCTGCTTTAGGCAGGAAAACCAATTGGGTAACTTTGAGCCAATCACCAGAAGGCGGTGAGTTCTAGTCCCGCCTTAGGCAAGAAAGCTGGCTGGATGAGACTTTGGGCCAATCATCCAGGAGATGGTGAGTTCTAGTCCTGCCTTAGGCAAAAAAGCTGGCTGTGTGATGCAGGGGTGGGTTCTAAATTTTTTTACTACTGGTTCTGTGGGCGTGGCTTATTTTGTGGGCGTGGCTTGATGGTCATGTGACAATTATTTAGGATTTAGCAGAGGTATTGGTCTACCAGGCTTTTAACTGCTTGCAGAGCTGTACCGATCTACCCATTTATTTTTTGCAGGCATTGATCAACTCATGTATTTTTGCAGGCACTGAACTACACATGTATTTTTGCAGGCACTGGTCTACTCATTTGTTTTCTTTTAACACTGATCAGCTGTAGGGCGGCCCTTTGAAGCCCCACAGGCAAGAGTTTAAACAGTTTTTTTCCCTCTAGCCATCAGCTGGGACTCAGGAGGCAGCAATAGATTGGGGGTGGGGCCAAATAAAAGGTAAGAATAACGTGGGCACAGGAGGGCACGGGGGGCAGAACCGGTTCGGTGACATCATATTGTCACTGCTACCGGCTGGGGAGAACCGGGCTGAACCGGGAGGAACCCACCATTGGTGTGTCAGCAGTCACTCATTCTCAACTCAACCCACCTCATAAGATTGTTGTTGTTGGGAAAATGGGAGAAAGAAGGAGTATTAGTTAATGTATATTCACTGCCTTGAAACAATTATAAAAATAACTAAGGTGGGCTAAAGTAATAATAATAAAATAAATAAAAATAAACAAATAACTGTGATTAAAAAGTACAGAATGATGTGAAAACCCATCAGATGACACATCCCATTCACGCAACTCAGCCAAGCTGGGTGTCCTATTACAATCACACACAGAGAGAGATTACCACCAACACTCCAAAAAAATTCAACATCTGGAAGAGTTTCAGTGTAAGAGCTATTCCAGAGGACTAGTGCGTTGTCATGAAATAGTGCCTTTAAATCTCTCTCCCACACATACACAACATTCAAAAGTTAGCCAGGATGTTTACTTTTTAAAGGAACTATTGGGGTTTAAGCCTTGACATATAAAACACAACCCGTACTTGGATGAAAGAGATCACTCTGAAGACCATGTTGCACATCCTCAACAGGAGAAACGGTGTTTGCCAACATGGTCATAGCTGAGAATTCTGAGAGTTAGTCCAAATGTCCTGGGAGATGTCCAATTTTGTGAAGACAGAAAATGGAGATGGGGACTTGATCTCCTACTGTTTTGTTTTTGTAGTTCTCGATTCCAATATGTTGATTTAACGTTTTCTAGCTTGAAGAGAATGGGTTTAGGCTGGTGAAAAGTCCCTCAGTTATTAAGTTCCTAAATCAGGGGTGTCAAACTCGATTTCATTGAGGGCCGCATCAGGGTTGTGTTTGACCTGGGGGTCCAGTGTGTGTGTGTGTGTGGCTGGAGGCATGGCCGAGATGGGTGTGGCCAGCTCGACATCACTCGTTGAGGCTCCGTTTTTGGCAGGGATGGCCTCCAGCCCTCCGCCAGCAAAAATAGAGCTCAGGGAGGCCGCCCACAACCCCCCCGAGCTCCATTTTTGCTGGCCGAGGCAGTGCAGGCCGGTCCTTTGCTGTTTCTGGCAGTGGTGGGATTCAGCCAGTTTGAGCAATTTGGGTGAACCGGTAGTTAAATTCTTGGCTGGCCCCACACCTCCCCTCCCTGACCCTTCCAGGAGCCCCAATGTGCTCCATTTTGGCTCCCTAGTAGGGAGGTCTACTAGCCCAAAACAGGGTGTGTGTGGGGGGGTACATTGCCCCCCTCCCACAGCCCGTTTTAACTCCCAGGAGGATTCAGGGAGGCCTCCTAGGCCCAAAATGGGGCACGGGAGGGGCAGTGTGTTCCCCCTGTGGCCCATTTTTGCTCCTAGGGGGGTGCAGGAGGTTGAGTGCTGCCTGTCATACCCCTTGGCCACACCCACTATGGCCACGCCCACCCAGCCAGTCTTCAGGGCAGAGAACCAGTTGTTAAATTATTTGAATCTACCAATGGTTTAGGACAGGTGTGTCAAACTCAAGGCCTGCGGGCCTGATCTAAGCACCCTGTGGGCCGGATTTGGCCCGCAGGCCTTGAGTTTGACACACCTGTCCTAAACCATTGGTAGGTTGGATGAAATCAGTGTTCAACGTCGAGTTTTTTGTATAGAACAATATTTCTCACGCTTGCCCTAGACATTGGTATTTAAATGTAGATCGCTTTAACAATTATATTTTATTGTGTTTTACTGATCTAGGTGAAAAGTTAATATATATTGCTGGCCTGTGTATGATATGACATTTACTAAATAAATAAATAAATTTCAACCTCGGCAACTTTAAAATGGGTGGACTTCAACTCCTAGAATTCCCCAGCCCGTATGGGGTCACTTCTGGGAGTTAAAGTTCATGGATCTTAAAGTTCCTGAGGTTGAAAAATAATGAATTCCATCAACCAACCTTTACAAATTTTTAAATTGACACGTTCACTGGTACTTTTTGTGATTGCTCGATGGGATTTTAATACTGTACTGTTTTTTTCAAAATAGGCTGGAGAATCATTTTGATTTTGTGGGTGACTAAAAAGGTCTTGGAGGAGCCCCCAGGGTCTTAGAACCACACTTTTAAGAAATGTTGATATAAGGCTACTATAAAGTCTGTAAAAGTTAACCCAAGACGATAATAAAAAAACAGCATCTGTCAGAAATAAAAGTAATAAGCAATTTTGCGTCCCTAAACTCTGCGACTTTCTTAATCATCTTACACAGTGAATTTTGCTTTTTCTTCTGCCTTTACCAGTCTGGGTGTTCTGCAACATGTTGAAAGGAAGGCTCCCTATTTGTAATTGCTTTATTAATATTTATTAAGTGAGCGCTAGCTTCAGGTACTTTCTTTAATAAATTATTTATAGAGCGTGCTTATGAAATACATTAAAAATGCATCCTTTAACAGATAATGCCTTAACAAACCACTGTAAAAGATATTAACAAAAGCCAAAGATGCTGACCACAAGGAAAGGAGAGAGGAGAGGAGAGGAGGAAGGGGGGAAAGGGAAGAGGAAGAGGAAGGGGAAGGGGAAGGAAAAGGGAAATAAAGGTTTACAGATGAACAGAGTTGGAAGAGACCTTGTAGGCCATCTAGTCCAACCCCCCACCCAAGCAAGATACCCTACACCAGGAGTTCTGACAGATTCTGGAGAACCGGTAGCAGAAATTTTGAGTAGTTCAGAGAACTGGCAAATACCACCTCTGGCTGGTCGCAGAGTGGGGTGGGAATGGGAATTTTGCAGTATCCCTCCCCTGCCATGCCCACCAAGCCACGCCTATAGAACCAGTAGTAAAAATATTTGGATTTCACCACTGCCCTACACCATTTCTGACAGATGTCAGTCCAGTCTCTTCTTGAAAGCTTCCAGTGATGAAGCTCCCACAACTTCCGAAGACAACTTCTGTTCCATGGGTTGATCGTTCTCACTGTCAGAAAATGTCTCCTTATTTCCAGGTTGAATCTCTCCTTGATCAGTTTCCATCCATGATTCCTTGTCTGGCCTTCAGGTGCCTTGGAAAATAGGTTGACCCCCTTCCTCTTGGTGGCAGCCCCCCGAATATTGGAACATTTCACTAAACTAGCCATGCCCAACTCCTGCAACCATTCCTCATGAGAAGAGAGGAGAGGAGGGGAGAGGGAGAGGGGGAGGGGAAAGGGGAAGGGGGAAATGAAAAGGAAAAAGTTAGGGCATATATATTGTATTAAGATGCCTTGGCATATTTTGAACCAAAGAATGATTCATATTCTAACAAGTAAGGTATTTTTTTCCTTTATTTTTTCCTTTCTGCACAGGTAGTCCTCGACATATGATTGGTTGCTTAGCAACTGTTTAAAATAGGGTATCAAACTGGCAGCCCATGGGCCAGATGCAACACGCACAGGCCACATCCACCCCAGCTCCTCAAAGGCCAAAAACATTGTGATACATCACATCATATCACGTAACACAATCGAGTTTGACACCCGTGGTTTAAAACGACAATGGACACCCCTCTCACAGTAGTGGGATTCAAATAATTTAACAATCAGTTCTCTGCCCTAATGAGCAGCTGGGTAGGTGTGGCTCGGTGGTCATGTGACTGTGTGGGCGTGGCCAACTCAACATCACTCATGTCGATGGGCACTTCGCTTTAGCTGTTACAATGTAATAAGGGTTAACCATAGAGGCAGTTTCTGTAAGCAGGGCAATAAAGATTAGGCTAGAAATAACACCAGAATGTTTCCTTCCTGCCTTCCTTACAGGATTAGCCCCCTAAAGTGGAAAAAAACAAAATAAGATTTCTTCCAACAACCGTTTCTCCGACTTGCATAGAAAGTTAACAACCGGTTCTCCCGAATAGGTGCGAACTGGCTGAATCCCACCACTGGACCCCCCCCCAAAATACTTACAATACATATTCGATGTTCTGATGGCAGCTGCCCCCCCCCCCCGCCCCATGGTCACATGATCACATTTTGGGCGCTTCAGAACAGGCCCCGCATTTATGTCTGTTTCCAGAGTCTTGAAGTCACATGACTATGATTTATGATATTTTTTGTCCGAAACTGACATTTACTTCTGGTTTCTGACAAAAAACACCCATTGAGGACAATGAGCTTACTTAACAACCAAAGTGATTGAACTTAATGACCATTGTAAAAACTGTCATAAAATCTAATTGGTAGCATCTTTTCTGACTATTAAAATTTAAAACGAATTTAAAAATGATATGCTCATTGGAAAAGATTCTATCAGACTATAAATTGAGCCACTCATTTTAGGGGTAAGCCAAGAAAGAGTAGAGGAAGGAAGAGAAGGAATTTAAAACTTTCCATTGCCAACATTTCTTGATTTCTAAGATTTTTAAGACTATAGATGGAAACTTTGCATGGAACTACTTCTGGATATTTTTTTAAAAAAATATTAACAGGATATTAGAAAAGTTGCACATAAAAATTACATGGAGTTGGGTTTGTAATGATTTTAGAATTCATAAAATGTTTCCTCTGCAATTTTCCAATTGCCACTTAATTAAGCACATTTAATGTCCATTAAATGTGCTGCTTTCACAAACATTTTATTATCATGTTTTATTAAAAAAAAAAATTACGCACTAAAAATGCTTCCGTGCACTTAAATATTGATGGGCACCAAAATTAACATGAAGCAACATCTGTGTTTAGCCAACGAGTGGTTAAAACCTGTTCCAAATTTTTCCATTTAAGAAACGTTGCAAACATAAATAATACCCTCAGAAATTTCTGCATTTTTAATTTTAAAGAGCAGGGTTTGCTGCCACGGCTTCTTTTAATATAAACATCTGTTTGTGGAAAAAACATCACTTTTAAAGTCAATATTGTGAAAGTATTGTGAAAATAATATACTTTTTGGAGAACGCTGATATGAGAAGATTGTTTCCCGTTTCCATGAAGAAACAGAAAGAAAAATGAAGAATCTACCTGATAGAGTAATCAGATGAATTATGATTTAACATTTAAAAAACTGCATTGGCACAATCTGTTTCTTCTTCCTCATTTCCCTGTGGTGCAGTGCAGGGGTGAAATGCTACCGGTTTGACCCGGTTTGGGAGAACCTCTAGTGATAAAAGCTACCAGTTCACCCGAACCACTAGTAAAAAATGCTACCAGTTCAGTATTTCCAACAATCAGCTGTGCCACGTGATTTATATTCCTATAAAGCAGGAAATCCTAGAAAGCAGGAAATTAACCCCCCTCGCTGTTCTATCGTGTTTCCCCAAAAATAAACCAGATGACCCTCGAAATATGGCCTTATTATTGGGGGGGGGCTATTATTTTTCAGGTGCAGGAGGCCCCTAAACATCAGCCCGCTGGAGGAGGGACTGGTGCCAGAGCGCTGATCAGCTGCTTGGCTGGTGCCGCTCAGCCCACTGTCTCCAGCAATTGTGGCAGCTTTTAATTTGGTTGCCGTGCAAACAGTATGAGGTGAGGAGGCCAGGCGGGAGGGGGGGGCAAACGGTGGGGGAACATGCCTCTTGCGCACCTGCCCTCCACTTGGAACAGCCTCATGGAGGCCGCTCCCACAAACGGTAGCTTGTGCACCCCTTCTCTTAATGGCGGCCGCAAAGAGCAGCCGCAAGTAAACTTTTGCCAGCCCTAGCCCTCTCAACCTGGGGAGAGGGGTACTGGTACCGGAGCTCCAAGCAGTGGCTGTTGCAGGCTGTCTGCGCAGCCATGAAGTGGGATCGGCGTGGCTGGTTCTTGTCTGCAGGATTGCCAGTGAGGATCAGGTCAGAACCGCTGCTGCCTGAGATCAGCAGGCCAGATTCGGTGATGCCGCTGCCACTTGGGATAAGAGAGAGAGGAGACACTGTGAGAGAGCTCATTTCTGATAGCTCTGGTGCCAGTACCCCTCCCCACAGGTCGACAGGGGAAGGAAGGAAGGAAGGAAGGAAGGAAGGAAGGAAGGAAGGAAGGAAGGAAGGAAGGAAGGAAGGAAGGAAGGAAGGAAGGAAGGAAGGAAGGAAGGAATAGCAATAGCACTTAGGCTTATATACCGCTTCACAGTACTTTACAGCCTTCTCTAAGCAGTTTACAGAGTCAGCCTCTTGCCCCCAACAATCTGGGTCCTCATTTGACCAACCTTGGAAGGATGGAAGGCTGAGTCAACCTTGAGCCGGTCAGAATCGAACCCCTGGCAGTGAGCAGTGAGGTAGCCCTGCAATACTGCATTCTAACCACGGCATCATCACAAGTAGGCTATGGTTTTCAATGTTGCTAGTCATCCAAGTCAATTGGATGAGATGAGTGACCCCATACATTGGAATAAATAAACAAGCGTCAATAGAAGAGCACTCCAAACATTCCTACAATCTAAAACTAAAACCATCCCTAATATTTACTCAAAATCGGATTTATATTACCTGCCCCAAAACAACTGAGAATAAGATTGCTTCAATCTGTAGTTAACAGAATAACAAAGTTGGAAGGAACTTGGAGATCTTCTAGTCCAACCTCCTTAAGCAGGAGACCCCTAAAATTTCAGACAAATGACTGTCCAATCTCTTCTTTAAAAACTCCAGTACTGGAGCACCCATAACTTCTGGAGTCAAGCCATTCTACTGATAATTGTTCTCACTGTCAGGAAATTTCTCTTTATTTCTAGATTGCTTCTCTCCCTGATTAGTTTCCCCCCATTGCTTCTTGTCCTGCCTTCGGGTGCTTTGGAGAATAGGTTGACCCCCTCTTCCTTGTGGAAGCCCCTTAGATATTGGAAGGCTGCTATCATGTCACCGCCTAGTCATTTTTTTACCTTAAACTATACATACCCAATTCCTGCAACCCTTCTTCATATGTTTTAACCTCAAGTCTCTTAATCATCTTTGTTGCTCTTCTCTGCACTCTTTCTAGAGTCTCCACAGCTTTTTTACATCGTGGCGACCAAAACTGGATGCAGGATTCCAAGTGTGGCCTTACCAAGGCATTATAAAGTGGTATTAACATTTCACGTGATCTTGATTCTATCCCTCTGTTTACGCAGCCTAGAACTACGTTAGCTCCAGGCTCTGGATGGGTGAAAATGGGCCTCCCAAAACTTCTGGAAGTCTGGAAATGGGCCTGTTTCCAGTCTCTGGAGGCCCTCCGGAGCCCGGGGGAGGCCATTTTTGCCTTCCTGGAGGCTTAAAAAAAGCCTCCGGAGTTTGGGGAAGGGTGAAAACTCCCACCACCACCATGCTGCAGGAGGCTGAGTAGGCCACGCCCACCATGGCCACGCCCACCCAGCAACCAGGCAGAGAACCAGTTGCTAAAATTTTTGAATCCCACCCCTGCCAAGGATGATCTTACTAAGACATTATAAAATGGAACTAACACTTCCCGTGTTCATACTACATGGATGGGGAGCAATGGCTCAACTGTGTCGATGGCCTTTTACAGTTCAAATTGTTCTTAATGAGTTCTTCCAAAATCCCACTGGCAAACAGCTGGTGTTAGGATCCTTGCCTCCAGCTGAAATCCCAATCATATTTAACTTGGGAATAAGCCTCATTGAGTACAGTCGGAGCTCTACATAAATGTGCAGAGAATTGTGCCGTTACAGTCGTATATAAAGGCCTGGCACATACATAAAGAAAAGGATATATTTGCGTTAAGCCTTTATGCATTTAAACAAATCAACAAACAAGACTTAGGCTCGCCGTTTTAGGGACATTTAATTCCCCTCCATCCAATTCCACTGGACGTTAGATTTAGGAAAGCCTCCCCAACAATAAATGCTGTTAAGTAAGAAGGTTGTTTTCATCTACAGATAAATCGATCCAGAATGGGACAATTTGGTGCAGCCAACTCACCACAACTCTTTATGGCTAACTCGCCACCAGATGACTCGCTGCAGGACAATTCAACAATTCAATTGAAGTAATTTAAAGTAATTAAAAATTATTTTAATTTTTCATCATTCACGTTTCATTTCGTCCCTCCTTTTGCATCCTTTCTTCAACGATTCTATACCACCATTTCTTCGAGATGAGTGTAACTCTTGTTTTGTGGCGAATTATCCCATGGCAAGTTGGCCATGATGAGTTGTCCTGCAGAGAATCGGCCACAGCATTCCGGCCACACTAACTTGGCCATACCGAATTATCCCAGAGCCGAATCTGTTGTGGTTTGACAAACCTAATGGGGCTTTTTATTCAACACCAAATGCTTTCCAGGGACTGAATCAAAAGGAATTCAGAAGCCCAAACAGAAAAATAACAAAATTTTTGGTTTGGATAGTTTAGAACTGGGATGCATGTGGTCAGATTTAGGTATTGCATACAAAATTGTCCATAGTGACCTCTTACCTGTAAATGACTTTTTTAGTTTTAATCATAATGTAACATAGTGTGAACACCGCTTTAAACTTAAGAGCAATAGCAGTGATAGTACTTAGACTTATATACCACTTCCCAATGCTTAATAGCCCTCTCTATGCAGTTTGCAGAGTCAGCCTATTGCCCACCCAATAATCTGGCTCTTTATTTTACTGACCTCGGTAGAAATGAAGGCTGAGTCAGCCATGAGCCAGTCAGGATTGATGTGGCTATGGGCATTGTTTGCCTTCACTCTAGATGATAGATAGATAGATAGATAGATAGATAGATAGATAGATAGATAGATAGATAGATAGATAAGAGGGGAGGGGAGGGGAGGGGAGGGGAGGGGAGGGGAGGGGAGGGGAGGGGAGGGGAGAGGAGAGAGGTAGATAGATAGATAGATAGATAGATAGATAGATAGATAGATAGATAGATAGATAGATAGATAGATAGATAGATGATAGATAGATAGATAGATAGATAGATAGATAGATAGATAGATAGATAGATAGATAGATAGATAGATAGAATGAAGATAAATAGGTAGATAGGTAGAGATCGGATCGGATCGGATCGGATAGAATAGAATAGGGGTAGGCAGATAGATAGTAGGATAGGATAGGATAGGATAGGATAGGATGGGATGAGATGGGATGGGATGGGATGGGATGGGATGGGATGGGATGGGATAGAGGTAGGCAGATAGATAGATAGATAGATAGATAGATAGATAGATAGATAGATAGATAGATAGATAGATAGATAGATAGATAGATGATAGGTAGGTAGGTAGGTAGGTAGATATATAGATAGATAGTTAGATACTTAGACTAACTGTTGTGGCCCGCCAGCAGCCTGTGCAGATCATGGCTGATCCCGACGAGGAGGAGGCTGGTGTAATGCCGCGCCAGCAGCCTGCGCAGCCAGCACTCGCGTCGGACAGTGAAGAGGCCGAAGAGGATGTGATGCCAGAGGCAGAGACTCAGCCAGGACCTTCAGAACCTCCAGAGGCTCCTTCCAGTGGAGAGAGCGAAGTGGAGGAGCCTGTTCTCAGTGCTCGAGCACACAGGGCTGCCAAAAGGCAGGAGTGGCTACTCAGGAGGAGGAGATCTACTGAAGAGTAGGGCTTGAGGATAATTGGCCACTCCCTTAGCCTACTTAAGTCGCAGGCAGCTAGTGCTTTCTTGCTAGAAACAACGTCTCATTACTACAGAACATCTTGGAGAGCAAGCGACTTCTCGTATCTGGTTTTCTGGGCTGGTTGCCAACCTTTGTTGGACTTTGTTCTTAATAACTTTGATAAGGACCCTTTGCACAGGAAGCCTGCATTCTTGAAAGGGGTTTGTTTGGAATAAAACAGTGTTTGTGAAGCTTGATGTGTGTCACATTCTCTGGGAATCCGAAGCTGGGGCAGAACACTAACATACCTATCGTCTCTGTCCCATTCTAGTGTTTTCATTCTGTTCATCTGAATTTGTAATTTTCGTTCAATGAATAAATAAATACATAAATAAAAGCTGGGTTTTTAAGGACATGCTAATGGCTTCAGAGATCAAGGTTATGCGGGGCCTTCAGCCTAGATCAGGAGTATCCAACCTTGGTTACTTTAAGGCTCGAGGACTTCAGTTCCCAGAATTCCCCAGCCAATATGGGGAATCTTTTAAAGCTAACAAGTCTTAATGTTGCCAAGGTTGGACACCCCCAGGGGCAAGCTGCTAAGGGTTCACAGGGGTCCGGGAGAACCTCTAGCTAAGATTCTGTGCAGTTCAGAGAACTCCTAAATCCCACTCCTGGCTGGCCCCGCCCACCCTGCCCCTCCCATGAGTCCCCACGTGGACCGTTTTGGATGTAGGTAAATGCAGGGCGGGCGCGGAGGCTTGGGGAGGACGAAAAACAGGCCTACCAGAAGTTTGGGAAGGCCATTTTTACCCTCCTGGAGGCTCAAGAAAAGCCTCTGGAGCCCAGGGAGGGACAAAACGCCCCCCACCCCTGCCGTGGTGCAGGAGGATGACTAGGCCACGTCCTCCATAGTCAACTGAATACATTACAGTACCTTTCTTAAATACGTTTACAACTAATTATAGCATGACTCAGCATTACAGCATGATGCAGCATTAAAACTTAAAGTCACAGAACACATATATTGCCTGGACAATCTGTTAGGCTCAAATCATATCCTAACAATACCCACCCAGCAACCGAGCAGAGAACCTCTTGCTAAAATTTTTGAAGCCTACCCCTGAACATTCCTGGCCTAGATGTTCTCCATCACCACCTTCTACTAGATTACAATATCCTAAAGATTGCACTAGACAACCTCTTTAGGCACCGAGTCGACTTGATCTGTGAACGGGGATGATGGCCTATGTTAAACATAAAACCTCAGCAGATAATTGGCATTCGTCCCATGTTAATTCGTCGGGCCACTAGAAACCTTCTCTGCCTTCTGGACTGATTATCCGGAGCTCCCTCCGTGTCCCTTTTTTTTTCCCCCCTTCCTTTGCTACCTCTCCCCTCCTGCTGGAAGCTAAAATGGCATGGCTAATTTCATTTCCTTCCCTTTAGTTTGTCTATTGGTGACATCCTTTCTGATGTGTTTAATTCATTCTCAATTTCTTATCATCAAGACAACGTCCCCTAAGGTTAGGAACGGAGCTTGTAAAAAAGTGAGGGGAGGTAGGGGGAGAGAATAGACTGCATAAATTTGCAGAAGTAATGAGTAGTCTATCTTAATTTTTTTTCCTCCCTCCTTCCTGCCCATGGAACCATTAACTCTTCCCCCCCCCCCCCCCCCCGCTGCCCCATATTTATTTATTTTCCAACGGGTCGCTTCCACGATATATAAAATCCTACGGTCAAAAACTTATCATCTCCCTAACCTCGAGGCAAGTTCCCAGGTCCCTCCTTCTAATTTCATAGTTTCTCAAATTTACAGCCGCTGGAAATTGAGTACAAAATCCATTATCATTTGTATATTTTAATTATGTAAATGAGGCAGCTCAGCTGCGTTGTCCGAGACCTGCAGGGAACTCTCCTTTCAATCTGGGTGATTACAATTTATCCAGTCGAGTCACTTTAATTGTAACCAGCTAATTACATTGTTTCATTTGGCTTTAACAAAAGTCAGAGGCAGGGGGTGTTTTGTGTGTGTGTGTGTGTGTGTTTGTGTGTGTGTGTGTGTGTGTGTGTGTAGAGGAATTAACTTCTATAGGTCTGACATCCTTTAATGCTAGTTAACCTTGTGAAAACAACCGGGGTTAAACTCAGGAGACAGAACAACCTGCCTGATTTGAATCAAACAAGGAGCTGCCAAGAGAAATGACAGAATAACCAAGTTGGAAGGGACCCTGGAAGTCTTCTTATCTGACCCTCTGCCCATGGCAGGAGACCTTATACCCGTGATGGTGAACCTATGGCACCCATTCCCAAAGTGCTACATGAAACCATGTCTCCCAGCATGAACAGCCTGGCTGTTTTGTCTTCCGGGTTTCTGTCACGCATGCACACACGACGATCAACTGTCCTTCACACACGTCACCGTGCCGAAAACCGGTGTGTGCATGCACCCCGGACAGCTGATCATCAGATGCACATGCACATTAGAACCCGGAAGTCCAGCTTTTCCGGAACGCGGCCCCGACAAGCATGCACACAACTTTTCCGCACGACGAGTGCCATCACTGTCTTATACCATTTTGGATGAATGATTGTCCGATATTTTCTTTAACATCTCCAGTGATGGAACACCCACCAACTTCTAAAGGCAAACCGATGGGCTGATTGCAACCCAGCTCATTACATCTCTGCTTGTTTTCACTGTCAAGAAATTTCTCAGTTCTAGGATGGATCCCTCTTTGTTAAGCTTCCATCTGTGACTTCCTGTCTGGTGCTTTGGAGAATAGGTCAACCCCCCCCCCCGCTCCCCCTCTTTTCTATGACAGCCTTTCAAATATTGAAAGTTTGCTATCATGACATCCCTGCTCCTTCTCTTTGTTAGATTAGACCAGGAGTCTGCAACCTTAAACACTCAAAGAGCCATTTGGACCCGTTTCCCACAGAAAAGAAAACACCGGGAGCCACAAAACCCTTCCCGTGCCTGACTATTTCTTGAGTGGCCACAAAACTAGCATATGTAGTTGAAATTAAACGTTCTCCTTTCTTCTAAAACTTTTCTTTTCTTGGATTTATCCATGGTTGGCCTACCGGGAGTTGAAAAGCTCAATAAATCATGTGCCGGCGGTTGTCGCACATTGGCGGTTGTGACGCATATCTTGAGTGACAGGGAGCTGCAGCAGAGGAGTGAAAGAGCCACATGCAGCTCCAGAGCCGCTGGTTGCTGAGCCCTGGACTAGACGTACCCAGTTCCTGTGACCATTCATTGTATGTTTTAGCCGCCAGCCCCCTCATCATCATTGTTGCTCTTCTCTGCACTCGTTCTAGAGTCCCTTTTCGTATCTGATCTGTCCCCCCCCCTTCAGAGACCCACAAAAACACAGCCAGCCGAGGGTTAAGAATCACTTGGCACACTCCGCAGTTCTTATCTCAACCTTGGCAGCGATATGCACACCGTCTGCCAAGGACTTTATTAGTTTACACAAACAAGAAAATCACCTACGTAGCCTTGCCGTTCATCTAGCTTCCAAGACTACGAGGTTGCTCCGTTTGTTTAGCTTTGTTCGTCACAAACTTCGTGACCCACCGTACTGTCTTATATAGATAGGCTTTGGGTGTGGTCCAGTGAGTCATTGATCCTGTGACTCCAATCCAGTGACTGTCTATTCCCTCGCACGCCTCCTCAGCTGCTGCAAGCGCTTATCTCGCCTTCTTTGACGTGCGTCCAGGAATGACGTCTCTCCCTCACTCTCATCTGAGACACCTGTTTCCCCACTACTTGGCTCTCTTTCAGCTGGCACCTGAGACGGTGCCAGAGGGGGGGGGGGCTGGGAGATCTGGCTGGCTCCTCTTCCTCCTGCTCAGAGCTTCCTTCCTCCAATGGGATAGGCTCAGAGGACGGGGCCACAACAGTATCAGAGTAGCCACAACTGGATGCAATATTCCAAATGCGGCCTTACAAAGACATTACAAAGTGGTACTAACATTTCAATTTGACCTTGGAGTTATCCCTCTGTTGATTGCCGTCTAAGACTGCATTGGCATTGTTGGCAGCTGCAGCTGCCAAAAATGCCAATGCAGTCTTAGACGTCATCAAAGTATGATGACGTCATTTAAGTATGATAGGGTAATTCAAACACTTTGGCCACCTAATGAGAAGGAAGGACTCACTGGAGAAGAGCCTAATGCTGGGAACAATTGGGGGCAAAAGAAGAAGGGGACAGCAGAGAATGAGGTGGCTGGATGGAGTCACTGAAGCAGTCAGCGTGAGCTTAAATGGACTCCAGAGGATGATAGAGGACAGGAAAGCCTGGAGGAACGTTGTCCATGGGATCATGATGGGACAGGACATTGACTTCATAACTAACAACAACAACAAAAGATGTTAAAGTAGGCTTGTGGGCCCGAGATAGGCAAGTTTATTTCTCACCAGGATGTCCGCAGCCAAGATGGTTGTTGGGATGGCGAGATCAAAGTTTTTGATTTATGTTGTGCAGACGCCCAGCATCTCATTAAGATGCTTTGGACCTTGTAAATCTACCCACCACTGTTAAATGGTTCAAAAAAAAGGGAAAAAGAAAATAAAACATTTACAAGGAGTCCTCGACATAAGACCCACAATTGGGATCAGGACTTTGATTGCTAAGCAAGGACCAAGCGTGATTAGTGAATCCCAACTGTTTATAGCAGGGGTCTCCAACCTTGGCAACTTTAAGCCTGGAGGACTTCAACTCCCAGAATTTCCCAGCCAGCAAAGCTTTGAAGTCCACCAGGCTTAAAGTTGCCAAGGTTGGAGACCCTTGGTTTATAGGATCTTTTTGGCCATGATTGTAAAGTAAATCACTGTGATCACATGGTCATTAAGTGAATCTAGTTTCTGCCATTAAATGAATCATGTGAGCTTAAAGGAAGCCGGCTGGGAAGGTTGCTGCCAACAGCAATCACGTGACCCAGTGGTGAAATCCATTTTTTTTACTAGTGGTTCTGTGGAGGTGGCTTGGTGGGCATGGCTTAGTGGGCATGGCAGGGGATGGATACTGCAAAATCTCCATTCCCCCCCCACACACACCAGGGGAAGAATTACTGCAAAATCCCCATTCCCTCCCCACTCTTGGGGGAAGGATATTGCAAAATCTCATTCCCAGCCCACTCTGGGGCCAGCCAGAGATGGTATTTGCCGGTTTTCTGAACTTGCTCAAAATTTCTGCTACCGGTTCTCCAGAACCTGTCAGAACCTGCTGGATTTCACCCCTGATGTGACCCTCAGAATGTTGAGAGGGTCACAAGTATGAGGACTAGCATAAAATGTACAAGCGACACATGAATTGAGCCAGATGCCTACCAAGGACACTAATATATCAGCTGCCCAAGTAAGTCTTGATAAATAGAATATCTATAAAATTAGATCCTCTGCGTTGTATTCTACAGTAAGTGGGGTGTCGTGACTCTGATGCTGGGTGGAATATAGTCATGAGGACTAGTAGCCCTTTTAGAGCCTGGTTCTGCTACTTGTCCACTTTGTGCAGAAATCTGTAATGCTTCTGATTTCCTCCCCTTTAACTTCCTTTGTTCGTACACCAGTATTTGTTCCATTTCAGCCACCTGAAGATATTCAGCTCTCAGAATTCCCTACCAAACCAACATCAACCCAATCAAATATAAGAGGTAAATTGATGGTTGTATTTACTGCTGTAAAGATGGGAAGCTACTTCTTTGTCTTTTCTTTCTTATTTTACTTTTCCCCCCCGCCCCATCCTTCCTTGCATTTTTAGCTTTCTTTCTGATTTCTTTCCTTTCCTTGTCTCATTCTTGCTGTATCTTAAGTGGTATCAGTTTTGATCTTCCTCTTTACAAAAATCAATGAAAATTGTATATGTATATATGTGTGTGTGTGTGTTGTGTGTGTGTATGTGTGCGTTTGTGTGTGTATGGGTAATGTGCGGTGTCTTTGTGTGTGTGTGTGTTTGGACTATGGACTATGGAGAGAGAGAGATGGGTGTGTGTGTGTGTGTGTGTGTGTGAGAGAGAGAGAGAGAGAGAGAGGACAGACAGACTAGATAGATAGATGATAGACAGACGGACAGACGGACGGACGGATGGATGGATGTAGGTAAGTCTACCTACTTACCTACATCCATCCATCCGTCCGTCCGTCTGTCCGGAGGGGGGGAGATGGATGGATGGATGTAGGTAAGTAGGTGTAGAGAGAGAGAGAGAGAGAGAGAGAGAGAGAGAGAGAGAGAGAGAGATAGATGATAGATAGATAGATAGATAGATAGATAGATAGATAGATAGATAGATAGATAGAGATAGATAGATAGATAGATAGATAGATAGAGATAGATAGATAGATAGATAGATAGACAGACAGATAGATAAATAGAGGTAAGTAGGTAGAGAGGGGGGGGAGATGGATTGGATGGATGTAGGTAGAGTAGGTAGATAGATAGATAGATGATAGATAGATAGATAGATAGATAGATAGATAGATAGATAGATAGATAGATAGATAGAGGTAAGTAGGTAGAGAGGGGGGGAGATGGATGGATGGAGGTTGGTAAGTAGGTAGATAGAGACAGACAGACAGACAGACAGACAGATAGATAGATAGATAGATAGATAGATAGATAGATAGAGGTAAGTAGGTAGAGAGGGGGGGGAGATGGATGGATGGATGTAGGTAAGTAGGTAGATAGAGATAGATAGATAGATAGATAGATAGATAGATAGATAGATAGATAGATAGATAGATAGATAGATAGATAGAGGTAAGTAGGTAGAGAGAGAGGGAGAGATGGATGGATGGATGTAGGTAAGTAGGTAGAGATAGATAGACAGATAGACAGACAGACAGACAGACAGATAGATAGATAGATAGATAAATAGATGTGTGTGTATACATACATATACAATACAAATACATACATATACATATACATATACATATACATATACATATACATATACATATACATATAAATATACATATACATATACATATACATATACATATACATATACATATAGAGGGAGGGATAGAGATAGATAGATGGACAGATAGACAGTCAGACAAGACAGAGAGAGAGAAAGAGAGAAAGAGAGAGAGAAAGAGATGGAGATGGAGATGGAGATAAGGCATGGCTATAAAAAATATTGCTCACAGATTCATTGCAATCTGTAAGAATATTCTTACACACCACACCACACACCAAATTCTCCGTGTGCTACTCAGTAAAATTCAAAGAGAGATCAAAAAGAGAAAAAACAGGCCTCATTAAACGGGTACAAACCCCTCTCCAATCTATGGGATTTGGCGTGTTCCTGAACGAGCACACTCATCTCAAATAATTCTACTCATTTTGGGGTCCTACTAACTCTTAATATAAGGATTTTCATCCAGTCCACGTGTCCTCCACTCCTCCCCCCGCCCTTCCCCAACAAAACTCCAAGCAGATGTTAATGAGAAGGAAATCTGGGCCCAGATCATATTTTCCCAGGATAAACATTTTCCAGGCCTCATTCAATAAAGCAGCAGTAACCACCATCTTCTTGCGATCCCTCGTCGCCTACAAAATAATCTTATGGAAAAGAAATTAGTACATTAAACACACCCACAGAGAAGCTGTGTGCCCATTCCATTCTTTTTCGGGGGGGGGGGGGGTGTTGTAGACATGTAAGGGTTTAGTAGGCTGCCAAAGACCGAAAGACGTTTCTGATTTTTCTTTACTGTCCTTTCTAAAGCAATCTCATTTCGTAATGATCGAAGCTCCCAAGGAATGGGCACAAACAGAAACAGAGAGAAGAAAATGTGAGGGTGGCAACAGTTTGTTTTACAAACCATAGACCAGGGGTGGGTTCTAAATTTTTTTACTACCAGTTCTGTGGGCGTGGCTTATTCGGTGGGTGTGGCTTGATGGTCATGTGACAATTCTTTAGGATTGAGCAGAGGTACTGGTCTACCAGGCTTTTAACTGCTTGCAGAGCTGTACCAGTCTACTCATTTATTTTTGCAGGCACTGGTCTACCCATTTATTTTTGCAGGCACCGGTCTACTCATTTGTTTTTGCAGGCATCGGTCTACCCATTTATTTTTGCAGGCACCGGTCTACCCATTTATTTTTGCAGGCACTGGTATACTCATTTGTTTTTACAGGCACTAGTCTACCCTTTTATTTTTGCAGGCACTGGTCTAGTCATTTGTTTTTGCACACACCGGTCTACCACCAAACTGCCTTTTACCACTGATCAGCTGTAGGGCGGCCCTTTGAAGCCTCACTGCAAGAGTTTAAACAGTTTTTTTCCTTCTAGCCAATCAGCTGGGACTCAGGAGGCAGCAATAGATTGGGGGTGGGGCCAAATGAAATAATAAGACCCCCGATAATAAGGCCAAGCCCCTTATTTGGAGGGTCAAAAAGAATAAGACCCTGTCTTATTTTCGGGAAAACACAGTATTGTTTCCCCATGTATTTTTGCAGTTGAAGCTGAAGTAGTCAATGACAGGTAGGATGTTGTAGCAGACAATTTTCTGTACTAAGTTTAGGTCAGACAGTTTAAGTGCTGTTAAAGTAGCACTTAGTTGCCAGCTGCCTGCAACTACTGCGAGTTCAAATCTCACCAGGCTCAAGGTTAACTCAGCTTTCCATCCTTCCGAGGTAGGTAAAATGAGGACCCGGATTGGGGGGGGGGCAATAAGCTGACTTCGTATAAAAAAGAACACCTTTTGGGGGGGGGGGCGAAAGTCCTACTAAGCAGGTATATACAAAAGTATGAAGGCTATTGCTTAATGCATTGTAAGCCGCCCTGAGTCTCCAGAGAAGGGCGGCATATAAAGAAAGAAGGAAGGAAGGAAGGAAGGAAGGAAGGAAGGAAGGAAGGAAGGAAGGAAGGAAGGAAAGAAAGAAAGAAAGAAAGAAAGAAAGAAAGAAAGAAAGAAAGAAAGAAAGAAAGAAAGAAAGAAAGAAAGAAAGAAAGAAAGAAAGAAAGAAAGAAAGATAGTTCTAGGTTGTCCAGGTCCAAAATTTAAAGCCTGGTGGCATAAGGTATTCTCTTGCGAGCAGAGGAGTGGAGGACTCTTCTCATGAAATATCTCTGGACTCGCTCAATCGTATTAATGTCCGTTATACAGTGTGGATTCCAGGCGGATGAGCTGTATTCAAGAATTGGTCTGGCAAAGGTTTTGTATGCCCTGATTTGCAGTACAATGTTACCAGACAACCTAGAACCAAGGAGAAATTTCCTGACAGGGAGAACAACTAACCAATGGAACGACTTGCCTGAAAATATTTATTTGGTGGTTCAAAAAACCCCCCCAACACTTTCATCCTTTCACTCCTCCCCTGCCCCAGCTGTTTATCCTGACAGGCCCTGGCCTTGGCGTCATGAAGAGTCAGATGACTTAACGACCGAACAACAAGAAACACATTTCAGAGATCCTGGGTGGTGAATTAGGTGCTCCATACGGACAAATTATGAACCATTATTTTAAGATGGAGAAACACAAAGGAAATTCCGTTTCAAGCAGCCATTCAATTGCCCTGATTCCTCTCTGGGGTGAATCCCCTTTCCCCAGGAGAAACGCATCTCATCGTCCGATGCCACCCCCTTTTTTTCGCTCAAGATGCTAAATGTCAAAACGAGGCCTTAGGCTACAAGGAAACGCTTTTAAAAAATCAGTTTGAAAAGCTTGAGTTGGAGGCAGAAAGGGGCACACACCAGGAAAGCAATAGGGGGAAAAGAAAAAAAACAAGCAGTGTGATGAGGCCCTAAATATAAAAGAGAGGAATAGAAATGGCATTCACAATTTAACCTCTAGAACAAGCCGAAGGAAGGAACGGGAAGGAGATGTGGCTGCTGCTGTAAATTTAATTTATACATCTCTCTGTGTAGCTTGGGTGAGAAGTCCATGGATTTGCAGCTCTGGTGAGGATAAAATACGTTTATTGGCCTCGCTCAGTGTTTTCGAATGAGATTTGTCTCGGTTTATTTGGTTCCTAAATGTTGTAGGAATATATCTACTGCAGTAACCTCTATGTGTTTACTCTGACCTTAAGTCACTCTTTAAATAACTCAGAATTTATTGTGGCCAGCTCGGTTCCATTTCGGGCACAAATCCAATCCTTTATGGGCTGCTGTCAAGAATCAACTTGATGTCTGTCAAGTTAGGCACTGACCATTGCTAGGTGTTTAGGACATGCTGCTGATTAAATAACCAGACCGGCTGGCATGATCTGGGCAGGAACCAAGGCAACAGAAAAGAAATTTCTCAAGTGGATTGTCTTAGGACATTAAACTTATCATAGGATTGGAAGAGACCTTGGAGGTCTTCTGATCCAATCCTCTGCTGGGGATCCTATAACATTCTGGACCAGGGGTCTGCAACCTTAAATACTCAAAAGAGCCATTTGGACCCGTTTCCCACACAAAAGAAAATACCGGGAGCCACAAAACCTGGGTGGGCGTGGCCAACTCGATGTCACTCACTTCCACCAGTCACATGACCCACCCACTCCTAGCTGTGCCTACCCAGCCGGTCATTAGGGCAGAGAACCAGTTGTTAAAAAACACCGGGAATCACAAAATCCTTTTGACATATCTCTCTCTCCCCTCCCTTTCTCCCCCCTCCCTCCCTCTCTCTCTGTATCTCTCTATGTTTCTCTCTCTCTCCCTCTCTCTGTATCTCTCTGTCTCTGCCCCGGCCGCTTCTCCATTCCCCGCTGTTGCCCTTATGTTCTCAGGCCAGGCGAGGAGTGACTGGGAGGAGAGGGCCAGCCAGTGGTGGGATCACCTGACAGGGAGCCACAGCAGAGGGTCCAAAGAGCCACATGCAGCTCCGGAGCCACAGGTTGCTGACCCCTGTTCTGGACAAACGGCTATCCTATTCTTGAAAACTTCCAGTGATGGAGTCGCACAGCTTCTGAAAGCAAGACGTTCCACTAATTAATTGTTCTCACTGTCAGGAAACCTTACATCCCAATCAGATTTTTCTTCATTTAACCTTTGAATAATTTCAAACGATTTCAGGGGAACACAGAGTGCAGTTTGGAACCCCAACCATGGCCTCCTTCTCTCATGCATCCTGGGTCAAAATATTTTTTTCCTCCCTTGTTTTTCGATCAAGAGTCCAGTCCATTGAAGCACATGGAAGAAATAACTTTTGCAGTCCATCAGATCATCTCAAAACTTGGGTTGCATTTTCCAGAGGTGAAACCAGAGCAGTTGCTCCAGGGGTGAAATCCAGAAGATTCTGGCAGGTTCTGGACAAACGGTAGCGGAAATTTTGAGTAGCTTGGAGAACCGGCAAATACCACCTCTGACTGGCCCCAGAGTGGGGTGGGAATGGATTTTTTGCAATATCCTTCCTGCAGGAGTGGGGAGGGGATGGGGATTTTGCAGTATCCTTCCCCTGGAGTAGGGTAGAAATGGAGATTTTGCAGTATCCTTCCCCTGCTATGTCCGTCAAGCCATGTCCACCAAGCCACACCCACAGAACCGGTAGTAAAAAAACTTTGAATCTCACTACTGAGTTGCTTCCCATTAAATAGCAAGCCCTGAATTCACTGGTGGTAATAAGCCGGTTTGGGTTGGTTCAGAAAAACCAATAGTTAAATTGCTGGCTGAGCCCCACCCCACCCCGCCTCTTCCAGGAGCCGCGCCCCACATGCCCCATTTTGGCTTCCAGGTAAGTGCAGGGAGGCCTCCTAAATCCAAAATGGGGCATGAGGGGTGCGGCGCGTTTTCGCTCCCAGGAGACTTCAGGGAGGCCTTCGGGGCCCAAAACAGGGTGCGGGGGGGGTCAGCACAGCCCCCCGCGGCCCGTTTTCCCTCCCATGGCAGTGCAGGAGGCCAAGTGCTGCCTGTCACACCCCCTGGCCATGGTCACGCCCACCTAGCCAGACATTAGGACAGAGAACCGGTTGTTAAATTATTTGAATCCCACTGCTGCCTGGGTTCATGAGAAGAATATTGCCACTGCTCCTCTGCGCATTGAGAATTTATTTATTTTATTGAATTTCTATACCGCCCTTCTCCCGAAGGACTCAGGCACAGCCACAATAAAATAACCAGATATACAAAATTTAAAATCAATTAAAACTAATTAGTAGTGTAGGGGAGTAATGCCTCCTACAAAGTCAGCATTTAAGATCCAGCTGCTGCAATTACTTGTGAGTTCAATTCTAGCCAGGCTCAAGGTCGACTCAGCCTTCCATCCTTTATAAAGTGGGTAAATTGAGGACCCAGTTTGTTGGGGGCAATAAACTGACTTTGTATAAATATACAAAAGTATGAAGGCTATTGCTTAACGCACTGTAAGCCTCCCTGAGTCTCCGGAGAAGGGCGGCATACAAATCAATTTTTTAAAAAAAATTAAATAATTTGGCTCCCCAACTTTAAAACCCAAGAATTTAAAACACCCAGTCCGGATTCTGATCACGCTAGTCCAGCTTGTTGGAAAAGTAGGGTCTTAAGAGCACGGCGGAAGGTACGCAGGTTGGGGATCATGCATATCCCCGGGGGCAGTTCATTACAGAGGGTGGGTGCCCCCACAGAGAAGGCTCTCCCCCTGCGGGTCGCCAGTTGACATTGCTTGGCCGACGGCACCCTGAGGAGCCCCTCTCTGTGGGAGCGTACTGGTCGGTCGGAGGCCGTCATTGGCAGAAGGCTGTCTCGTAGATATCCGGATCCTAAGCCATGGAGCGCTTTAAAGATGGTGACCAACATCATGAATCTCACCCGGAAGACCACTGAGAGCCAGTGCAGCTCGCGCATGTGCTGGCTCCCAGAGAATTCCTGTGCATTTCCTTGCGGGATGCCAAGTCAAGCCCACAGCAGTCACCAAGCAGCCGTAGGCAAGGTCCTTAAATAATGCAAAAGCATCATTTTGTAATGCACTGACCCTTGAGCATTACACATCATTCGCTCCGAGGCTCCCTCCCCTCTAATCTAGCCCCCCCCCCCCCGTCAGTCCCACCTGCACATCATTAATGACCTTTTATGAGAATTAACGGAGAGAGAAGCATCAGCTATGTATCTCCTGCATTTTTAAAAAGCATCAGCCTACTTTATCTGCTGGGGAGGGGGGCATTTGGTCTTTGCTGTTTGCCCTCCCCTACTTTTTTTGCAAAAACAGTCAGAGGGATTTAAACAGCTGATGGTGATCATGATTGCAAGCCGATGGTGGGTGTCTACCGGTTCGCCCCGGTTCAAACAAACAGGTGGTGGCGGCGATGGGAGGCTCCGCCCACCCGCTTGGACATCATCACAGACACTCTGCTCATGCGCAGAAACACCACGCACACTCCCGGTTCCTATCCGGTAAGAGGAACCCACTACTAATGCAAGTCCCAGTCAAGATAAGGCTCTCAAGCCTTAGTAAAACCACACCCAGAGCACTGTATCCAGGTTTGGTCACCCACAGTATAAAAAAGATGTTGAGACTCTAGAAAGAGTGCAGAGAAGAGCAACCAGAATGATGAGAAGACTGGAGGCTAAAATATATGAAGAACGGTTGCAGGACTTGGGCATGGCCAGTCTAGTGAAGAGAAGGACCAGGGAAGACATGATAGCAGTCTTCCAATATTTGGGGGGCTGCCACAGAGAGGAAGGGGTCAACCTATTTTCCAAAGCACCTGAAGGCCAGACAAGGAATAATGGGTGGAAACTGAACAAGGAGAGATTCAACCTGGAAATCAGGAGACAGTGAGAGCAATCAATCCCTGGAACAGGAGTTGCCTTCAGAAGTTGTGGGAGCTTCATCCCTGGAAGCTTTCAAGAAGAGACCGGACTGCCATCTGTTAGAAATGGTATAGGGTCTCCTGCTTGGGAGGGTGGGGTTGGACTAGATCAGGGGCCTCAAACTGGCAGCCAGCAGGCCAGATGTGTTACTTGCAGGCCACGCCCACCCCAGGTCCATGAATGGGAAAAATGCCGCAAACCATCACATGACAGCAATGTGATGCGGTGAGTTTGACACCTGTGGACTAGATGATCTACAACTCTTCTCCCTCCCTCTTCTTTCTTCTTTCCATCCTTCCTTCCTTCCTTCTTTCTTCCCTCCTTCCCTCCCTCTCCTTCCTCCCCCTCTCTTCTTTCTTCTTCCCTCCCTCTCCTTCCTCCCTCCCTCTTCTTTCTTCTTTCCGTCCTTCCTTCCTTCCCTCTCTCCCTCTCTTTCCTCCCTCCTTCCCTCTTCTTTCTTCTTTCCATCCTTCCCTCCTTCTTCCTTCCCTCCTTCCTCCCTCCCTCTCATTCCTCCCTCCCTCTTCTTTTTTCTTCCCTCCCTCTCCTTCTTCCCTCCCTCTTCTTTCTTCTTTCCATCCATCCTTCCTTCTTCCCTCCCACCCTCTCCTTCCTCCTTCCCTCCCTCTTCCTTTCCGTCCTTCCTCCTTTCTTCCCTCCCTCTCCTCCTCCCTCCCTCTTTTTTCTTCTTTCTGTCCTTCCCTCCTTCTTCCCTCCCTCCCTCTCCTCCCTCCCTCCTTCTTCTTTCTTCTTTCCGTCCTTCCCTCCTTCTTCCCTCCCTCCCTCTCCTTCCTTCCTCCCCTTCCCCTTCCCCTTCCTCCTTCCTTCCTTCCCTCCCTCCCTCTTCTTTCTTCTTTCCTTCCTTCCTTCTTCCCTCCCTCCCTCTCCTTCCTTCCTCCCCTTCCCCTTCCCCTTCCCCTTCCCCTTCCTTCCTTCCATAGGATTAGAGGTGACATTCCAGTATTTGAGGGGCTGCCACAAAGAAGAGGGGTGGGTGGGTCAATTTATTTTCCAAAGCACCAGAAGGCAACACAAGAAACAATGGATGGAAACTAATCAAGGAGAGAAGCAACCTGGAATTAAGGAGAAACTTCCTAACAGGGACAACAATTAACCAGTGGAATAATTTTGCCTTCAGAAGTTGTGAGTGCTCCAACACTGGAGGTTTTTAAGAAGAGACTGAATGGTCACTTGTCTGAAATGGTATAGGATCTCCTGTTTGAGCAGGGGGCTGGACTAGAAGACCTCCAAGGTCCCTTCGAGCTCTAGTCTGAATTAAAACAAGAGCTCGATAGTGCATATGGCTTGTGGGTTTTTGTATCTCAGTTCTATACAGCAGGAGGATGCCAGCCCATTGTTCTAAAAGCTGTTGGAGAGAATATCCATCTATTACTATAATCGGTTTATTAAGCATACACACACACACACACACACACACACACACACACACACACACACAGAGCGACACACACACACACACACACACACACACACACAGAGCGACACCCACACAAACACACTGCTGAACAGTCTTTTCCCTTCTAATCTCATTTTCTTTTTCCCTTCCGGCCATTTGTTTGCATTTACAAAACAGCACAAATTATCTTAACATTTGTGAACACTTCATCAATACATTCTCTCCTCCAGGCATTTTACAGTGTTAATTAATGAATTAAACACTACTAGATAAGTAATATCCTCGCAGCTTAGGAAAGCTCCTTGTCTTTTTCTACTCCACCGGGGATCAGCCGCTGGAAGTCGGTGGGCCTGGCCTGCGTGTGGCCAGTCGAGAGGATCCCAGCACCTGAAGAGGGAGACACAAGGACAACTCGGCTGCGGCTCTACAACAAGGCAAAAATCATGGAAGCAATCATCTTACAATCCTACAGGTTTTTTTTCTTGCACTTAGTTAACAGGGATTTATCCATATTTGGTACAGTCGGGTTGATTGAAAAGAGTCTTCACAACTGAAATAGTGATGGATCTCATATTGTGGTGGGATTCAAGTAATTTAACAACTGGTTCTCTGCCCTAATCACTGGGTGGGTGGGTGTGGCCATGGTGGGCGTGGCCAGGGGTGTGACAGGCAGCACTCGGCCTCCTGCAGCCCCCTGGGAGCAAAAACAGGCCACAGGGGGGGGAACGCTCCCCCTCCATGCCCTGTTTTGAGCCTAGGAGGCCACCCTGCACTTACCTGGGAAACAAAATGGGGACTCCTGGAAGGGACGGGGAGGGGAGGGGCCAGACCAGGAGTGAAATCCAGGAGGTTTTGACAGGTTCTGGAGAACCGGTAGCAGAAATTTTGAACAGTTCGGAGAACCGGCAAATACCACCTCTGACTGACTGGCCCCAGAGTGGGGTGGGAATGGAGATTTTGCAATATCCTTCCCCCAGGAGTGGGGAGGGAATGGAGATTTTGCAGTATCCTTCCCCTGCCATGCCCACCAAGCCACACCACGTCCACCAAGCCGCGCCCACAGAATCGGTAGTAAAAAAATTTGGATTTCACCACTGGGCCAGACAGCAATTTATTTATTTATTTATTTATTTATTGGTTCGATTTATATGCCGCCCTTCTCCGGAGACTCTGGGCGGCTTACATTTAACTACCGATTCGCTTGAACCGGCCTGAACTGGCTGAATCCCACCACATACCTGCTTGATTTTAGAACTCAATCCCATCTTTTCTCCCAGGTGTTCCAGACAGGTATTCCTCAACCTACAACAATTTGCTTAGTGACTATTCCAAGTTACAACAGCACTGAAAAAAGTGACTGATTGGCATTTTTTACATTTACGACTGTTGCGGTATTTCTGGGATCAAAATTCAGACGCTTGGCAACTGACTCATATTTATGACGGTTGCAGTGTCCCGGGGTCTGTGATCACCTTTTGAGACCTTCTAACAGGCAGTGGGGAAGCCAGATTCACTTAACAGCCATTAAAATCTGTACATTGGGGAAACAAAACAACCACTTCATAAACACATGGCATAACATAGGAGAACAAACCCATCTGGGATAGATTCAGCAGTCCATCTGCATTTAAAAGACAGAGGCCATTCTTCTGAAGAGAGCAAAGTCCACATTTTGGACAGAGAGGACTGCTGGTTTCAAAGAGGCCATCTCTCAACAGAGGGGGAGGGATACATCATCATCTATCTCCACTCTACAATACAGTCCTTTCAGCAGTAGGCTCCACACCCATTTGCACCACTCAGGTGACCCTGAGGACACAGACAATCCTCCAAGCGGCCTCAATGACTCTCTGAAACAAGGCAAATGAGCAGCTGTCTGCAAGGAGTATAAACCCTTCCATTCCCCACCATCCAGTCAGAGCTGAAGAAGCTTCTCAGATGAGAAGTGAAACATCTTCAAAGAAAAAACCAGAAAGTCCAGTTGCCTCTTGAAAAAAGCACCTTTGGGACAACCATAACCTGGATGACTAAGAATCTCCATAGGCAGCCATTAAAATGGGGGGCGGGGCGGGGGTTATACTTACAACCATTGTGGCATGGTCATGTGATCAAAATGCAGGCACTTGGCAACTGACTCATATTTATGACATTCGCAGTGTCCGGAGGTCATCTGATCATTGTTGAACAGAGTTCAGATGTGACTCAATAGAAATGAGGAGTCCTGATCTATCTTGATAAGTCAAACATGTTTATTCAGCTGAACAAAGATGGGCCCTCCCTTAAACTGGAAGAATAGAGTAGAGTAGAGTAGAATGGAATGGAATGGAATGGAATAGGAATGGGAGTAGAGTGGAGTGGAGTGGAGTGGAATGGAATGGAATGGAATGGGAATGAGAATGGGAGTAGAATGGAATGGAATAGGAATGGGAGTAGAGTGGAGTGGAGTGGAGTGGAGTGGAGTGGAATGGAATGGAATGGAATGGAATGGGAATGAGAATGGGAGTGGAATGGAATGGAATAGGAATGGGAGTAGAGTGGAGTGGAGTGGAATGGAATGGAATGGAATGGGAATGAGAATGGGAGTAGAATGGAATGGAATAGGAATGGGAGTAGAGTGGAGTGGAGTGGAATGGAATGGAATGGAATGGAATGGGAATGGGAATGAGAATGGGAATGGGAATGAGAATGGGAGTGGAATGGAATGGAATGGAATGCAATGGGAATGGGAGTAGAGTGGAGTGGAGTGGAGTGGAATGGAATGGAATGGAATGGGAATGAGAATGGGAGTAGAATGGAATGGAATGGAATGGAATGGGAATGGGAGTAGAGTGGAGTGGAATGGAATGGAATGGAATGGGAATGAGAATGGGAGTAGAATGGAATGGAATGGAATGGAATGGAATAGGAAGGAGTAGAGTGGAGTGGAGTGGAGTGGAATGGAATGGAATGGAATGGGAATGAGAATGCGAGTAGAATGGAATGGAATGGAATAGGAATGGGAGTAGAGTGGAGTGGAATGGAATGGAATGGAATGGAATGGGAATGAGAATGGGAGTAGAATGGAATGGAATGGAATGGGAGTAGAGTGGAGTGGAGTGGAGTGGAATGGAATGGAATGGGAATGAGAATGGGAGTAGAATGGAATGGAATGGAATGGGAGAAGAGTGGAGTGGAGTGGAGTGGAGTGGAGTGGAATGGAATGGAACGGAATGGAAATGAGAATGGGAGTGGAGTGGAGTGGAATGGAATGGGAGTAGAGTGGAGTGGAATGGAGTGGAGTGGAATGCAATGGAATGGGAATGGGAATGGGAATGGGAATGGGAATGGGAATGGGAATGGGAATGGGAATGGGAGTAGAGGAGAGTAGAATAGAATAGAATAGAATAGAATAGAATAGAATAGAATAGAATAGAATAGAATAGAATAGAATAGAATAACAGAGTTGGAAGGGACCTTGGAGGTCTTCTAGTCCAACCCCCTGCTTAGGCAGGAAATCCTACAGCATTCCAGACAAATGGCTATCCAACATCTTCTTAAAAACTTCCAGTGTTGAAGCATTTACAACTTCTGGAGGCAAGTTGTTCCACTGATTAATTGTTCTCACTGTCAAGAAATTACTCCTTAGTCCTAAATTGCTTCTCTCCTTGATGAGTTTCCACCCATTGCTTCTTGTCCTGCCCTCAGGGGCTTTGGAGAATAGCTTGACTCCCTTCTTCTTTGTGGCAGCCCCTGAGATACTGGAAGAGAGCTATCATGTCTCCCCTAGTCCTTCTTTTCATTAAACTAGACATACCCAGCTGGGGTGGGTTCCACTTACCTTTACTACCAGTTCGCAGCGGGAGCACGCATGCACAGATCACCCATGATGACGTCATGGCAGGTGGGCGGAGCCTCCCGCTGTTTTTACTACTGGTTCTATAGAACCGGACCAAACCAGGAGCAACCCACCATTGATACCCAGTTCCTGCAACCCTTCGTCATATGTTTTAGCCATTTTAGCCATCCATTATGGATGGATGGTTAATTATTTATTTAGGGTATGGCAAAATAAAACGTCAGCAAATATATATACATTTGCTATAATATATATATATTTGCTATAATATGTAGTCAATACAATACATTAGATTAAATTAAGATAAAACCATGATAAGATAATATGGAGCCATAGAATTGCAATGGGGTAGATGTTATAATTTGATATCTAAGTAAGTTCACCATCTAATTGCTTCTGGTGTGGCTGTGGTGAGATCATCTTGAAATTTTCTGACAGGACATTCTTGAATTTTATGTGTTATAGAGTTAGGGTTATAGGATGTTCAGTGCACCACAATCGCATTGTGGGCTCTCGGCCATTCCCCACTTTAAAAGTTTTGCCTTACTTCTGAATGGTTCTGGATGGATGGTTAGCAATCAGAAGATCAGAAAAAGTCTGTTCTACAAATCTAAATCTAAATTGAGTGGTAAGGGAAATATATACAGTTGCCAAGATTTCTATAACTTAGCTCCCATGTCCCTGTTAATAAATCTGATTAAAGAAGACTCTGTGAGAATTTTGCTTTACAGTTGCAAGTGGTTGCTAACGCTTGGTGAACAGCCAGAAGGTGAGAAATGAAAGAGTAGATAGCAGAGAATGAAATACCTGGGAGTACGAGTAGTCCTTGACTTATGACCTCAATTGTCACTGCATTTTTCTATTTACCAGCTGAGCTTTTATTTTTGGACTATTAGACTTACAGTAGTTTGCCAGAACTCTTATCAGTAACTACTGCGCATGTCTACATTCCTTTCTTCTTCTCTAAAAAAACTTTTCTTTGTTCTCCGGCCAAGAAAGGCAGCCAGGAAAGCTTCCAAGATGTAACCTAATTTAGATAGTGAGATGTTCTTATTTCTTTACAAATAAATATGAGTTTTTCATTAGAATGTATGTCGGTTCATTTCTTGCAAAGTATACACAAGGAAAATGCCACGGTTCCACCTCTAATTGAGGGCAATTACCCCAGGATGGGAACGGAGCTGATTGCCGCTCTGACATCAATTGAGCCCAATATTTATATTGCTAAGTGAGATAGGTGTTAAGTGAGTTTTGCCCCATTTTACAACCTTTGTTGCCACAGATGTTAAGTGAATCACTGCGATTGTTAAGTTAGTAACACGGTTGTTAAGTGAATCTGGCTTTCCCCATCGTCTTTGCTTATCAGAAGGTCGCAAAAGGGGATCACGTCACCTCGGGACACTGCAACTGTCGTAACTATGAATCACTTGCCAAGTGTCTGAATTTTGATCACGTGACTGTGGGGATGCTGCAATGGTCTTAAGTGGAAAATGGCCAGGAGTCACTTTTTTTCAGGGCCGTCGTAACTTCAGACGGTCACTAAACGAAGTGTTGTAAGTGTATATGTGCATCCACTCTAGGACATTTTACCAAATCTCCTCACTCCTGGCATCATCCACAATTAACACATAAGTTATATCCACGGGTGGGCTGCTGGGGGTTCGCAGGGGTTCGGGAGAACCTCTAGCTAAGATTCTGTGCAGTTCAGAGAACCCCCAAATCCTACTCCTGGCTGGCCCCACCCACCCCTGCCCTTCCCAGGAGTCCCCACACGGGCCTACCGGAAGTTTGGGAAGTTGGAAATGGGCCTGTTTCCAGCCTCCAGAGAGCCTCCGGAGCCTCGGGAGGCCGTTTTCGCCCGCCCGGAGCCTCAAAGAAAGTCTCCGGAGCCCGGGGAGGGCAAAAGCACACAGACACACCGATGTGGTTCAGGAGGCAGACTAGGCCACACCCACCATGGCCACACCCACCCAGCAACCAAGCAGAGAACCCCTTGTTAAAATTCTTGAAGCCCACCCCGGTTATATTCATCATTTTGACTAGACAGAAGAGCCAATCCACCTTTCTACATTATTGCTTCTCAACTTTGGCAACTCTAAATTGTGTGGAATTTAAAATCCAGAGTTTGCAGTCCACACAATTTAGAGGTGCCAAGGTTCAGAAACACTGTTCTGCGTCTTCCATTGCCGGTAGAAGTATTTTCTTCCACTTAAACCAGAGATTCTTAAGTCTGATTGTGTTAAGATGTTTGAATGTCTTTGGAGATTCTCAGTCATCCAGCTCATGGCTGTGCCAAAGATGCTTTTTCAAGAGGCAACTGGACTTTCTGGTTTTTCTCTGAAGAAGTTTTACTTCTCATCCAAGAGCCATCATGGTGCAATGGTTAGAGTGCAGTACTGCAGGCTACTCCTGCTGACTGACGGCTGCATGCAATTTGGCAGTTCAGATCTCACCAGGCTCAAGGTTGACTCAGCCTTCCATCCTTCTGAGGTGAATAAAATGAGGATCCAAATTGTTGGGGGCAATAGGCTGACTCTGTAAACTGCTTAGAGAGGGCTGTAAAGCACTGTGAAGTGGTATATCAGTCTAAGTGCTATTGCTATTCTCATCCAAAAAGCTTCAAGGTTTTGGTCACCACCTTTAGAGCACTCCATAGCTTAAGACCTGGTTATTTACGGGACCACCTGCTGCTGCCAATGACCTCCCACCAGCCGGTACGCTCTCACAGAGAGGGACTCCTCTGGGGGCCATCAACCAAACAATGTCGACTGGTGGCCCCCAGGGGGAGAGCCTTCTCTGTGGCTCTGTGCACCTACTAACTGGAATGAGCTACTCCCGGAGATACGGAGGATCCCGGATCTGCACACCTTCCGCCGCGCTCTCAAGACCTTTTTATTCCATCAGGCTGGTCTGGCCTAACCTTTCCCTTTTTCCCTTTTAAAAAGTAAATTTTAATCTGCTCTTAAATTTGGGGTTTTAAATTTGTCTTGGGCTAAATTGTTTTAATTCGATTTTATTTCTGCTTTTAAATTTTTGTATTTTATGTGTTTTATCTTGGGCCTGTTCCCCGCCCTGACTCCTTCGGGAGTAGGGCGGTATATAAATCAAATAAAACGTAAAAACATAAAGCATTCTTCAGCTCTTAGTTTCTTGGATGAGAAGCGAAACGTCTTCAGAGGAAACCCAGAAAATCCAGTTGCCTCATGGAAAAGCTCCTTTGGGTTGGTTAAGATGTTTGCTAAACTCATGCTTGACGTCCATCTAAGTCTACTTCCATCCTTACTTTGTCCGTGACTTTCTCAAACCCCACTGCTTTTGCTGTCTCTCCCTTGAATGTTCCCACGTAGTAAGACAACTCTTCAGCACAGGCTATTAATCAGTGGCCAATTAGGAGCCGACGTGAACATTTCCTACCATCAGGCATAACTGTTATTATTACAGATGATTAAATAAAAAGTAATTGAGTGAGCAGGCAATTTGCTAACATTATTGTAAGGGCAGCCAGGACACCTGGAGTGAATGTCTCTTCAAATGACAGACCAAGATGAGGCCAATCAAACCTAGACCTGCATCCATATATTAATTGAGAACCAACGATGGTTAAGCTGTTGAACTAGGACGTTGGGAAGAGAGAGGGTCAAGTCTACTATGAGTTGCCGATTTGAATCTGATTAACAGACTTGGAAGGGACCTTGTAAGTTGTCTAGTCCAACCCTCTGCCCAAGAGGAGACCCTACACCATTTCTGACAAAATGGCAGTCCAACCTCTTCTTGAAAGTCTCAAGTGATGAAGCTCCCACAACTTCCAAAGGCAACTTCTGTTCCATTGTAGGTCATCTAGTCCAACAACTTGCCCAAGCAGGGGACCCTGTAATATCATATCTGACAGATGGCTGTCCGGTCTCTTCTTGAAGGCTTCCAGTGATGATGCTCCCACAACTTCTGAAGGCAACTTCTGTTCCATGGGTTGCTTGTTCTCAATGTCAGAACATTTCTCCTTATTTCCCAGGTTGAATCTCTCCTTGGTCAGTTTCCATCCATAATTCCTTGTCTGGCCTTCAGGTGCTTTGGAAAATAGCTTGACCCCCTCCTCTCTGTGGCAGCCCCTCAACTATTGAAGCACTGCTCTCATGTCTCCCCTGGTCCTTCTCTTCACTAGACTAGCCATGCCCAAGTCCTGCAACCGTTCTTCATATATTTTAGCCTCCAGTCTTCTCATCATCCTGGTTGCTCTTCTCTGAACTTTTTCTAGAGTCTCAACATCCTTTCTATAGCGTGGTGACCAAAACTGGATGCAGTATTCTAGGTGTGGTCTTAGTAAGGCTTTATAGCAGGGGTGAAATGCTCTCGGTTCAGACCAGATCGCCCAATCCGGTAGCGATGGCGGCTGGTGGTTCGGAGAATCGGTAGCAAAAATCTCTGCGCCCCCCCCCCTCATGCCCAGCTGAGCCGCACAATCATCAGAGGCTTTTTTAAATTATTTTTAAAAGCACTTTTTCTACAACCTCTTCCGACAAAAAAATGCTTTTAAAAGTTTTTTTAAAAGCCTCTGATGATCGCGCGGCTCAGCTGGGATCATCAGAGGCTTTTCAAAGCATTTTTTTCTGAAACCTCTTGAACGAAGAGGTGGCAAAAAAAATAATGCTTTGAAAAGTCTCTGACGATCCCAGCTGAGTTGCCTGATCGGCAGAGAGGCTTTTCAAAGCATTAGAAAAAATGCTTTGAAAAGTTTAAAAAAAAAAAAGTTGGCAACGCCCACCCAGTCACATTATCCCCCCCCACGAAGCCACGCCCACAGAATCAGTAGTAGCAAATTTTACATTTCACCCCTGTTTTATAGAATGGTATTAGTACCTCACTTGATTTTGATTGTATCCCTCTGTTAATGCAAGTCACAACACCGAAGTATAACAAAGCTGAATCGTCTTTACTAACCTGGTTAACAGATCCTAGATGACCTTAGAGCCGGTTCCTCTGTCTGTGTTGCTAGGTAACTCCATTCTTACTGTCTCTGTTCCATCCCTGAATACCCTTTCAGGGAGAGATTCAATAATGTCAAGATGGCAGCTGTGGTCACCCCTTTTCACCTGTACCAGTCATGTGACACATTAAAAGGGGAGCATTTAACCACCTAGTTTGAGGTGGTCGTGTTTCAGTTAATAGTACATCATAACCTTCATTTAGCAATCATTGAACCGTTGATGTTGGCCATTATGATTTGAATGAAAGAGATCTTAACAAGGATGGGTTTCAGGTATTGTTGCCACCACACACGCACGCTCACTTCATTCTCACGACTGCACCTTCCATTCATGCGTCCAGCCTTCTGCATGCCTGCTGCACACGTGCTCACCTTTCACGCATGTGCCCAGGCTTCCATGCATGTGCTATGCTCACACTTCCGCCTTCTGCAAATGCGCCTGGCCTCGAAAAGGTGGCTAAATAGGACAGCATTACAGATTCAATCCGAACCGGCTGAATACCACCACTGGGTCTTGTGCATTTTTTTCCCAAGGCTGTGATAACTTTGAACCATCCTGAAAGGAATGGTCATAAATCAAATCTTACCTGTAATACAAATTGTTCTCATCTGATATATCAACTAGGACAGTGATGGCTAACCTTTTTGCCATCGCGTGCCAAAAGCAGGGGAAGCGCGGTGGGGTCACACGCACACGTGACCACATCCATAATTCTATGTGCCCCACCCACCCCCCATGTTCCCCCCTGCTTTTGGCACATGATGGCATGGTGGGCCCAGTAAGCCCGTTTTTTGCTCTCCCCAGGCTCCAGGGCCTTTCTAGGAGCCCGGGGTGGGCAAAAACAGCCTTCGCCACCTCCCCAGAGGCCCTCCGGAGGCCGGAAACAGTGTGTTTCCTGACTTCTGGTGGGCCCGGAAGGCCCAAAAATCAGCTGGCTGGCGCACGCATTTGTGTCGGAGCTGAGCTCACGTGCCCACCGATATGGCTCCGCGTGCCACCTGCGGCACCCGTGCCATAGGTTCGCCATCACGGAACTAGGACAATGGGAATGGGAATAGAAAGGAATGGGAATAAGAATAGAGAATAGAATAGAATAGAATAGAATAGAATAGAATAGAATAGAATAGAATAGAATAGAATAGAATAGAATAGAATAGAATAGAATAGAATAGAATAGAATAGAATAGAATAAGAAATCAGGATAGGATAGGGTAGGGTAGGGTAGGGTAGGGTAGGGTAGGGTAGGGTAGAATGGAATGGAACGGAACGGAACGGAACGGAACGGAACGGAACGGAACGGAACAGAACAGTGGAAGGGGCCTTAGAGGTCTTCTAGTCCAACACCTCGCTTAGGCTGGAATCACAATAGGATTCATAGTAGATTTGGCACAACAGTCGTGGGTCATCAAGGTGAACAGTAAGTGTGAACAAGAGTGGAGAACTACCTGTAATTCAGAACGCAAGTCCATTCGACCGTTTGGTTGTTGCTATTGCTAAGCCACGAGAAATCCAGAAGTTGCTGCTGATGTGCTACATGTGAGATCTAGCAAAAGGGCCGAGATCCACTTTGATCTCCATCCCTGTTCTACTTTAGGACTCTTTTTTGTTTTTAGGTCAAGTGGAGGAAGACTTGGAAACGCCTTTGATTATCAAATGGATCCTTTATGCCGCCGGATAATCAGCTAAGACTGGGAAGTGCCCGAAGAGGGATTAAAGAGAGACGTTAAAGCAAGCTTTCTTACGTCGGACAGATAAATGAAATCACTTTCCCAACATCGGGAAGCCTTCTTGCTCATCGCGTTTCCTTTGACAGGCTCTGCACTCCAGCCTTGGGTGCCTGATTTGGGTCAGTGTTTATGTTTTAAACTCTTAAGTGGTGCCGCTAATCTCAGTTAATCTGACTTTAAAGATGGGATATAACGCTTTAATGGCCAAGGCTAAGGCGGTTTGTTAATGTGTGGCTGCTCCTCTGGAAGCACATTAGCTCTCAGCTCCTGCAGGAGGAATAATGACCTCGTTCAGATGGGGTTGCAAGGCTAAAAATACAAAATTTTAAAAAATCCTGTTTAGCATAGGAAAAACGCACAGGTAGTGCTCGATTTATGACGACAATAGACCCCAGAATTTCTGTTCTTCAGTGAGGCCTTTGTTAAGTGGGTTTCGTCCAGAGGTAGGCTTCACATAATTTAACAACACGCATGCCTTCTGGATGTGTGCTTCGCTCACATTCGCTCTTGCACTACTGGCTCGCACGAACCGGCCTGAACCGGTTGAAACCCACCACTGGCATGCGTGCACGCATGCCAGTGGTGGGTTTCAACCGGTTCAGGCCGGTTCGTGCGAGCCAGTAGTGCAAGATGCGTGCAGCTTAAAAAACGCACCTAAATAGGATGGCATAACTCCAGGGCCGGTGGGCAGGTAGAAACTACCGCAGGTAACAATTACCAGTTCGCTCGAACCAGTACAAACCGGCTGAATCTCGCCCCTGCTTTCTTTTGTCCCATTTTACGAACTTACTCGCCACAGTTCTTAAATGCATCGCTGCGGTTCTAAAGTCAGGAATGCGGCTGTTAAGTGAATCTGCCTTCCGCCGTTGACTTTGCTTATCAGAAGGTCGCAAATGGAGATCGCATGATCCTCGGGAACACTGCAGGGGTCATAAATATGAGCCGGTTGCCCAAGCATCTGAGTTTTGACTTTTCTGACAAGCCAAGACAAGGGGGGAAGCCAGACTCACTTCACAACCGTGTTACTAACTTAAAACCTTCAGGGATTCCCTTAACAGCTAGGGCAGGAAAGGTCGTAAAATGGAACAAAACTCACTTAACAACCGTCTCGCTTAGCAACAGAAATGTTGGGCTGAATTGTAGTCGTAAATCGAGGACTACCTGTACTTTACATACAACTTTCCTCTTTGGAACACTGTAACTTGCCTGGCTGGTCACAATTTTTCGAATTCATTCCAGAAAAACCTTCCTCCTCTTCCTCTTCCTCTCCTCCTCCTTTTCCTTGCCTCCTCTTCCTCTCCTTCTTCCTCTTCTTCTTCTGCTTCTCCTCTTCCTCCTCTTCTTCTTCCTCTTCTTTCTTCTTCTTCTTCCTCTTCCTCTTCCTCACTTCTTCTTCTTCCTCACTTCTTCTCCTCGTCCTCCTCTTCCTCCTCTTCCTCCTCCACCTCCTTCTCCTTCCTCTCCTCCTCTTCCTGTTCCTCGCCTTCTCTTCCTCACCTCTTCTTCTTCTTCTTTTCCTCCATCTCCTCCTCCTCTTCCCTGCCTCCTCTTCCTCCTTCTTCCTCTTCCTCTTCCGCTTCTCCACTTCCTCTTCTTCTTCCTCCTCCTCTTCTTCCTCTTCCTCTCCTCCTCCTCTTCCTCACTTCTTCTTCTTCCTCACTTCTTCTCCTCTTCCTCCTCCAACTCCTTCTTCTTCTCCTCCTTCTTCTTTCTCTCCTCTTCCTCTTCCTCTCTTTCTCCTCTTACTCACCTCTTCTTCTTTTCCTCCTCCTCCTCCTTTTCTTCTTCCTCCTCCTCCTCCTCTCCTCTTCCTCTTCCTGTTCCTCAACTTCTCCTCCTCTTCCTCCTTTCCTCCTCCTCTTTCTCACCTCTTCTTCTTCTTCATCCTCCTCTTCTTCCTCTTCTCTTCCTCCCTCTTCCTCTTCTTCTTCCTCCTCCCAGTCTTATCATGCTCTCCATTCGTCAGATGTCTAAAAGCATTTATTACTGTCCCTCTCATGAGCTAATAGAGAAATCTTGGCTGTCAGCTCCCATTCCCTCTCGGCTGTGTGCAAACAAACCGTGGTGATTAAGCACCAGATTAAACATCCTCATGAATAGTTAAACGCCTGTTGTTGGCTTTTTTTTTTAAAGTTTCCTGTCCTTTTACACTAATAGCCCCATTAAAACCTGTTTACAAGGCGCTCGTGAGAGTAACTGTGTGCACTTAAAACCCCCGAGGTTTCGGGAGGAGAGCACTCCAGTCAGCTGTGCGAAGAAGAGCCGGAGCTCTGATCAATAGGTTCTTAAAGACTGGAGCGTCTGGATGAATCCAATGGAAACAAAGATCCCTGGGAGAGAAGGAAGGAGTTTGGCCGGTGCTCAGCTGGTTAATTAGCAAAGCAAAATTAGGATCCATGTTAAGAGCTAGTACAGACCGGCCGGGCGAGTGGGCTATAAAATTACTTAAACCAGTAGACTTGGACTTAAAATTGGCTTTATAGATGTGGGAGTCCACAGGGAGACGGAGTAAAAAAAAAAAAGTAAAAGTAAACATGATGGCCGCCACTGTGTAATGTAAGCCTTCCCCTTCCCTCATGACACACATAAAGAGGATTCAGGACTCCAACCACAAGGTCCGTCCACGTGTAGATATATTCCACCCTTATTGTTTTTGTAAATCATTCAAGGCAGCAAACGTTGCCTAATAGTCCTCCCTCCCGCCTCCTATTTTCCTCAGAACAACAACCTTGCGAGGTGGGTTGGCCTGAAAGAGAGAATGACTGGCTCCAAAGTCACCCAGCCGCCTTTCATGCCTAAGAGGGGACTAGAACTCATCGTCTCCTGGGGGATTGCCCAAAGTCACCTAGTTAGTTTTCAAGCCTGACGAGGGACTAGAACTCATAGTCTCCTGGTGAGAGTCACCTAGTTAGCTTTCATGTCTGAGGGGGGACTAGAACTCACAATCTCGTGGTGGTTGGTCCAAAGTCACCCAGCTGGCTTTGGTGCCTAAGACGGGACTAGAACTCACAGTCTCCTGGTGAGAGTCAGTCACCTAGTTAGGTGTCATGTCTGAGGTGGGCCTAGAACTCACAGTCTCCCACTGATCGGCCCAAAGTCACTTAGTCAGCTTTCACGTCTGAGGCATGACTCAGTTTCCCAATTTCTAGGCCAACACCTTAACCATTAGATCAAACTTACGTTTTTAAGAAGAGATGGACAAGACATTCACTTGTCTGAAATAGTAGAGGGTTTCCTGCTTCAGCAGAGGGTTGGACTAGAAGACCTCAAAGGTGCCTTCCAACTCTGTTATTCTAGTCTATTCTATTCTAGTTTAGGCCAGGCCAGGCCAGGCCAGGCCAGGCCATATATTCTATTCTATTCTATTCTATTCTATTCTATTCTATTCTATTCTATTCTATTCTATTCTATTCTATTCCATTCCATTCCATTCCATTCCATTCCATTCCATTCCATTCCATTCCACTTTACGCTACTCTACTTCATCCCATCCCATCCCATCCCATCCCTTTATTCTATTCTATTCTATTCTATCCTATTCTATTCTATTCTATCCTATCCTATTCTATTCTACTCTACTCTACTCTACTCTACTCTACTCTACTCTACTCTACTCTACTCTACTCTACTCTACTCTACTCTACTCCATTCCATTCCATTCCATTCCATTCCATTCCATTTTATTCTATTCCACGCTATGCTACGCTACGCTACTCTATTTCATCCCATCCCAATCCCATCCCATCCCATCCCTCTATTCTATTCTATTCTATTCTATTCTATTCTATTCTATTCTATTCTATTCTATTCTATTCTATTCTATTCTATTCCATTCCATTCCATTCCATTCCATTCCATTCCATTCCATTCCATTCCATTCCATTCCACGCTACGCTACTTTATTTCATCCCACCCCTATCCCATCCCATCCCATCCCATCCCTTTATTCTCTTCTCTTCTCTTCTCTTCTCTTCTCTTCTCTTCTCTTCTCTTCTCTTCTCTTCTCTTCTCTTCTCTTCCATCCCATCCCATCCCATCCCATCCCATCCCATCCCTTTTTTTCTATTCTATTCCATTCCATTCTATTCTATTAATTATGCATGAAAAAACAGCATAATCACCCACTTATCTGGGTATTTGACAAGTTGGGAAGAAATCCAAGCAGCTCTTTCATCGTTGGGCAGGTAGCATCAAGGAATCACCAGCCTTATCAAAAAAAAAAAAACAACAACAACCCCAAACTAAACAAACAAACAGAATGGCATTGATTTCTCTTTTTTTTTATTTTGTTGTTGCTGCTGTTTCCTGCTGTCCAAACGGCATTTACATTAAAATAATCAATTTCACTGAATTTGCACTTGAATGAGAATCAACTTTCAGATCTGTACATAAAATGAAACTCAATTACCTGAAACGGATTTCTTTGAATTGTGTACTGCTACTTTCCAATAAAAAAAAATGCACAAAAATGAGAAGGGAAAATGATTCATAAATGCACTTTTTTATAAAAACGTATACATGCCAAAAGGATAGATTAAAAAACAAATAGGCAGGGGAAAAAGCATAGAAAAAGTTTACAATGTTTTTCAGGAGGACTTGAATTTAAGATTGGACAAAATAAAAAGTGGGGGAACCAAAATCCACGGATGGCTTCAACTTCTCAAAGTCTCTAATTGAAAACTGTTTTTAGAATTTCAAGATTTTTTTGTTCTCCGTCCTGCAAAAACATCTGTTGGCTTCCAAGAAACTGCAACTGCAGATTCGTAAACGGAATAAACATCTGAGGTCTCCAATGGTTTTTCATTCATTTCATTTTCTGCACCTCTATAACTGTCTGGTATGGATAGTTAATGGATAGTTAACTGCAGAAAAAACTTGCCTTCCATTAAGGACCTGTATACTGCACAAGTCACAAAGAGGACTGTGAAAATATCTACAGACCCCTCACATCCTAGACATAAACTGTTTCAACTCCTACTTAAAACGATGCTATAGAGCACTGCACACCAGAACAACGAGACACAAGAACAGTTTTTTCCCCGAATGCCATCACTCTGCTAAACAACACTGTCAAATTAACTACTAAGCCTGTATTACTATTCTTCTTCTCATCCTTCCTATTACCTATCTCTTCCCACCTATGGCTATATCGATGTTGCTGGTATCTTTACAACTTATATTGGTTTTTATTGTTTCCTAGTATGATTTGATTGCTTATTAGTATCCTATGACTATCACTAAGTGTTATACCTTATGATTCTTGACGAATATATTCTATTTTTTCTTTATGTATACTGAGAGCATCTGCATCAAAGACAAATTCCTTGTGTGTCCAATCACACTTGGCCAATAAAAGAATTCTATTCTATTCTATTCATTCAAATAAAAGTCTTCAATCTGCATTTCTAGCAAGGAAGTTTCAAATTTCACAAGACATTACATTACAATTTTGTGACCTGGGTGTCTCCCCCTGGCCTAAATCACATTTCTAATGTGTCTTAATTTAACTGGAGACAGCACCTCTTCCATCAGAGTTTTATCTTGTCTTCTATGAAGCAAGTTGGCCAGAATATCGGAATGCCAAATTTAAACACAACTATAAATGGATTGGCAAAGGGATGAATGGGATTAAACAACAAAAAAAAGTATACTTCAGAGTGGTTTTTAAATGAATATTGATCCCCTTAAAATTCATGCTGTCTTCATCAGTTTATGATAATGCTCTTTGGCGAAACTGTGTTATTATATCAATAAACGGAATTCTGAGCAGTATTAAAAACTTACTGGAGCTTTGAAGCAACAATTCACAGCTATCAAATGTTATGGATCTGGTGAGCTGATAGATTCCTTACCCAGAGATGATAAAGAGAGAGGAAAAAACAGAATCTGATGAAGAAGAACAGAAATGTTTTCCCAACATTTTTGGAAAGTTCTGCCAGGATTAGTTGGAAATTACAAAATCAACTCTTTACGACAGACAGTCCTGAATTTACAACCAGTTGTTTAGTGACCGCTCAACATTACAACAGCATTGAAAAAAGTGACTTATGACTACAGGTAGTCCTCGACGTATGACGAAAATTGAGGCCAAAATTTCTGTGGTTAAGGGAAACATTTGTTCAGTGAGTTTTGCCCCATTTTATGACCATTTTTGCCACCGTTGTTAAGTGAAGCACTGCCGTTGTTAAGTTAGTAACACAATTGTTAAGTGAATCTGGCTTCCCCATTGACTTTGCTTGTTAAAAGGTCATAAAAATGGGATCACTTGACCACAGGATTAGGGGTGAAATGCTCCCAGTTTGGACCAGATCACCCGATCCGGTAGCGATGGTGGTGGGTGGTTCAGAGAACCGGTAGCAAAAATCCCTGCCCCTCCTCCCCCATGCCCAGCTGAGCCACGCAATCAGCAGAGGCTTTTTAAAAAAATTTAAAAGCATTTTTTCTACCATCTCTTCGGCCGAAAAAATACTTTTAAAAGTAAAAAAAAAAAAAGCCTCTGATGATCATGCAGCTCAGCTGGGATCGTCAGAGGCTTTTAAAAGAAAAAAAAAGCTCTAACGATCAGGCAACTCAGCTAGGATCGTCAGAGGCTTTTAAAAGCATTTTGTAGTTTTAAAGTTGAAGGCTACCTGTACCACCTCGGTCGAAGAGGTTGTAGAAAAAATGGTTTTAAAGGTTAAAAAAAAAGTTGGCCACGCTCACAGAACCGGTAGTAACAAATTTTATATTTCACCACTGCCCAGGACATTGCGACTGTCATAAATATGAGTCAGATGCCAAGCATCTGAATTTTGGTCACATGATCATGGGGATGCTGCAAAGGTCATAACTGTGAAAAATCGTCATAAATCACATTTTTCAGAGTCGTTGTAACTTTGAACTGTCACTAAACAAACTGTTGCAACTTGAGGACTACCTGTATTTTTCACACTTATGACCGTTGCAGCATCCCCATGGCCATGCGATTTACATTTCGGATGCTTGATAACTGACTCATGTTTATGACGGCTGCAATGTCCCGGAGTCACGTGATCCCCTTTTGCGACCGTCTGATGAGTAAAAATCAATGGGGAAGCCGGATTCACTTAACAACAGTGTTACTAATTTAACTACTGCAGTGCTTCACTTAACAACGGTGACAAGAAAGGTCGTAAAATGGGGCAAAGCTCACTTGAGAACTTCCTCACTTAGCAACATAAATTTGGGGGTCAGTTGTAGTTTTAAAGCTGAGGACTGCCTGTACAAACTCTTTCCCCTTTTAGTCTATTCTTTTATTTTTCTATTTGCCTATAATCTTTCTTCCCCCATTGACTTTGATAGTCAAGTGCCAGTTTAGAAATGGCATGCTGGGGAACAGGGGTGAAATGCTCCCGGTTTGGACCAGATCGCTCGATCCGGTGGTGATGGTGGTGGGTGGTTCATAGAACCGGTAGCAAAAATCCTTGTGCTCCCCCCCCCTCCTTATGCCCAGCTGAGCCACATGATCATCAGAGGCTGTTTTTTTTTTTTACTTTTAAAAGCATTTTTCCTACAACCTCTTCGGCCGAAAAAATGCTTTTAAAAGTAAAAAAAAAAGCCTCTGATGATCTCGCGGCTTAGCTGGGATCATCAGAGGCTTTTAAAAGCATTTTTTTCTGCAACCTCTTGAGGTTCTAGAAAAAAATGCTTTTAAAAGTTAAAAAAAATGGCCACACCCACCCAGTCACATTCTTACCCCCCCACCAAGCTATGCCCACAGAACCGGTAGTAACCAATTTTAGATTTCACCCCTGAATCTAGGGATGCTGCAAAAATTGTAAGGGTTTTTTTAAAAAATGATTTTTTTCGCTATTATGACATCAAACAGTCACTAAAGAAGTGGCTGTAAGTCGAGGAATACTGTAAAATGCAAAATAGATTTTTTAAAAAACTTTTTGTTCTTTCAGCAAAAACAATTAGTGGGCATTAGGACTTTTTGCACAGTAGCCCCATGATAGCAGCATTCCGATATCTCAGGGGTTGCCCCAAAGAAGAGGGAGTCAAGCTATTCTCCAAAGCACCTGAAGGCTGGACAAGAAGCAATGGGTGGAAACTAATCAAGGAGAGAAGCAACTTTAGAACTAAGGAGAAATTTCATGACAGTTAAAACAATTAATCCGTGGAACAACTGGCCTCCAGAAGTTGTGAATGCTCCAACACTGGAAGTTTTTAAGAAGATGTTAGATAGCCATTTGTTTGAAGTGGTGTTGGGTTTCCTGCCTAAGCAGGAGGTTGGACTAGAAGACCTCCAAGGTCCCTTCCAACTCTGTTATTCTATTAGATGAACCCCATAGCTCAATTTTACAACATGTTATGAGTAAATCCTGCGTGGTTCCTTCTTGAATGCTCCAACCTTGGAAGTTTTTAAGAAGATGTCGGATAACCATTTGCCTGAAGTGGTATACTATTCTGAACAAACGACTATCCAATCTCTTCTTAAAAACCTCCACTGATGGAGCCCCCGCGATTTCTGAAGGCAAACCGTTCCGCTGGTTCATTGTTCTCACTGTCAAGAAATTTCTCCTTATTTCTAGGTTTATTTTATTTTTATTGATTTGATTTGATTTATATACCGCCCTACTCCCAAAGGACTCGGGGCGGTGAACAGCCAAGAAGTAAAACATGAAAATACAAAATTTAAAACAACTTATAGTTGTTTTAACAACTTATAATTCTGGGAGCTGAAGTCCACAAGTCTTAAAGTGGCCAAGATTGGAGACCCCTGTTCTATACGATTGCAAATTGAGATTTACTGCTTAGGATACCAAATGCATTTAAGAATTTAAATTTCTCGGCCAAAATTAAGCATTTTGGCCGAGAAATTTAAAACACCCCAGTAATTTAGAACAAATTTAAAAATTTCATTATAAAAGGGAAAAATTTAGGCCAGGCCAGCCTGATGGAATAAAAAAGTCTTGAGAGCATGGCGGAAAGTACGCAGATCCGGGATCCTCCGTATCTCTGGGGGGAGCTCATTCCAGATAGTAGGTGCCCCCACAGAGAAGGCTCTCCCCCTGGGGACCGCCAGTCGACACTGTTTGGCCGACAGCACCCAGAGGAGTCCCTCTCTATGGGAGTGTACCATCCGGTGGGAGGCTACAGGTTGGATTCTCTCCATTGTATCCATCCATTGCTTCTTGTCCTGCCTATTGGAGAATAGACTGACCCCCTCTTCTCTGGGGCAGCCCCTCAAATATTGCAAGATTGCTATCTTGTCATCTCTGGTCCTCCTAATCTTAGACTTGCCCAGTTTCCACATCATAAAATGTGTTAGGTCAGAAAAGGGGTTACCAGATTCCTTCAGAATGTCTGCCTCCCCAAAAACCACGGGGCTCCCCCCAGCTGCAATGACCAGGTTTTTCTTTCCAGCTCCTCCAGTGGAGCTGCAAAAGAAGAGACGGAGAAGAAAGTTGCCAGAGCTTGGAACATAACTGCCCACGCCTGCAGTCCGTCGGTTTCCGAGCCTCGCAGCAGAATAACAAAATAACAGAGTCGCAGGGGATCATAGAGGTCTTCTAGGCTGACCCCCGGATTCAGGCAGGAAACTAGCAACTTTTCTTAAAAGTCAGAGCAGGAAACCCATTTCAGACCAACGGTCCTTCCAATCTCTTCTTAAAAACCTCCCGCGATGGAGCGGCCCCAACTTCTGGTGGCAAGTCGTTCCGCTGATTAATTCTTCTAAACTGTCAGCAACGCCCTTCCTTCAGACGCCTCACGTTGAAAAGGGTTGCAACGGCGACTTAGCCGAGCTGAAGCAGGAAGGGAATCGCGATCGGTCGGGCAGCTGTGCGAAATCCTATGTTGCATTTCCCTAAGCGGAGGGAATAAGTCAGAATTGGCTGACCTGCGCATTTGGTATCCTAAGCAGTAAATCTCAATTTGCAACCGTATAGAACAGGGGTCTCCAACCTTGGCCACTTTAAGACTTGTGGACTTCAACTCCCAGAATTCCTCAGCCAGCTTTGCTGGCTGAGGAATTCTGGGAGTTGAAGTCCACAAGTCTTAAAGTGGCCAAGATTGGAGATCCCAAGTATAGAATGCAAAATAACAGTCTGAAGGGACGACTATGATCTTAGCAAGGCATTATAAACTTAATACCACTTTATAATGCTTTGATAAGACCAGGCTTGGAATACTGCATCCAGTTTTGGTCGACCACGATGTAAAAATAAAAAAAATTAAAAAGACGTTGAGACTTTAGAATGAGTTCAGAGCAAAGCAATAAAGTTGATTAGGGGACTGGAGGCTAAAATATATAAGGAACGATTGCTGGAATTGAGTATGTCCCGTTTAATGAAAAGAAGGACCAGGGGTGACAGAATAGCAGTGTTCCAATATCTCAGGGGCTGCCACAAAGAAGGAGTCAAGCTATTCTCCAAAGCACCTGAAGCAGCGGTGAAATCCAGCAGATTCTGACGAACCGGTAGTGGAAAATTTGAGCAGTTCAGAGAACCGGCAAATACCACCTCTGGCTGGTCCCAGAGTGGGGTGGGAATGGGAATTTTGCAGTATCCTTCCCCTGGAGCGGGGTGGGAATGGAGATTTTGTAGTATCCTTCCCCTGACACGCCCACCAAGCCACGCCACGCCCACAGAACCGGTAGTTTTTTAAAAAATTGGATTTCACCACTGACCTGAAGTCAGGACAAGAAGCAACGGGTGGGAACTAATCAAGGAGAGAAGCAACCTAGAATTAAGGAGGAATTTCCTAAATTAGAAAAATTAATCCAGGGGAACGACTTGCCACCAGAAATTGTGTGTGGTCCCTCAATGGAGTTTTTAAGAAGAGATCGTTTGGACAATCTCTAAGGTCCCTCTCAACTCTCTTAATCTGTTGTTCTGTCTTCTAGTCCAAACCCCGGCTCAAGCAGGGGACTCTCTACTGGCCAATCCCTTCTTCACGTTTGCACCTGCTGGGGAGGTTAAAACCAGACAAGTCGTTGCAAACACAGCCGGATCCCCTTCCTGCCTCCGAGCAGATCCACAAGTGGAATTTGCATCCCTATCATCGGTTCCTGGTTTTAGAGGGGGTTTTTTTAGCTGTCAGCATCCTGCTGGGCGAAGTTGCTCTCCGCGCGACATTAGGAGAAATCCCTTTTCCAACAGCTTTTGTCAGTTTCTTGTGGCAGGTAGTTCCGCGGGTCGGTTCTCTCTTAAAGGGCCTTTTTACATCGTTGTGTTGTTTTTTTCCTGCGCCGCGCTGAGAGGTTTCCCTTCAAACCACTCTCGTCTTTCCATTGCTTAAGAGGGCAATTCAGATCTTTTGCCGAGGTTTCCAATCCTTGGAAGAACTGGGGTGGCGACGCCCTAGCCTAAAATTAGAAGCCAGCGCCGCTTCCCGCGATCGCTACACCTGGTTGTACCCTCCGGCCGTTAGAGAAAGCCAGGCGTTCCTTTGCTGTCTTCCTCGGCGGTGGATATTCCTTCAAACCGCCTTTCTGCAGCCTTGGGGGTTCCCCGAATGGTCTGAAAGGATGGGTGTTGTAGTTCCTGCAACCCTATGAAGAACAGTTGCTGGAACTGGGTATGTCTAGTTTAATGAAAAGAAGGACTCGGGGTGACACGATAGGAGTCTTCCAATATCTGAGGGGCTGCCACAAAGAAGAGGGAGTCAAACTATTCTCCAAAGCACCTGAGGGAAGGACAAGAAGCAATGGGTGGAAACTCATCCAGGAGAGAAGCAATTTAGAACTAAGGAGAAATTTTCTGACAGTGAGAACAATTAACCAGTGGAACAACTTGCCTCCAGAAAACACTGGAAATTTTTAATAGGATGTTGGATAACCATTTGTCTGAAGTGGTGTAGGGCTTCCTGCCTAAGCAGGGGGTTGGACTAGAAGACCTCCAAGGTCCCTTCCAACTCCGTTATTCTATTCTATTCTATTCTATTCTATTCCATTCCATTCCATTCCATTCCATTCCATTCCATTCCACTCCACTCCACTCCACTCCACTCCACTCCACTCCACTCCACTCCACTCCACTCTTTCATTCTGTTCCATATTTTCTCCTATTCTATTCTATTCTATTCTATTCTATTCTATTCTATTCTATTCTATTCTATTCTATTCTATTCCACTCCACTCCACTCCACTCCACTCCACTCCACTCCACTCCACTCCATTCCACTCCACTCTTTCATTCCATTCCATATTTTATCCTATCCTATCCTATCCTATCCTATCCTATCCTATCCTATCCTATCCTATCCTATCCTATCCCATCCCATCCCATTCCACTCTTCCATTCCGTTCCATATTTTCTCTTATTCTATTCTATTCCACTCTTTCATTCCATTCCATTCCATATTCTATTCTATTCTATTCTATTCTATTCTATTCTATTCTATTCTATTCTATTCTATTCTATTCTATTCTATTCTATTCTATTCTATTCTATTCTATTCTATTCCACTCCTCCACTCCACTCCACTCCACTCCATTCCATATTTCTCCTATTCTATTCTATTCTATTCTATTCTATTCTATTCTATTCTATTCTATTCTATTCTATTCTATTCTATTCTATTCCCTGATAATCTGGAAGATGAGGAAAAGAGGACACAGCTGGAGACATTAACATGCGAGAAGAACGCCTGGTGTCATCAGGATGATCCTTTGGGACAAATGCCTGGCAGGATTAAGCTGAGAAACTCTAACCACACTCACGGGGGTTTAACTACTAGGTCGACCATGGTTACACCCACCTCGGTTAAATTGATCCTAGTTAGGCCTATTGTAAGGACACGTAGTAGTGCCTAAGGGCATTCTTCTTCTTTCTTTTATCAAAGGGAAACTGATAGGTTCCTGCTAGTCACCCTGAGCCAACTTGACTTAAAGCTGGGGGGGGACTGCAACCAAATACCATGGTATGTAGAATTGTGAATACATAGTACATTTTTACATGGCATGTTAAACTGAGATTTATTTTTTTTAATGAGCTCTAAAATAGCATAGGGAAGTTACACGGAAATATCTGGTCACGACACCCATTTTTTTAAAAAAATTAGATTGGTATCAGTTCAAAAAAACTGTCAAAAGATCTAAATGTCGTTATGCTAATATGTGCTCTCCAGTGAGGTCAAGTTCTTCATACTTCTCTGGGCTGCTTGAATTTCCAAGTGACCAGTCCTGTGATGGAAATAAATAATTTATTTTGATATACAAGGATTAAACTTGAGTATATGTGGGTGGGGGTGGGGGAATAGTCCCTAAGGGGACCAGCAAGATCAGGGGATCCAGAGAAAGCAGTCAACAAAAGTCAAGGCAGTTGGCACGAGACGGTGGTGTGATCGCACCTCCAACCGTTTTTGTAGATGGTCTGTGGGTGCCACGCATAAAATGCAGTCAGGGTGTCACTTGTACCACTGTGGCTCTCATCTTAACTCTTTCTGACCATATGGGAGGCTTGTGGGAATCCTTAGAGGTAAGACCATCCTGCCTAGACCTTAACCCATCCTTCTGTAGACACTAAAAGGTGGACAGAATGCCAATAATAATAATAATAATAATAATAATAATAATAATAATAATAATAATAATAATAATAATAACAACAACAACAACAACAACAACAACAACAACCACCTGATCAGTGGATGCAGCAAAATTTCACAAACCGACTACCTACAACGCCATGACCATGTTCCTAAGATCATTCACTGGAAATTGTGCCAGAAGTTTGGATTTGAGTACAGCAAAAACCACTGGGAACATCAGGTTGAGAAAGTTCTAGAGAATGAGAAACTCAAGATCTTGTGGGACTTTAGGATTCAGACTGACAGGCACTTGGTCCACAACACACCTGACATAACGGTAGTTGAAGAGAAAAAAGTATGGTTCATTGACATTGCAATACCTGGTGATGCACGGATTGAAGATAAGCAGCAAGAAAAAAAATCACAAAGTACCGGGACTTGCAAATCGAAGTTGAGCGACTATGGAAAAAAAAATCATGTGTTGTCCCGATTGTAATTGGAGCCCTTGGAGCAATACCCAAAGGGCTACCCCGCTATTTAGAAATTCTAAATTTACCGGACTTGAACATTTTGACTCTACAAAAAACCACCTTACTCGGAACAGCTTACATCCTCCGACGATATCTTAACAGTTCCTAGGTCCTTGGTTAGGACTCGAGCTGCTGAGCTATTAACCAGCCTCAAAGACTGTGAATCTCACTACAGATTAACCAATAATAATAATAATAATAATAATGCCCTTGTTGTTAGTCGCGAAGTCATGTCCAACCCATCGCAACCCCATGGACAACGTTCCTCCAGGCCTTCCTGTCCTCTGCCATCCTCTGGAGTCCATCTAAGCTCACACAGACTGCTTCAGTGACTCCATCCAGCCATTTCGTTCTCTGCCGTCCCCTTCTTCTTTTGCCCTCCATTGTTCCCAGCATTAGGCTCTTCTCCAAATGAGTCCTTTCTTCTCATTAGGTGGCCAAAGTATTTGAGTTTCCTCTTCTGGATCTGGCCTTCTAAAGAGCAGTCAGGGTTGATCTCCTCTAAAACTGACCAGTTTGATGGCCTTGCAGTCCAAGGGACTCGCAGGAGTCTTCTCCAGCACCAGAGTTCCAAAGAATAATACCTTACTCCATAGTAGATCTCGGATTTTCATGAATGGAAAGAAGGAAAACAGTTAATACCAATTTCCCATAGAGCTTATTTCTGAGTCATTGATGTTCCTCGTCCAGGATAAACACTGAGGACCTGGAAAGATTTCCCGTGACCTTCTGGCCTGCGCACGACCTCAAGAAGCTTAAGGAGAAACTTGGTTAGTTACCTTGATGAAGCAATTTGGCAAGGGAGTCTCACCAAGGTTGGGGTTTGCAATTTTTTTTGTCCTAGCCCAGAGGCGGATGATGGGTCTTGAATCCAACATCCTCGGAGGGTCCTAGCCTAGCCAAGGATGCTCTGACACCCACCCACCACTCACTCACCAAAACTTTCACGGAGGGAGGTTAACATTCTTGGGTAGCCGGAGGGCAGTCTGAGCTGCAGCCCCCTCCCCCGCCCCTCTGCCCTCCTCCTCCCTCCCGCTCCCCCAAGGCAAAAGAAGCTTGCCTCGCTGCTGCCTGCCATCCACCCCCTCCCCATCCTTCTGCCACCACCACCCCCTCCTCTCGCAGCTTAGCTCAGGGCTGTTCTCTTAATGAATTACTAATGAGTTAAAATTGGACAGCAGGCTTAATTAAAGCGTAAAGGCAATGTGTTTACCACATTGTAATTGAACTCATTAGGGCGATGCGGAGGGGGGGGGCTATGTTTGTGTTTGCTCTTCTGTGCCCCCTCCCTTTCGGTTGGTGGGTTTTAAAAAAAAAGAGAGAGAGAGAGAGAGAGGATGTGTTTGATTGCTGGAGATGGCAGCGGAGAGTTTTCTCCTCTCCTTGGGAGTGATACAAACCCGTAGAAAAATAACTCATAGAAGGTTCAAATCGAGACAAGACAGCTGCTTGCTACTCTGTGGTAGCTTTGTACGTCAAAGGGGTTAAGACAATGGTGAAATCCAGATTTTTTTTTTTACTACCAGTTCTGTTGGCCTGTCTTGGTGGGCGTGGTGTGGCTTGGTGGGCGTGGCTTGGTGGGCATGGCAGGGGAAGGATTCCCTCCCCACTCCAGGGGGAAGGATACTGCAAAATCTCCATTCCCTCCCCACTCCAGGGGGAAGGATACTGCAAAATCTCCATTCCCTCCCCACTCCAGAGGGAAGGATACTGCAAAATCTCCATTCCCTTCCCACTCCAGAGGGAAGGATACTGCAAAATCTCCATTCTCTCCCCACTCCAGAGGGAAGGATACTGCAAAATCTCCATTCTCTCCCCACTCCAGGGGGAAGGATACTGCAAAATCTCCATTCCCTCCCCACTCCAGAGGGAAGGATACTGCAAAATCTCCATTCCCTCCCCACTCCAGAGGGAAGGATACTGCAAAATCTCCATTCTCTCCCCACTCCAGAGGGAAGGATACTGCAAAATCTCCATTCCCTTCCCACTCCAGAGGGAAGGATACTGCAAAATCCCCATTCCCACCCCATTCCAGGGGGAAGGATAAAGCAAAATCTCCATTCCCTCCCCACTCCAGGGGGAAGGATACTGCAAAATCCCCATTCCCTCCCTACTCCAGGGGGAAGGTTACTACAAAATCTCCAGTCCCACCCCACTCCAGAGGGAAGGATACTGCAAAATCCCATTCCCACCCACTCCAGGGGGGAGGATACTGCAAAATCTCCATTCCCTCCCCACTCCAGGGGGAAGGATACTGCAAAATCTCCATTCCCTCCCCACTCCAGGGGGAAGGATACTGCAAAATCTCCATTCTCTCCCCACTCCAGGGGGGAGGATACTGCAAAATCTCCATTCCCTCCCCACTCCAGGGGGAAGGATACTGCAAAATCTCCATTCCCTCCCCACTCCAGGGGGAAGGATACTGCAAAATCTCCATTCTCTCCCCACTCCAGAGGGAAGGATACTGCAAAATCTCCATTCCCTTCCCACTCCAGGGGGAAGGATACTGCAAAATCTCCATTCCCTCCCCACTCCAGAGGGAAGGATACTGCAAAATCTCCATTCCCTTCCCACTCCAGGGGGAAGGATACTGCAAAATCCCCATTCCCACCCCACTCCAGGGGGAAGGATACTGCAAAATCTCCATTCCCTCCCCACTCCAGGGGGAAGGATACTGCAAAATCTCCATTCTCTCCCCACTCCAGAGGGAAGGATACTGCAAAATCTCCATTCCCACCCCACTCCAGAGGGAAGGATACTGCAAAATCTCCATTCCCATCCCACTTCAGGGGGAAGGATACTGCAAAATCTCCATTCCCACCCCACTCTGGGGCCAGCCGGAGGTGGCATTTGCCAGTTCTCCGAACTGCTCAAAATCTCCGCTACCGGTTCTCCAGAACCTGTCAATCCTGCTGGATTTCACCCTTGGGTTAAGGTGTGGTTTGCTTAAACCCTGGTTTATTGAATAATCAGCTAATAAACAGGACCAGATGATTGAAATGGTGTAGGGTCTCCTGTTTGGGCGGCGGGGGGTTGGACTAGATGACCTACAAGGTCCCTTTCCAATTCTCAATTCAGAAAGCCAAGCCAAAACCAAGCAGGCTGATCCGACATTCCCTGTAGGTGAATTGCTTCAAAGGTCTAACAGCTGAATAACTTTCCTTTGAATTGCCAGGTAAGCTACCAACCTCAGGAAATGCATTAATGGTGACCCACTTTGATCTACTGTTTAAGGCACAAGGCTAGAAAGTGGGAGACTGTGAGTTCTAGTTCGCCTTTAACCATGAAAACTAAAGCTGGGGTGACTTTGGGCCAATTACCAGGAGACGGTGAGTTCTAGTCCTGCCTTAGGCACGAAAGCCGGCTGGGTGACTTTGGGCCAATCACCAGGAGACGGTGAGTTCTAGTCCTGCCTTAGGCATGAAAGCCGGCTGGGTGACTTTGGGCCAATCACCAGGAGACAGTGAGTTCTAGTCCTGCCTTAGGCACGAAAGCCGACTGGGTGACTTTGGGCCAATCACCAGGAGACAGTGAGTTCTAGTCCTGCCTTAGGCACGAAAGCCGACTGGGTGACTTTGGGCCAATCACCAGGAGACAGTGAGTTCTAGTCCTGCCTTAGGCACGAAAGCCGACTGGGTGACTTTGGGCCAATCACCAGGAGACAGTGAGTTCTAGTCCTGCCTTAGGCATGAAAGCCGGCTGGGTGACTTTGGGCCAATCACCAGGAGACAGTGAGTTCTAGTCCTGCCTTAGGCACGAAAGCCGACTGGGTGACTTTGGGCCAATCACCAGGAGACAGTGAGTTCTAGTCCTGCCTTAGGCACGAAAGCCGACTGGGTGACTTTGGGCCAATCACCAGGAGACAGTGAGTTCTAGTCCTGCCTTAGGCATGAAAGCCGGCTGGGTGACTTTGGGCCAATCACCAGGAGACGGTGAGTTCTAGTCCTGCCTTAGGCATGAAAGCCGGCTGGGTGACTTTGGGCCAATCACCAGGAGACGGTGAGTTCTAGTGCCACCTGGGTGACCTTGGGCCAGTCACTCTCTTTCACCCCAACCCACATCACGGGGTCATTATCATGGGGAAAATAGGAGAAGGATATGTTTGCCTCCCAAATTATTCTTATAAGCAATAAAGGTAGGATACAAATAGATAATTAAACATAAACCTTACATTTTATAAATATAAAATATAAATATAAGGAGGGGGGAAGGGAGAAGGAGTTTTCCATCCATCCTTGGACCTCCTTATAATGCCTAGACTGAGACATTTTAAGCAATAGCATAAATTGATTCGTGCTGGCTTAACCTGACTTTATCTAAAGAAGAGTCGGAGGTTATTATCCTTGGATGGGAGACCACCAGGAAATCCCAGAGACATACAGTAGTGGCCAAAATTGTGGAAACCTTTTGGGAAAAGTGTATTTTCTAAAACTAGCTAATAACACCACTTTTTTTGGGGGGGGGGAGTAGTACCATAAAATTATATATCAATGGAAAGATAATTGAATCAAGAATGCAATGCAATAACTTTTATGGAGGATTTGCTATTAGAATAGCAGATACAGTATAAAGAAGAAAAGTGAAACACGTAGAAAAAACAAGATATACAAAAATGATCACCATAGAAAAAATGAGATATACAAAAATGATCACCATAGGAAAAATGAGAAATACAAAAATTATCACCTTGTCAGCTAATACTTAGTTGGGTGACCTTTAGCATGAATGACGGCCTTACAACGTCTTCCCATGGAGTGAACCAAGCCTTTTAGTTCTTCAGCTGTTATCATGTGAAACCAAGATTGAATGATGGCTTCTATTAACTGGGTTTTATTGCTGGCTTCTTCTGACTAAGAAGCTTCTTTAGTCGGCTCCATAGACTTTCAATTGGGTGAAGGTCTGGGCTATTCCCAGGCCATTCCACCGGTGGAATAGGATTATCTTGAAATTCCCCCCCAAAATGGTGTCATTAGCCATCAAACCTCAAAAATACACTTTTCCCAAAAGGGTTTTCACAATTTTGGCCACTTCTCTGGAATAGACTGAGAATTTTGTTTAAAAAGAAATCCCAGAAGGAGGCAAATGGTAAATCTGGGAGGCAAGAATTAGAAAACTACACGAGGCTTGATTGGAAGGAATTTCTGATTTTAACTATGTGGACCAAACCATGTCTGTTTCAAAGCTCAAGAGAACTTGGAAGGTTGTGTGAACCCAACTCAACTCTGAACAGGAGATTAGAGTGAACAGAGAAGTTGGGGTGAGCCTTATTTCTGGCAGGCTGAGTGAAGGGGGGGTGGGGGGGGAGGCAATCAGATTCTGTAGCCCAAGGCAAAAAGCAGGATTGTGTTTGGATCACAGATGCCCTCAATGGAGTGATTGAATTACAAAGGAGCCAAACAGAGGAGTATCCAGTATGTGCAGTGAAGTCAGAGAGGTTAGAGTTAAGAGTTCAGTCACACTGGAGCACACAAGATAAACTGCAACGTTGGTATACAGGCGGTCCTCGACTTATGACCATAACGGAGACCATAACTTGTTTCTAAAGCGAGACAGAGGTCAATTGAGGGTTGTTGGGGATTTTTTTCCCCCATTTTACAACTTTTCTGGCCAGTTGATAAGGGAACCGCTGTGGCTGTTAAATGGGTCATGTGGTTGATAAATGAATCAGTTTTCTCCATCTTGTCAGGAGATCCCATAAAGGAGAATCACATGATCCCGGGACACCGCAACGATCCTAAATATGAACCGGTCGCCATAAATATGAACCATCCTGTGACCGTGGGAATTCTGCAACAGTCGTGAAGTGTGGAAAAAACGGTCATACACAGAGGTGAAGTGTAAAATTTGTTACTACCGGTTCTGTGGGTGTGGCTTGGTGGGGAGTGGGGGGGTAATGTGACTGGGTGGGCGTGGCCAACTTTTTTTTTTTGTTAACTTTTCAGAGCATTTTTGCTAACGCTTTGAAAAGCCTCTGCCGATCAGGAAACAAATTATAGGACGATTATAATAGCGTGAAGTTAGTAGGGACGATTGGTTGGTGCGATGAGGTGGGGGAGGTGGTGGGAGAGGAAGAGAAGATGGAAAGAAAAAGGAAGCAACAGAAGATCAAAAAAAGCCTCTGATGATCGCGCGGCTCAGCTGGGATCGTCAGAGACTTTTCAAAGCATTTTTTTTTACCACCTCGGTCAAGAGGTTGCAGGAAAAAAATGCTTTGAAAAGCCTCTGATGATCCCAGCTGAGCCGCGCGATCATCAGAGGCTTTTTTTTTTAACTTTTAAAAGTATTTTTTCATCAGAAGAGGTTGTAGAAAAAATGCTTTTAAAAGTTTTTTTTTTTAAAAGCCTCTGATGAACGTGCGGCTCAGCTGGGCATGGTGGGGGGGGGGCACAGGGATTTTCGCTACCAGTTCTCCGAACCACCCACCGCCATCGCTACCGGATCGGATGATCCGGTCCGAACCGGGAGCATTTCACCCCTAGTCATACACCACTTTTTTCGGTTGCTGTTGTAACTTTGAAGGATCACTTGTAAATCAAGGACAATCTGTACTCAGAAATTTGGTAACATTCTCTCGATGCAACACTTATGTTGATGGTGCACAAGTTTCTTTAGCTAAGAGCTGTATATATCCTATAGGTTTGGCTATACTCCCTCCACCCTCAGGATACTTGCAGCCAACATCAGGGGGGTGAAGTTAGGCCAAACTTGCATTTGATTTGTTTAAAATGTAAATTCAAATGTAAATTAAATGAATTCAATTCAGCCCAGGGATTGAAAAAAAGCAAATCTTTCCGCATAGTTGAATGCTGCGTGTAACCATTCATCCTTGACATTGCATGAAGAATCAACTCTCAGGATTGGCCAAGACTGGGGTGAGGCTGGGAGCAAGAATTTCAAGCCACTAGTCCACAATAGATGGCAGCACCTAGCTAGCAGTTCCCAGATAATCAATCACAAGGAAATTTAAGTATTTGGAAGAGAGACCACAAGCACCTTAAATTCTAAGGCTGCAGCTTAGATTAGGGAATTAAAAACAGCAAATGCTTCCATATTGTTGAAGAAAAGGAAAGGGGGGAGGGGGAGGGAGCGGGAGGGGAAGGGAGAGGGGGAAAGGATAAAGGGGAGGGCTGGGAGAGGGAGAGCGGGAGAGAAAGGAAGAGAGAGAGGGAGAGGAGGGGAATGGTAGGAGAGGGAGAGAGTGAAGTAAAGGGAGAGTGAGGGGAGGGGAAGGGAAGGGAGAGGGGGAAAGGGGAAAGGAAGGAGTGGGAGAGGGAGGGAAAGGGAGAGGGAGAGGGAGAGGGGAGTGAAAGGGAGAGGGGAAAAGAGGAAAGTGAAGGAATGGGGTGAGAGGGAAGGGAAGGGAGAGAGGGGGGAGGGAAAGGGAGAGGGGGAAAGGGGAGGAATGGGAGAGAGAGGGGGAGGGAGATGGAGAGGGTGGGGAGAGAAAGGAGAGAAGGAGAAGGGAAGGGAAAGGAAGAGAAAAGGGGAGTGGAAAGGAGAGGAGAGAAGGGAAATGCTACCTGGCTTGATCCTATCAAATAGATCAGACAAATATACAGATAGTCCTCGACTTACAACAGTTCATTTAGTGACCGGTCCAAGTTACAACAGCTTTGAAAAAAGTGACTTAGGATTGTTTTTCATACTTACGACCGTTGCCGCATCCCCATGGTCACGTGATCAAATTTCCATGCTTTGCAAGTGGTTCCTATTTACGACGGTTGCAGCGTCAGCAAAGTCAGCGGGGAAGGCAGATTCACTTAACAACGGTGTCACTAACTTACCCGATGCGATGATTCCCATAAGAACTGTGGCAAGAAGCATCGTAAAATGGGACCAACTCACTTAACAAACATTTCACTTAGCAGCATAAATGTTGGGCTCCATTGTGGTCATCACTCAAGGACTACCTGTAAAACAGCTTCAGTTTAACTGTACTGAGAACTTTGCGGTAGCAGAAGACAGAAGGGAGAACGCTTTGGGGCAACCTAAGCCAATCTAGGTGAGCCCAAAATTTATGCTTAACTCAATTTGTTAAGTGAGCTTGTCCCGTTTTACGACTTTCCTGGCCACAGTTGTTAAGCAAATCATTGCATTTGTTAAGTTAGTAACATGGTTCTCCCCAGCCAGACAAATGAAAAGTGAGGAAGCTCCTCATTTGAAATGAAACAACTTTAACAGATTAACCGAATTGGAAGGGACCTTGTAGGTCATCTAGTCCAATCCCTCTCCCCACCCCCCCGCCCCCCCACCTAAGCAGGAGACTCTACACCATTTCTGACAAATGGCAGACCAATCTTTTCTTGAAAGTCTCAAGTGATGATGCTCCCATAAGCCAACTTCTCTTCCATTGGGTTGATTGTTCTCACTGTCAGAAAATGTCTCCTGATTTCCAGGTTGAATCTCCTTGTTGAGTTTCCATCCATGATTCCTTGTCTGGCCTTCAGGTGCTTTGGAAAATACCTTGACCCCTTCCTCTCTGTGGCAGCCCCTCGAATATTGGAAGACTGCTATCCTGTCTCCCCTGGTCCTTCTCTTCACTAGACTAGCCATACCCAACTTAAATATATTAAATAGACTATATTAAACTTAAATGTATTCATTAGAGAGTAATTGATTCACTGTTGCTGCCTCTTCCAGTAGCATCTCCCTTGGACATAGTCCCAGGATATGTTTAACCTTGGGATGGAATTAGCTCATTTTTCTAGACTCCCACAATACCATCAATCCTAAGAGAACTAACAGGATATGGTGGTTAACAAAACCAGAGAGTCCTGAGTCTAAATCTCCATTTCAGCCCTGGGAATTCACTGGAGTGTCTCTGGAGATTCTCGGTCATCCAGGTCAAGGTTGTCCCGAAGATGCTTTTTCAAGAGGCAACTGGACTTTCTGGATTTTTCTTTGAAGATGTTTGGCTTCTTGGTTCAGTTCAGTCAAAACTGAAGAAGCTTCTTGGATGAGAAACGAAAACGTCTTCAAAGAGAAACCAGAAAGACCAGTTCCCTTTTGAAAAAGCATCTTTGGGAGTCACTTTGGACCAGTTCCTCTGTCCCAGCAAAGCCTACCTCACAAGGACGTTGTTGTGGGGGAACCAAGAGTGAAGGGAACGCTATGCACACACCCTTGAGCTCTTGAAGGAAAGGCAAGATACAAACCTAGGAAATAATAACGGACTGGGTCCCTGTCAATAAAAGGATTCTAGCTAAGTTTTTTTTAAAATTTGATTTATATGCCACCCTTCTCCGGAGACTCAGAGCAGCTTACAATGCATTAAGCAATAGCCTTCATACTTTTGTATACTTATACAAAGTCAGTTTATTGCCCCCGCAAATGGGCTCCTCATTCTACCTACCTTAGAAAGGATGGAAGGCTGAGTCAACCTTGAGCCTGGTGAGATTCGAACTTACAATAATTGCAGACAGCTGGTGTTAATCACAATGCTTTAGTCTGCTGAGCTCCATATTAAGTTTTAACACATATTAACTTTAGTATCTAAGAATGCAGTCCTTAGGGCTGATGGACTCTCCCTCCCCTCTCTCTCAGTGTAAAGGGCATAATTGGTGCTGTAGATATCCCAATTTGGGTCACCACGATTAAATCAGGTTTGGGTCCAGACAAACTGGTCAGATATAAAGGCTTTGTCCGCTTTGGCCTCTTCTGTGAATTCAACAAACTCTACTTAGTCAACAAGTCGTGATTTACCAAAACCTGAATTGTCACAACATGTCTCTCCACATATCCCTTGTGCTCTTCATAGAGTGCCACAGAATTAACCTGTTTTTTGGGTTTTTTTAAATGCAGTTTTCTGGGGTCAAGATGAAGATTGACATGGTTGTCTTTGGAGAGTCTCAGTCATCCAGGTCACGGTTGTCCCAAGGATGCTTTTTCCAGAGGCAACTGGACTTTCTGGTTCATTTTTCTTTGGGCCTTTTGCTTCTCATCCAAGAAGCTCCTTCAATTCTGACTGTCCAGTCAGAGCTGAAGAAGCTTCTTGGATGAGAAGCAAAAGGTCTTCAAAGAAAAACCAGAAAGTCCAGTTGCCTCTGGAAAAAGCATCCTTGGGGCATTGGCATGGTTGAGTTTTCTGGGTAGATTCCTACTCTACTTGTATCACCAGGTCAACTCAAGACCGATCACTTCTTCGGAGTCCTCTAAACTCCTGGTGACTTTTTTGACTCCTGGCACTACGGAGCCAGAACAGGAAGAGGGTTACCAGTTGCTGTGTGGGGAATGGGACAACTTGCCACAGCCATCTTGCTGCGGCCAACTCACCATGGTCAACTGGCCATTCATTTTTTTGCCATTGACTTTTCACTCTGTCCCTCCTTTTGCAACCCTTTCTTGAACGATTCTGTTCCACCATTTCTTTGATATTAAGCCTAACTCTTGTCCTTTGACCGTGACAAGTTGGCTGTGGCCAGCTGGCTGTAGCGAATTGTCATAGACGCGTTGTGTGAACGCAACGGTGGCCAGGGCTCCTATCGGAGGCGATGGCCGGAGGAAGCGCGCGGGGCCTCTCCATTCCCCAACCCAGCCAGCTGACTCGAAGCTCCGAGGGCGTTCCGCTTCCTTTTAAGAGAAGAGAGAGGGGGAAAGCGAAGGGAGGCGGTTGATTGGTTCCAGTCGTGCCGAGCCCTGGAGGAGGAGGAGGAGGAGGAGGCGGTGGCAGCGGCGGCGACCCCCGCTTGCCTGCCTGCCTGCCTGCCTGCCTGCTTGGAGACGCCGGATGCCCTTCGCCCGGCCCACAAGAGGGAGGGCGAGAGCCACCGCCGGCCTCCAAAGTTGCCAAAGACGGGGGCGACCTCCCGGCTTGGCAGGGCGGGAAGCGCCGTCGAGCCCGGGCTGCTCCGCTCGGATGGCCCGCCTGCTGACGAGCGCCTGGGCCGCTTGCGGGAAGCTGAGCGCGCGGCGCTGAAGCAGGTAAGTCTCCGCGATCGGGCGGACAAAGGTTGGGCGGGCGAGCGCTCTGCCTTCTTCTCCCCCCGTGCCAGGTCCCGGGGGCTGCGAGGGGGCAGGTGCCCGTTGCCCCCAACTCCTCTTCCCTGACGCTTTCAATCCGTCCAGAGGCCAACAGGAGCCCTGGATGTCGGGGGAGGGGCGGGGGAGGCACTTAGATGGGGTGCGGCGTGCCGTTTGCGGAATTCTTGTTCGGGTCTCCTTCGCCTCATTTGGACAAGTACCTGGGGCTGGCTGACTTTCTTTCTTTCTTTCTTTCTTTCTTTCTTTCTTTCTTTCTTTCTTTCTTTCTTTCTTTCTTTCTTTCTTTCTTTCTTCTTCCTCCCTCCTTCCTTCCCTTCCACCCTTCTATCCTTCCTTTTCCTTCCTTCCTTCTTTCCTATCCTTCCTTCCTTTCCCTTCGTCCCTCCCCTTTCTTTCTTCCTTTTCCTTCCTTCCTTTCCCTTCTTTCTTTTCCTCCCTCCCTTCCTCTTCCTTCCTTTCTCTCCTTCCCTTCCCTTCCTTCCTCGATCTTCTGTTGCTTCCTTTTTCTTTCCATCTTCTCTTCCTCTCCCATCACCTCCCCCAACTCATCGCACCAACCAATCGTCCCTACTAACTTCACGTTATTATAATCGTCCTATAATTTGTTGCTGGCACCAATTTGCTGAGGGTGGATCTATTTGATTAAGACAATTAATCTTTGATTACAGGACTCCGATGTCACTCGACAATACAACTGCATCCGCGATGTTTATTCGGTGTTACCGCTTCTTCCCCTGTGTTTTATTTTTATTTTTCAAATTAGCTTTCTGCCCTCAAATAGAAGATTTTTATTTTTCCTTTTTAATGTTGCAACTGGAAAATATGAACCGACTGACCTCTGTCGAGAAACTAGTGCAGAAGGCCATTAGTGCAGAAGTCCAGTGATCTGCATTTAGGTTTTGATTTCCAAGCGCATTTTTGAAAAAGTTGAATTAGCTCAAAACTGGAGCTGTGGTGGCCGGACATTTTTTTTTAATCTGGGTTTTGATTTAATTTAAGGAAATCATTTCCCAAATAATTAATGTCTGTGAACAGCCGGTGGAAATAGCCCAAGTATTCCTCTGGGGTTTTGGAGCAAAGTATCTATTTTGAAGTTTAAGAACGGAAGCCGCTCCTTTGACTTTTCCTTGGGGAAAGCAAAGGATGGTTCAGAATCATAACCACCCAAAGGCTGGAGAAATCTACTCCATGGAGAAGAAACAGCCCTTATGCATAATCTGAGCCCCCCACCCCCACCCCGGTATGAATTTAAACCCTGGAGGGAAAATTGAAAGAGAATTGTCTCTCCCTTTTCCACGAATTCATACGTTTGCTTCTGTTTGCCCTCTCTTCCTTTCTCCCGTTGGACAAAAGGCTTCCGAAGTCATGAGATTTTATCTATATATATATATATTGTTTCTTTTATTAAAAAACTTGAATTGGATCGAGTGAAAGAGTTCAATTCCTAAAAGACTTCGAGAAGGGCGAAGCGGGTGAGGAGCTGTCCGTTCAGCACCACCAACGTTGCCTGGCGAAGTCGAATCGCGCCGCGACCATGCGCCTCTTTTCAGCATCCTTTCCCACAGATCGTCTTTCTTAGCTGCCCAATAACCTTCATCTTACAATACCCGAAATCCTAAACGTCTTATTTCATCTGCGGAGAGGTCTCTAATTTGCATAGTTTGAAATCAGCATGGTCCCCTGTGCAACGACCGCTGCCAGCAGCAAAGACACCCCCCATCCCGAGCAAAACAAGTTTTCGTATATAACTCTTATATCCCTAGGCTAGACGGAGGGAAGTATTTTATTTAAACAAGTTAAACTCGAAATTTATTTTTATTTAGGGTATGGCATCTACAGAGGACATGCAATCATTAATAGATAAATTTAGCTTGAATAAAACATCAGCATCTCTATATCTATCTATCTATAATCTATCATGTATCTACCTAATTATTTATCATGTATCTATCTATCTCTATTTAGAGAGTGTATGTGGACAATACAATATAATATAGGAGATTTTAAAAAAACATCGAAATGATGGAAATGCTTGAGTGCCTTTTCCTTCATGGGTATGCTGTTCTATGTGGCTAAGTTATTTCTTCTCTTTATTTGGTAAAACACGGATGTATTTTCCCCCCAAAGAGAGAAATAAATACCGTAAATAAAAAATAATAGTTTCATGCAAGTTTACATCACTTGATTCCTGGGCATTAAATCATTAAGCATCATTAAGAGTGGAGGTAATTGAAAATCTGGGCACAGAGGAGTTTCCCCATGTTCAAACCTTCGCATTCCACCTTTGCACATTGTCTTAATTACGCTCCTCAAAAAAAAGGACTTTTCCTGTCCGTTTCCTGGATACCACGTCATAATGGTGCAAAAAAAAAACGCTACCAGGAAGACAAGACCTTGCACATTAATTGGCCGCTGGGCGGGCAAAGGAGAAGGGCATAAAGGAAGAAAGGTGCTCATCTTCACTACTACTATGTAAACAGAGATATCACTACCTTTTCCATAAAACTCTCAGAAAAGACCATATTACCAGTAGGGGATGTCATCTACAGAGACCATGCAATCACTGATGTATAAATTTCGTTTGAATCAAGCATTTATTTTTGAATTTAAAATAAAATAAAAAGGGGGTTCTTAAGTTTAGGCAAGTGACCTGGTAAGATGGAGGAAGGGAATGTTGGAATTTAACCTGCAGCAATAAAGCCAGGAACCCATCCGAAAAGGTGGCTGGGTAATTTATGATCCAGAGGATTATAGGAATTCAACTCTCATTTTCTCTTAGCATGACAGGTGAACCAAGCCACCCCGGGGAGTTTATTTGTTTAAGCATTAACCATTATGGGAACGGCAGCAGTTGCTGTTTTGTTAACCCAGGTTTCGTATGTTGTGTGAACCCAGGTATATATTCTAATCCTTGAAAGATCTGATCTATTGTAAGCCAGCACTGAGGATCCTAGAATTCTATTTACGCTTAGAATCTCAGCAACCAGACTAGTTCTCTCTTTTGGGGGGAGGGGGGGCAGGAGGCCATTTCTTCTCCTTTTTTTCTCCATCGCTTAACAACCACACTTTTCCCTCCTTCCTTCCATCCAAGTCACATCCTGAAACAGCTTCCAGAAATAACTTTCCAAGAAGCTGCTGATGAAAAAGTGTCAGGGAAGAAATGGGCAACAGGCATTTCTCTTTTGGATGGCTAGCTTGGGCTCGAAATCTTTCTATGCCTTAAATTATGTGCGTTGAGCCATCCTACCTATTTAGTTGATAGTTTCTCTCAGTGGTTTTTTTTTCTTTCTTTGCTTAAAATATGCAAAGGAAGAATCCTTCCTTGCCATAAGTTATCATTTTAAAAATCTAATTTAAATTCTATTCTCGAGCAACTATCTTGCATTGCTTGACTTCAATCATATTCCGTCCCTTTTACTTTGAGTTTATCTACTTCATGATCCATCCAGTTGAGCAGACTAGAGTGTTCTGCACTCTTCTCTTCTCTCTCCTCTTTCTCTCTTCTCTTTTTCTCTCTTCCCTCCCTCTCTTCCCTCTCTCTTCCTCTTCTCTCTTCCTCTTCTTTTCTCTCTCTCTCCTCTCATATTTTCTCTCTCCTCTCCTCTTTCTTTTCTCTTTTTCCTAACTTCCTGGGGTGAACCTGATCTGATTTCTCCAGCGAAGTGGGCGGGGGTGGTAATTAACTGTCCTCAATATTTTAAACGCCTACAGCTAAGGACTGACGCGGAGTCCGCTTAAGCTACGGGAACTGATTCGTAACTAACACATCCCGGTTGGTGTCTGCGGATGTCTGTCCTGACAAGCCGTTTCCAATTGTTGTTGTTGTTTGAAGGAAAAAGACGAGGGAGGGCCCGATCCACCGTCCGGGAAAGGCTGCAACCCACACCGTGTGCCTCGAGTAAATCTCACTACATACAGAAGCGCTCGCTCTCTCTCTCTCTCTCTCTCTCTCTCTCTCTCTCTCTCTCTCTCTCTCTCTCTCTCTCCCTTCTGAGTTACGCTTAAGGAGTAAAACTCCTCGTACTCAACGGGAGGAAACCCTTTGGAAGTCGACAATCTTAGATTTAACCGCGTTTGAAGTTCGATCTTCCTTCAGGCCGAGAATAGGGAAGAGGCCAAACGGGGGGGGGGGGGTGGAGAGGAATCAGGACCCTTTCCCTGACTCGGGGGACGGGGGGGCGAGACTGCACCGCCGCCGGGCTTGTTGGTCGGTTGATGGTTGGATCGCCAAGGGATCCAACCGCGGCTTGCGTTAGCCGTGGGAGGGTCTCGGTTCGAAGGTTCCCCGCTTGGTAGATTCCTCCCGAAGGAAACCCTCCTCCCTTCGACGGAGGTCGTCCCCGCAGGCATTGAAATCGGTCCTCGAAGCAAATTCTCCTGCGACAAAATCGATCTTTTTATTGGCTCCTGTAAAAAGTTCGACCTTAAGGTGGAACGCTTGCCGCCCGTTTACAAAAAGCCTCCCACCCACCCCCAAAAAATTGAAATCCGGAGGCTCAAGAGAAACAGAAAGGTGACTGGATGGGGGGAGGGATTCGAACTCTTTTAGTCCCAAGCGGGGGTGGGGGGTGAGGGGGAAAGCTGGAAAAATCTCATTACGGAGGCGTCGGAGCTATTAGGCAGAATTACACCCTAATTCCCTAGGACCGACCGCCTTTCTCATCGCACCTTTGAGATCCGAGACGGGAGTCCCGTTCGCCCGTTAGAGTTGATTCTGAAGGTTTGGGTGGGTGAGTTTCTCTGAAGGTTCGTGACTGTGAACCAGACTCGGGGTGCAGTTTATATATTTTTATTTTATTTTATTTTATTTTCCCCTAGACAAGGCTCTGCCCCGAGGCCCCTGCGAGGACCACGGATGTCATCAGAGACTTGGGTGTGTCTCTCGGTTAACAAAAGGGGATAGAATTGCGTTTGGTAAAGGTTAGTAGAAAGACCAGACCGTTGGGTAGTCTCTGAGCAATATGGATGTTCTCCCTAAACCCAACAGCTCAACTCGAGCTATACATACCTACATACATACATACTCACTCTCCCGCGTGGGAATTGAATGGAAGATAATAATAGTAAATAACAACGCCATAGCTTCTAATTAAGACGGGACTTTTCCCCCTTTCCTCGTTCGGTTCTGCAGAAAATAGAGCGGAAGCCCCCGCCCTTTTTTAAAAAAAATAAATAAATAAGAATAAATCTTCCTTAAATAAACTACAGCGGGAAAAAAAGCCAGCCACACAGGATGTTGTCTATTTATATGGTTGTAGATGCCTACCTGGAGCTGGTTGCAATTCGTCCTTGTCAAAACGAACAAGAAATACCCCAACCCTGTAAAACATGTTTTCATGTTCCATTTGCCTAAATATTAATAGAGGAAGAATTTTAAAAAAAAAGGAAAGAAAGAAAGAAAGAAAGAAAGAAAGAAAGAAAGAAAGAAAGAAAGAAAGAAAGAAAGAAAGAAAGAAAGAAAGAAAGAAAGAAAGAAAGAAAGAAAGAAAGAAGGAAGAGCAACGGGAGTGTATGTGTGTTTCTTCACTTCACGGGTCTTCTTCTTCTCTCTCTCTCTCTCTCCTTTGTTTGAGACCCACTCAAAATCTAAAACACTTCCCGGGTTGGGTGGGGAGGGGTGTATTCCGAGGACACCTTGAATTCACAAACCAGCCTTGTCTGCTGTGTGAGAACCAAGGGATCGGGAGTTAAAGCGAATCTGGGACCAGCGTCTTGTGCGAACGGCCTGTTTTCCTTTTGGTTAAAAAATATATTTATTAAATTTATTGGCAGCCCCCCACACCGTACCACAGGGTAACTCTGGGCGGCTTTGCAACATTAAAAGGAAAAAAACACTATATAAAACCCAATACGGAATAGGATAACCAAGGAGGCCTCTTCCTTTCCTTAACTCTCCGGGGAGCCAGTCCCCTCGCCACCTAGTTTCCCCCTCCTTTACTATTCCATTTCGAAGTCTCCCCCTCCGTAAAAATCCTTCTGAAACCGAGAAAAGAGGAAAGGCAAAGGAAGTGGGGGGGAGGAGAGGAGGTTACGGAGAGGAACCGCCAGCCACGACCGGGAAACCCCCTCTTTGGCGGATTCCGAAGTGTCATTAACATTCCGCTTTAAGTGAATGTTAACAGTAAATAAAGTATTCTCTTGATTGTAATAGTAGGAGCAAAGCAACCATAAAGCAGTAGGTGGTCAGATTGTCTTGTTATCTCGGTGTGGCTGAGGCAGGGAGGGAGATGGAAGGAGGAGGGGAGGGGGGAGATGGAGAGAGAGAGAGAGAGAGAGACTGCAGGGTTCGCCTGGTTAATTTTACAACGACCCCTGCCTGGCCCCCATTTCTCTACATCTTTACTCAGAAGGAAGACTAATGCCGCCTCCCCACCTCAACACTTCTCCTGCCCTTAAACGGATGCCAGCCTGTGCCAAGCAAAGGGAAAAGGGCATTCAGGAGACCTTGGTCAATCTTGAAAAGAAAAAGAAAAAAACAAAGATAAACCAGACCTGTTTGATCATTGGATTGGGGACCACCAGGAAATTCTAAAGTTGTAAATTAGAAGGGAGAAAGCCAACGAAACAGCCCAGCAGGAAAGTGGCAGTGACACTTCTCGGTACAGTTACTAAGGATTGAGCTCAACGGGAAGGGGTCTTTGCCTCTTTATACTTTATTTCTAGCTCACTTTTATTATTTTTTATGGGAGGCGGTGGCTCAGTGGCTAAGACGCTGAGATTGTCAATCGAAAGATAGACAGTTCAGCGGTTCGAATCCCTAGTGCCGTGTAATGGGGTGAGCTCCCGTGACTTGTCCCAGCTTCTGCCAACCTAGCAGTTCGAAAGCAGGTAAAAAATGCAAATAGAAAAATAGGGACCACCTTTGATGGGAAGGGAACAGCGTTCCATGCGCCTTTGGCATTTAGTCATGCGAGCCACATGACCACCGAGACGTCTTCGGACAGAGCTGGCTCTTCGGCTTTGAAACTAAGATGAGCACCGCCCCCTAGAGTCGGGAACGACTAGCACGTATGTGCAAGGGGAACTTTTACCTTTATTATTTTTACAAATAACTCAAGATGGCAAGTATATCCAATACATCTTCCTTCTACTTTCCCCACCACCACCACCACAACAACCCTGTGAGGGGGAGTGACTTGCTCAAAATCACCCAATCTGGCTTTAATGCCTAAAGTGGGATTAGAACTCACAGTCTCCTGGTGATTGACCCAAAGCCACCCATCTGGCTTTTCACGGCTAAGGCAGGACTTGAACTCACCACGGTCTCTCCCTTTCTAGCCTGGCTGCCTTAGACCGCTAGACTAGACCAAACTGGCCCTTTTAATTTCGATCTAGGACAGAGGTCTTCAAACTTGGCAGCTTTAAGACTTGTGGACTTCAACTCCCAGAATTCTCCCAGAATGGGAGAATTCTGGGAGTTGAAGTCCACAAGTCTTAAAGCTGCCAAGTTTGAAGACCTCTGTTCTAAAACTTAAAAAAAGACACTAAACTTTTTTGGTCGCTGTTAAAATGGGCTAACATTTTTCCGAAGGCCTTTCCGATTTAAATAGATTTGGCACCAAAGCCAGCTCATATCAAGGAAGCTGATTCCCCCATTAATGAGGTAGGGATCCTCAGAGACCGAGTTTGGGTCTTCCTTTCTCCGCAGAATGCAAACCTATGCAGCCGGCCAGTCTATTTGGGGATCCGTCCCCTTGCGTTCTTCGTTGCAGCCTTACTCAGGACTAACGCCAGGCAGAAAGTGGGAATTGCTTCTAATTCTAAGGAAACCCTTTTCCTTGGCTGAAGCGCAGCGGAATCCCGGACCCGTTTCCTCTGAACCCAATCTGGGGTGACTTTGAAAGAATCAGAGAACTATATATTCTTAAATTAGGATCCAAAATGGGTTACCATCACCAGACTTCTTCCTCCGCTGGTATTGGCGAGCAGCTTAAAGCAGCAGCCTTAAACAGCAGTGAGAAAAATTTAAATCCAATCTTCCCCCTCCCCTCTTTCAACTCCCACCCCACCCCCACCCCCACCCCAACTTCTCAAGTTTACAGTCCCTCCTTAATGGCTGAATCCACACAACCAGCTCTAAACCGGCTTCATCCAATTATATCTGCCCTCTTAGGCACTAACAGACATTAGCCTAATTTACTTAATTATGAAATCGGGTTCCCACGAAAAGGTAAAGCAAACGCTGGATCCCACAACCCACTGAAAGGGGAAATTACCCAACCCGATGCAGACAACGTTTATTTCTGAAATTTTTAGCGAAGAGGCGACTCTGAGCCAAATCCATTAGAATATAATTTCCGAAGTCGTTACAGTAATTTCATGTGTGTCCCCTCCGTTTTTTTATTTATTTAATTTTTTTAAAGAAAAAAATCATGGGCTGTCGCATGAAGTGGGGAGGGGCAGGGGGCTCTAAAGAATATTCTGCCCCACTCAAAATCTTAAAAAGGCCCTTCCTGGAACCCGTGGCATTCGTGGAAACTAAATTCTCCTTGAATTCCCACTCCAATAGTTATCACCTATCTATCTGTATCACCTATTTATCTATATCATCATCTATCAGGTATATATCTCTACTTATCTATAATTCTATCATCTCTATCTTCTTTATCTAATATCTATCATCTATTTCTATATCTATATCAATCATCTATCATATATCTATCAGCTATATCTATCATCTATATCTATCGTCTATTTATATCTATCTATCATCTATCATCTATCACTTATCTATCTATCATCTATATCTATCATCTATTTCTATATCTATCTATACCCCCTCCCCTCTCTATCTATCATCTATCTATCTATCTATCCATCCATCCATCCACCCACCTACCCATCCATCTCTATCTATCCATCTATCCACCTATCCATCTATCATCTATTTCTATATCTATCTATCTATCTATCTATCTATCTATCTATCTATCTATCTATCTATCTATCTATCTATCCATCCATCCATCCATCCATCTATCTATCTATCATCTATCTATCCCCCTTCCCATCTCTATCATCTATCTACCTAACATCTCTCTCTTTCTCCCCTATGCCGCCCATCTTCCTATCCAAAGGATTTGACCCACACGACTCCTTGAAAACGTTGGGAATCCGTTTCTGCCACCTGCAATGGATTGTATTATTTTCTTCTCCCTTTTTTTTTTTTTGGGTGGTGGTGGAGGAGAGGGTAGGCGGAGTGGCGATGGCCCAGCCGTCCTTCCCCAGCATCTCCCGTCCTTCCCCTATCGGATGCTTTCCCCTCCGCTCCTCTGTCTATACTATAGACTCAAGCAGGGAAATGAAAGGCGAATGTTGTTGGGGGAACGCAAGCGGCCAAGAAAAGCTTCGGCGGCTATCTTTGCCCCCACCCCCACCCCAAAGCCCCCCCGGGACGGGCCCGCCTCAATTCCCAGGGAGAGCCCCAGCTGCGTCTTTGGCGCTGCCGTGATTGCCTTTATGTCTCTCCTTCCTGGAGTGCCTAGCCTTGCAGAAAAGAGCTGGGCCCTTAGGTACAAGATGCCTTGGGTCATTTGGCGGAGGGAGGGAGGGAATGGAACACACACACACACACACACACCCCTCTGTCTCAGCCCAAAGCTACCCAGCCCCAGACCTCCGCGCCTCTGACTCTTTTTCTGAAGTACACAGAAAGTGGCGCTGTCCTCCTTTGTCTTCTGAAATGGTGTAGGGTTTCCTGCCTGAGCAGGCGGTGGGATTGGTCTAGAAGACCTCCCGGGTCCCTTCCAGGTCTGCCATTCTGCCATCCCTTGGCGCCCATCGAGGCGTTGCGTTGCGTGGCGCCCAGAGGCAGCGAGAAAAGAGCCCTTTTCGTTTGCTCGCCCTAGCGGCGGACGGGCGCGGAGTTTTCCGCCAAGCTCCCGGGTTGGCTTTCTCTTCCGACGCTCCTTTTGAACGCGCGGTCTCTCTCTCTCTGTCTCTGTCTTTCTCTGTCTCTGTCTCTCTCTGCCTCTCTATGTGTGTCTGTCTCTCTCCCCCTCTGTCGCTCTGTCTGTCTATGTCTGTGTGTGTGTGTCTCTTTCTCTTTCTCTCTCTCTCTGTCTCTTGTCTCTCTGTCTCTTTCTCTCTGTCTCTCTCTTTCTGAAGGTCTATCTCTCGCTCTGTGTGTGTTTCTCTCTGTCTCTGTGTGTCTCTCTGTCTCTGTGTGTCTCTCTCTCCCGCTGTCTGTCTATCTGTCTCTCTCCCTCCCTCCCTCTCTCTCTGTCTCTGTGTGTGTGTGTCTGTGTGTCTCTGCCTCTCTCTGTCTCTCCCCCCCCCCGCCCTCCCTCCTTCTCTCTCTCTCGGTTTTGTTTCGTTTTGCCTAGAAGGGGATTGGGGGAGAGAGAGCCTGGGAGATTGGGGGGCGCGGGGAGGGGGTCGGACAGGGGAGACCAGGAGAAAGGAGAGGCCCCCTGAAGTGCTGCGCCCTCTAATTGACTGGCCTCCTCTTCCAGATGGGACCCCGCGCGCTCCTTTTCACATTCAAATAATCACCCCCCGAATTGGGAGACAGGGTCTCTCGCTGGGCGAGCTGGAAAGAGCAAGCGCGGTTGCCAAGGAAGGAATAGAGCCCCCACCATCCCATCCCATCCCATATTCCGAATCTACTTTTTAAAAAAAAAGTTAAGTGGGCGCCGGAGCAAAAAGAAACACTTTTGAAGTATTTTGATGGCCTCTCTGTCCCTGAAGCCAAGGGAATTCCAGTGACTTTTTGGTTATATCTTGCTGATTTTTATCCCCCCCCCCTCTTTAGATTGTTTTTCTTTCCTGAATTAATAATACTCTTAATAAAGCAGGTTGTTTAACCGTGTCAGGTAAAACGTCTGGGCTCGTGTTACATGCTAGTTTAGGACTAACCTTGCTATAGTTTGTCTCTTTTGGTGGTTGAATCTATTAAGGATATTCAGTGCGTTTTCCCTACCCCAGCATATATTAACCGAGTAACGGTTTATGCTTAATTATGTCGACAGAGTCGAAATCCAGAATAATTATTATTGTGGTTAGTCGCACAATCAGCCAGATACTTAGACTGAATGTTGCATTTTGATTCCACCTGTCTAATCTATTATTACATAAACAGCTAGACCAAGAAGCTGGCCTCATTCGGAAGACAGACATGACATGATACCAGTGTTTCAATATTTGAGGGGCTGCCACAAGAAAAAGGGGGGGACAGCCAAAGCACCAGAAGGCAAGACAGGAAACAATGGGTGGAAACTAATCAAGGAGAGAAGCAACTTTAGAACTAAGGAGAAATTTCCTGACAGTTAAAACAATTGATCAGTGGAACGCCTCGCCTCCAGAATGCTCCGTCACTGGAAGTTTTTTAGAAGAGATTGGTCAACCATTTGTCTGAAAGAGTATAACGTTTCCTGCCTAAGCAGGGGGTTGGACTAGAAGACCTCCAAGGTCCCTTCCAACTCTGTTATTCTATTAAATGAACCTCATAGCTCAATTTTTCAACATGTTAAGAGTAAATCGTGCCTGGTTCCTTCCTGGATAAATTTTGGAGGAATCCCCTTAATCAAAGTCGGATTGTGGAGAAACCCAATCAAACCGGACCTCCGAACCGACCTAAAGACATGGCTCTTTCAGCAACTTCCCTGATCTGTCGTGGATTTTAACTGGGGATTGGGGATTTTAAATTGGTTTTAATATTTTTTATTGTATTTATTGTATTTAATTGTATTTATTGTCGAGTTGTTTTATTGTTGTGAGCCGCCCCGAGTCCTACGGGAGAAGGGCGGCATATAAATCTGACAAAATAAATAAATAAATAAACGCCTCTTCAGTGATGAAGCTCACATGATCACTTTCTGTTGAAGGAGGCTCTGCCCTTTAGCCTATCTCACAGGGTCGTTGTGAGGAGCATCTTCTTCTTGTAACATCCTTTCTGGGAGATAAGGCTCAACCCCCCATTCTTGGGAGTTCCCCCCATCCCCATTGAATTCTTCCAGAAAGGCCTTTCGCTAGGCTAAAGCTTGGGGTACGAGGCTCGCCCCCTCCCCCACCCCCCAAAAGTGGAGGCTCCACCCCGAGGCTGGTAGAGCCAATCCCGGGAGGTGAAGAGCCCCTTCCCAGCCCCATTCCGCAGAGGGAGGGGGGCACGTGGCAAAGCGGAGTTTTTCTTTCCAGCCTCCGGGGCCAGCTTTCCAGGAAATCATTTGTCTGCAGTCACTAAGTCAAGGAGAACCGAGAGGGCCACCCTGTCCCTGGGCCATATAACAGAATAACAGAAATGGAAGGGACCTTGAAGGTCTTCTAGTCCAACCCAATACTTAGGGCAGGAAACCCTACATCACTTCAGACAAAGGGTTATCCAACATCTTCTTAAAAATTTCCAGTGTTGGAGCATTCACAACTTCAGGAGGCAAGTCGTTCCACTGATTACTGTATTTTCCTGCGTATAAGACGACTTTCTAACACACAAAAATCTTCTCAAAAGTCGGGGGTCGTCTTATACGCCGGGTCTCATTCTCCTGTAACCGGGCAGACCAGCCCGAAAGGCTCTGACGAGCCTTAAACGGCTCTGAGGAGGATCGTCTTATACGCCCAGTCGTCTTATACGCCGAAAAATACGGTAATTGTTCTCACTCTTAGAAAATCCCTCCTTAGTTCTAGGTTGCTTCTCTCCTTGATTAGTTTCCACCTTCAGATGCTTTGGAGAATAGGTGGAAACCCCCCCCCCTTTCTTTGGGGCAGCCCCTCAGATATTGGAACACTGCTATCATGTCAGGCAGTATCTGAATCCCATCAAAGGGACATTCACATTTGAACCGAATCAATTCTGAAAGTGATGGGACGGGAGGGGAGGGAGGGAGGGAGGGAGATTCACTCTAGCCTATTGGGATTTAAAGAGGGCACCGTCACCATTTACTAGAACAAACGGGGTGTTTGTGTCTTTTTTCAAGCCGGTTGGTGTAATTCCGTGCAACTGGCTACAAGCGGAGTAAGCCACCTTTGAAAGCCCCTTTTGGCTCCAGCAGCGAAGATCTGAGCAATCTGATATACTTAGAACAGGGGTCTGCAACCTGCGGCTCTTAAGCCACATGCGGCTCTTGCATCCTTCTGCTGCGGTTCCCTGTGGCTCAAAATATGCATCACAACCGCCAATGTGCGACACCCGCCGGCACGTGATTTTTTTGAGCTTTTTGACCCATCCTTTTTTTTTTTTTTTTGGAGTTCAAAATGCTTTAGTTGCATGCAGAAATAAAAATGTGTTTTCTCTGTAGCAGGTCATTGGTTTCATAAATGCAACACACTATAGTTTTTTTATACATAGCATAAAGTGTTTTTTTTTTAAATGATATATGCAGTGTTGTCTTTGTTTTAGATGTCAGAAGGGTTTTGTGGCTCCTGGTGTTTTCTTTTCTGTGGGAAATGGGTCCAAATGGCTCTTTGAGTGTTTAAGGTTGCCGACCGCTCGTCTTAGAAGAACCTCCCATACTGCGTTTTATAACTTAGGGCAGCCTTACACAAAAATGTGCAGCTCTTCTGACAACAGCAGAGCCCCCAACCCCGACCCTACCCTGCTAGATACACACATACCGATGGACTCACACACACAGAGAGACACATACACCCCCCAAGTTTCACTTCCTCTGTCCCTCAGATTCTCAGCACCTGAGAATGTTGCTGGTGCAAGATAAAAAGGGAACCATTCCTGCGTCCCAGCAAATTGCGCTGTGACAATGTGGCAGCCTTTCTCGTTGTAAGAGAAAGGTGATGGATTACATCTCTCATAATCCCCAGCCAAGCACTTGCCTAGGGCCCATCAGAAGTATAATTCTACAAGGGGACTAGAATAGGGGTGGGGGGTGGGGAAGGCACCATTTGCACTATATACCATGAGCCACGAAAAAAATTAACCAAGGTTAAGGTAAAGGTAAAGGTTCCCCTCGCACATATGTGCTAGTCGTTCCCGACTCTAGGGGGCGGTGCTCATCTCCGTTTCAAAGCTGAAAAGCCAGGGCTGTCCGAAGACGTTTCCGTGGTCATGTGGCCGGCATGACTCAATGCCAAAGGCGCACGCAACGCTGTTCTCTTCCCACCAAAGGAGGTCCCTATTTTTCTCCTTGCATTTTTTACTTGCTTTCGAACTGCTAGGTTGGCATAAGCTGGAACAAGTCACGGGAGCTCACCCCGTTACATGGGACACTAGGGATTCGAACCGCTGAACTGCCGACCTTTCGATTGACAAGCACAGCGTCTTAGCCACTGAGCCACCGCATCCCAAGGGTATTGTTAACCAAATCTGGTACTTTGAGTAAATGCCACTGACTTTCACAGCTCCCGATTCAGCATCCTGCACGAAGATGCCCTTTGTGTGTCTAAAACTGGCACATTGGTAGAACAAGGGGAGGCAAATTGGCTCCCTTTTTCATGATTCAAGGTTTCCCTTTAATTCCCTTACCCTGCCCAGCATTTCACCTGCCTGACTTCAGGTGATGGGCCTGGATTACATAGTGCTCAAACTCCTTACGTCAACCCGTGGAAGTATTTTCCAAAAGCAAGATTGCATTTGAAAACCTAGCACCTAGGGAGAATATTATATTAAGCCTCTGATTTATTCACTCGTTGCTTCAGGCAATGTTTCTCAGGCTTGATGATGTGTGGACTTCAACTCCCACAATTCCCCAGCCAGCTATGCTGGCTGGGGAATTCTGGGAATTGAAGTCCACACGTCTTAAAATTGCCGAGATTAAAAATAACAGAATAACAGAGTTGGAAGGGACCTTGGAGGTCTTCTAGTCCAACCCCTTGCTCAAGCAAGAAACCCAATACCATTTTCAGACAAACGGTTGTCCGATCTCTTCTTAAAAACATCCAGTGTTGGATCACCCACAACTTCTGGACAGAAGCCATTCCACTGATTAATTGTTCTCACTTTTAGGAAATTTCCCTTTGGTTTTGCCTGGTTCTCTCCTTGATACATTTCCATTCATTGCTTCTTGTCCTACTTCTAGGTGCTTTGGAGAATAGATTGACCTCCTCTTCCTTGTGGCAGCACCTCAAATATTGGAACACTGCGATCATGTTCTTTTTTTATTCATCCTTCTTTTTATTAAACTAGACATACCCGATTCCGGCAACCATTCTTTATATGTTTTATCCTCCAATCCCTTAATCAACTTTGTTGCTCTTCTCTGCACTCTTTCCAGAGTCTCAACCAGTGGTGGGTTCCTCCTGGTTCGGCCGAACCAGTAGCGGTGACGATATGACGTCACCGAACCGGTTCTCTTTGTTCAGGAGCTGGGCCCTCCTGCCCGCCCCTGTGTTATTCTTACCTTTTATTTGACCTCACCCCCAATCTATTCGCTGCCTCCCGAGTCCCAGCTGATCAGCTAGAAGGAAAAAAACTCTCTAAACTCTTGCCGCTGGGCTTCAAAAGGCCGCCCTACAGCTGATCGGTGTTAAAAGGCAGTGTGGTGGTAGACCAGTGCGCTCGGAAAACAAATGAGTAGACCGGTGCCTCCAAAAATAAATGGGTAGACCGGTGCCTCCAAAAACAAATGAGTAGACCGGTGCCTCCAAATACAAATGAGTAGACCAGTGCCTCCAAAAACAAGTTCTAGTGAACTGACTTTATTACTCCCTCCTTTCTCTACTCTTACCTCAGAACCAGATTCGTTGCGTAGCTTGCTCTTTTTGGAGATCTCTCTCCCTCCACCCCAGCTATATGTTGGCTTCTAGAACAGTTTGTATGGCTTTCCATGTCTTGTTTTAAAATGGTGGTAGAACAAACAATACCTTACCACATAACATCCAGCACCATCTTCTCTTGAGTATCTACAATACCCGTGTGTGAAGCGACTGAGAAAATCAGTCTTCATTTTAATGGTTTTCCAAGCAGAATATTAGAACCTGGATCACTTGATGAAGGTCATGGCAAGTCTCCATTGACAATTCAAATTTTGCTGGTGTCCCTTTTTTCCTTCCTGGACCAAATCATGATTTGGTCCAAATCATTGCAGGCTACAAAAAAAAAAAAGAATCTCATTTATCCTTAAGTTGAACTATTTCATTTCAAAATCTGAGTGGCCTTCACTTAATCCTCTTCCAAAAAATGAGAGTGGCGGTTAGAAACCCTGTTTTTCCCCCCTTAAAGCAGCAAAGTCTCCTTCAAGCTGAGTTTCAGGTTCTGGGGGACAGGCCCATCTAGTTTGGAAGTGGTTTGTCAGACCTTTCATCCAGGAAATATCCTAACTTCTCTGTATGACCTATAGCTACTGGAATTTCTCATAGTCTCTTATCCAAGAACTAACCAGATTGCATCCTGCTTAGTGACTTGAGGCCAAGCAATTGGTCAGAAAGGATCATTAATAGGATACCCAAGCATTACAGTTAAACAATGCTCACTTTGGGAGTTGTGCAGCCAAGAAATTGGATGAATGGATGGATGGATGGATGGATGGATGGATGGATGGATGGATGGATGGATGATATATCCATTACATCCTAGTTATATTACCTGACCTAGCAGAGTGGGAAGGCTGGGAATATTATGGGTCCACTTTCTTAAAGAGGTCCACCTGGTGGGACCAAGGAGGGCCTTCTCTGTGATGGCTCCCTATCTATGGCACATTATCCCAGCAGAAATAAGATTGGACCCCATCTTGACAGCTTTTTGAAAGGCCTTGAAGACATGTTTTTCCAGGGGACCTCAGAGTCAGGGGTGGGCTTCAAAAATTTTAGCAAGGAGTTCTCTGCCCAGTTGCTGTGGGCATGGCCATGGTGGGTGTGGCCTAGTCAGCCTCCTGCACCACGGGAGGGGGCGTTTTGGCCCTCCCCAGGCTCCAGAGGCTTTCCTCGAGCCTTTGGAAAGGCGAAAACAGCCTCCCCAGGCTCCAGAGGCCCTCTGGAGGCCTGTTTTCAGCCTTCCCAAACTTCCGGTAGGCCTGTTTTTCATCCTCCCTGAGGCTTCGTGCTCGCCCTGCACTTACCTGCATCCAAAATGGGCCACATGGGGACTCCTGGGAGGGGAGGGGAGTGGTGGGAGGAACCAGTCAGTAGTGGGATTGGGGGGTTCTCCGAACTTCACAGAATCTTAGCTAGAGGTTCTCTCTCTTGCGAACCCCCAGCAGCCCACCCCTGCTCAGAGTGATACAGAGCCTATCAAATGGTTGGTTTGAGGGGAGGGGAACTAAGATTTATTGGGGTTTGTATTGGGATTGTTATTTTTGTAAGTCACCCAGAGTTACTCTGAGTGAGTTGGGCGGCCGGATACATTTTCTTAAATAAATGGGATGGATGGATCCATGCATGCGTGAATTTTAGGATTCAGTACCAGAGTTTTACATCCAGCCTTTAGCACGGCTCACTTCAGCGGAGGAAAAAAAGTTATACAACAGAACACAACTTTGTATAAGCTATCACACTTTTGATTGACACTTTTTCAGCTGTTATGAGAAGGGGAGTGAAGCAAAGTTGGCTGTGAGGGTTCCAACTGACAACCAAAATAGTGTCATTAGAATTATTGTCCTGTTTTCAGTTTTGTAGAGGCTTGTTTCCATTTTTGCTTTGGTACATCAGATGTATTCACTCAGTGGAGGCTTTTTTTAAAAACAAATGTGGAAAACCACATTATCTTGAATTTGGATTTGACCACTGTGATGCAATGTTAAGTAATTCTCAACTTAAGACCATAACTGAGCCCAAATTTCTGTTGCAAAATAAGAAAGTTGATAAGGGATTTTTGCTCCATTTTAGTTTAGTTTAGTTTAGTTTAGTTTAGTTTAGTTTAGTTTAGTTTAGTTTAGTTTAGTTTAGTTTAGTTTAGTTTAGTTTAGTTTAGTTTAGTTTAGTTTAGTTTAGTTTATTAGATTTATATACCGCCCTTCTCCTGACGGACTCAGGGCGGTGAACAGCCAAACATTAAAACATTAAAATACAAGCAATATAAAAGTTAAAAATAATCTAAAAACGTAATTAAATCAAATTTTGGCTTCCCCAAATTTAAAATCCCTCCTAAAATTCACCCATTAAAATCTACGTTAAGACAGCCCAGCTTGCTGGAATAGAAAAGTCTTTAATGCCTTGCGGAAAGTGCGGAGGTCTGGGATTAATCAAATCCCCGGGGGTAACTCGTTCCAGAGGGCGGGAGCCCCCACAGAGAAGGCTCTCCCCCTGGGGGTCGCCAGTCGACATTGCCTGACCGACGGCACCCTGAGGAGGCCCTCTCTATGAGAGCGTATTGGCCGGTGGGAGGTTATCGGTGGCAGAAGGTGGTCTCGTAAGTACCCGGGCCCTAAGCCATGGAGCGCTTTAAAGATGAGAACCAAGACCTTGAAGCGCACCCGGAAGACCACTGGGAGCCAGTGCAGCTCGCGCAGGAGAGGTGTCACATGGGAGCGCCAAGTCGCCCCCATAATCACCCGTGCGGCCGCATTCTGGACCAGTTGGAGCCTCCGGGTGGTCCTCAAGGGGAGCCCCATGTAGAGAGCATTACAGTAGTCCAGGCGAGAAGTGACCAGGGCATGAGTGACTGTGCATAATCCCCGTTCTGGTCATAATTGTTAAGCGACTCACTGTAGCCGTTAAGTTCGTAACACGATTGTTAAGTGAATCTGGTTAGAGGATCGGAAAAGGTGATCACATGATCCCTAGAACACTGCAACCCATCATACATACATATGAGCCAGTTGCCAAGCATCCAAATTTTGATTCTGTGGCCAAGGAGATGCTGTGAAGGTCATACGTCTGAAAAATGGCCACAAGTCACTTTTTCAATGTCGTCGTAACTTCAAAGGGTCACTAAATAGATGTTTAGTTGTAAGTTGAGGACTATCTGCAGTTGGGAGAGTTTGAAAGCCAGATACCTGCTTTTGGTGGAGGGCCCCAGTTTGGATTGCGGAGTAGTGGTCCTCCAACATTTGGGTCTCAGGAACTTGGTATATTCTGAAAATGAACAAAGACCACCAGCAACCCCAAAAGAACTTTGGTTTATGTGGATTAAATATCAATATGTACGGTTCTATAAACTAGAACTGGGAAATTTTAAAATGATTACGTATTTTACTTTGTAGAGATGCTCTGAAACATTTTTCCAGAGTTGGTTTTACAGCAGTATTTCCCAACTTTGGCATCTTGAAGATATCTGGACTTCATCTCCCAGAATTCCCCAGCCAGCCATGCTGGCTGGGGAATTCTGGGAGTTGAAGCCCAGACATCTTGAAGTTGTCAAGTTTGGGGGAAAAAAGGGAAAAAAAGGATCCCCTACCTTAACCTTACTTCAAAGAGACTCCCGTCCCATGCTTATTTGGGCGATTGAGGGGCGTGGTGGCTCCGTGGTTAAGACGCTGAGCTTGTCAATTGAAAGGTTGGCAGTTCAGCGGTTCGAATCCCTAATGCCACGTAACGGGGTGAGCTCCCGCTACTTGTCCCAGCTTCTGCTTTTAAACTAGCAGAAGTTCAAAAGCAGGTAAAAAATGCAAGTAGAAAAATAGGGACCACCTTTGGTGGGAAGGTAACAGCATTTTGTGCGCCTTTGGTGTTGAGTCATGCCAGCCACATGACCACGGAGACGTCTTCAGACAGCGCCGGCTCTTCAGCTTTGAAACAGAGATGAGCACCGCCCCCTAAAGTCGGGACAACTAGCACATATGTGCGAGGGGAACCTTTACCTTTAAGCTTAGATTTAACTTCCCTCATTTGCAGCTTCTGGCATTAGATAGAAGAACTATAGGGGTAGGGCAAATGAAGGTCATTCCTCCCCCATACTTCTCCTTATAGCCGGTCTTTTTTTTATTCCAGTAAAAGAGGCAAACTGGACTGAGAAAAATAATAAGCCATTTTAAAGAGCCGACATTCCTCAGGTGGAACTCGTCCCTTCCCCTTTTCGTTTTTAAACTTCTAATATTGAAGAGCAGATCCTGCCCAATTAAATGCCTCAATGTACCACCATAATGTATCGCAAGAAACAGTATTGGGAGGGAGTGGTGGGAAGTTAGGGTCAAAAAAGTCAAGATGGCAGCCCAGGCCTATGACGTCGTTTAACAAAGGCAAACCGGTAGTAAAACCGCCGGGAGGCTCCGCCCACCTATCCCGACGTCATCAGAACGCTTCTGCGCATGGGCAGTAGCTTCTGCGCAGGCGCATCACGCACACGGCCCCGTTGCGAACTGGTAGTAAAGGTAAGTAGAACTTACTACAACAGTATCCGAAGCTAAAAGTGCTCAAAGATAGAAGGACTAACTATTAAAGGCAAATAAAAGATGAAAAGATAGGGATTTTGTCACTGTCCAAGACAGGGAATGAGAATCATCCAAACATTGGGTGACAAGTTATTCCCTAAAATAAGAATATTGTGGACATGGGCTGCTTCCTCCCATCCATTCAGGTGCAACTTTAAGGAAGGTCAAAAAAGTCAAAATGGTGGGCGTCGAAGCGTGAATCAGCTTCGTTCCCTCCCTGGGGAAACTGTAATTAATTAGAGGTGAATGGCTCTTGTTTTCCATGGTGTATACTCTCAAAGAAAGAAAACCCGAATGCATTCTTCTAAGAAACGTTTTATTTTAAAAGTAAAAAACCTAGCTAACTACATCTTTACCGGCAGTGATATCTCAGACGGACAAAGGAAAAATAAATCAGGAAGTTAGAAAGAAAGGATGTGGACATGCGCAGCAGCTCAAAAATCACAAAACAGTCTTATCTTCAAAGATAAAGTTCTCTGGCAAGCTACCGTAATATTCAGAATGGAAGCTCAGCTGGCAAATACAAATAACACAGTGACAGTGGGGATGACTCGTAGTCAAAGCTTTGTGGTTTTGAAAACGTAGACTAGTATCTTGACAGGTATCCACAAAAATCTCCTTTTCACCAAAATGGTGAAAGCGGCGGGGGAATGTTTTATTGTCACACCTCAAACTCAGTTCCATGTGTATAACAGAGACAATTCTGTGACATTACTTTCATTGTTATAGATAGATAGATAGAAAATAGAATTCTTTATTGGCCAAGTGTGACTGGACACACAAGGAATTTGTCTTTGGGGCATAGGCTCTCAGTGTACATAAAAAGAAAAGATACAATTGTCAAGAATCATAAGGTACAACACTTAATGATAGTCATAGGGTACAAATAAGCAATCAAATCATACCCAGGAAACAATCAATATAAATCGTAAGGATACAAGCAACAAAGTTACAGTCATACAGTCATAAGTGGGAGGAGATGGATGTTAGGAACAATGAGAAGATTAATAGTAGTGCAGACTTAGTGAATAGTTTGACAGTGTTGCGGGAATTATTTGTTTAGCAGGGTGATGGCGTTCAGGGAAAAACTGTTCTTGTGTCTAGTTGTTCCGATGTGCAGTGCTCTATAGCGTCGTTTTGAGGGTAGGAGTTGAAACAGTTGATGTCCAGGATGTGAGGGGTCTGTAAATATTTTCACAGGCCTCTTTTTGACTCGTGCAGTATACAGGTCCTCCATGGAAGGCAGGTTGGTAGCCATTGTTTTTTCTGTAGTTCTAATTATCCTCTGAAGTCTGCATCTGTCTTGTTGGGTTGCAGAACCAAACTAGACAGTTAGAAGGAGGAAGGATTGTCAACTCTTGCTCACTAGATGTTCTGACTAGATGGACAGATTCTATTCCAGCAAGATGTTGTTGGATGCATTTCACCATAGTGGGTAGTTCTCAACTTATGACCATAATTGAACCCAAAATGTCCATAGCTAAACGAGACAGTTGTGAGTGTTTTTGTGCTGTTTTGTGACATTTCTTACCTTTCTTTTTTCCAGTGCCCTTGTTACTATGAACAGTCAGTGAACGAATGGTTGAATGAGGATTACCTATACCAGGGGCCATAGAGGGTCTTAAAGAGAGCTAGACAACCCATGACTCATTGGGTCATCCTTGCAGATATATTTCCTTAGTTAAACAGATAAACAGAATGACCATGGATGGGTGCAGGAATGACATCTGGCATCCTGATGGCTTCCCGATTGACTTTGCATTGAGAAGCTGGCAGGGAGAGCATTAGATGACATGGTCATGTGACTGTGACAATCCTGCAGTGACCACAAGTTTGCGATTCAACTGATGTGAAGATCCTTGAAATGTAAATTATATGGGGAAAAATGGGTCCCGAGTTTTGTATGGATTTCAGGTGCCCTTGATTCAAAAACGCTCATGCTATGATGGACTGTCTGGGGCTAATTGAAGGTTACAAATGGAGAGAAGAGTTTCAGTGGTATATAAATGACCAGCGCTTTGAACTGAATCCATAGTCTACTGGTAACTAATGCATTCATCATAGGATCATTTTTACTCTACCCTAGTGAAGGTTTCCAGCCAAAAATTGGATTGCCACATTTTTTAAAGCTCCAACGGAAGCCCCATATAAAGTAATTTACACTAGTCACCTAAATGGTGATTAAGTTACAATTGCCATAGCATTTTTTATGAGGTATCTCTGAGAGTTTGGGATTTTTGGGGATAATTCAATTTAAAGGATTGTTAATTAGGACCCTGTCGTTTGCTGACGTCTTCCTTCTGAGTCAAACGAGTCCAGATGCTTGCAGTAGGGCTGTCAGATCTGGTTTATAAACATCCTGGCAGCAGCAAAGACCTTCAGAAATCTCTCCTTACTGCCATCTAGTGGTCATCTGGAGTTTTGCAGTCCAGATCGATCAGCCTTATGTGATGTCATGTGAGTTTATCCAAGGCGGCACAGTCACTCAGCATTTAAGATACTGGGCTTGTTGGCTGGAAAGCCAGCAACCCAGGTTCGAGACCCTAGCGCCACGCAATGGGGTGAGCTCCTGTCCTCGCTGCAGCTCCTGGCAACCTGGCAGTTTGAAAGCATGCAAATTTGAGTAGATAAATAGGTACCACTTTGGTGGGAAAGTAGCAGTGCTCCATGATGTCATGCCGGTCACATGACCACGGAAATGTCTTCGGACAGCACTGGCTCTCATTGGCCTTGAAACAGAGATGAGCAATGAGTCACGGAATAAAATCCGCAGGGACTCCTTGTCCAGATTATCCACTATTTCGATATTGTTTCATGGCGTCAAATCTTTAGTCCTTTCTGTTCTTGCACCATGGCACAATATGCCATTGCAAACATCTTACTGCCATGACTCCATGATATTGTTTTTATGTGATCCCCAACTCCAAAAAAAAAAAAAGGCAAGTATTCTCAGTTCTGCTAGGAAAATAGTGCCTCTCCCTTCTTCCACCTCACCTGAGAGCAGCTTCAAATAGAGGGATAACCTGGATTGCATATTCATGATAGGTAGTCCTCAATTTACAACCGTTCATTTAGTGACCACTTGAAGATAGAACGGCACTGGGAAAAAAGTGGCTTACAAATGGTCCTTGCACCACAACCTTCACAGCATCCCAACAGTCACATGATCAAAATTTGGGTGCTAGGAACCATCAGCATGTATTTATGGTTGGTGCAGCATCCTGGAGTTATTTGATCGCCATTTGTGACCTTCCCAGATGGCTTCTGACAAGCGAAGTCAATGGTGGTATCTGGATTCACTAAACAACCATATCAGGGGTCACCAACCTTTTCAAGCTCAGGGACCACTACATTCATAATTTTAAATCCCACGGACCACTAATATGATCTGCCTAATGACTGGCTAAGTGATCATGTGACTTGGTGGGCGTGGCCAACTCGATGTCACTCATGTCAAGGGGCACCTCGCCGGTCTCTACTCGCCCCTCCCCTCCCAGCCACTCCTCCCCTCCCCACCTGGGCTCCTTAGGCCCCCAACAGATAGCAGTTGTTGGAGCTAAGCAGCCACCATGAGAAGAAGTTGGCCAAACAGCTCAGTTCAAATTGGATCTGGCCAAGAAGGAGGCTCAGCAGAAGCACCTCACTGAGGACTACAAGCATAGGCTTTCCAAGCAGAGGGAAGACCTGAGGGAGTGCAAGGCCAGGTACTGGCGCCTGGAGGCTCAGCGGGCTGTGATGGTCAGCCAGTTCCAGGCCATGATGCAGTCCCACTGGAACAAGGCCCTCCGGCTCTTTGCCACCAGAGGCCCTTCCCTCCAGCCTTCACCCAAAGCCCCACAGCAGGAGGCTTAAGCAGACCCCAAATTGGAATTTCTGCCCCCCTCCGACCCACAGAAAAAGACCCCAAAGGGGGAGACTCTCTGCAGCATCACAAGCGTTCATTGCACGTATCCAGCGGACCACCAAAATTTTCTCATGGACCACCAATGGCCCACAGACCACCAGTTGGTGACCGCTGAACCACATGATTCCCTTAACAACTTCAGCGATTCACTTAAGAACGGCGGCAAAAGATAGTAAAATCAGGCGAGATTCATTTAACAACCACCTTCTGAACAGAACATTCGCAACAGAAATTCTGCTCCCCATTGTAGTCATCAAGCGAGGACTGCCTGAATGACCTTCAGATGGCGGCACAGAGGCCTAGAAAACTCTAGGTCTTTGCTGCTCCCCGGTGGTCAACTAAAGTTCTGCAGTTCAATCTTGTAGTCCTCAAATGACCTTCTCCTTCCCCAATCCTGTTTAATTAAGGTTACATGGTTTGGACTGATTAAGTGGGTATTACAGTATTTTAATCAATTTAACATCTTAATTTGCTTTCAAAATTGGGTCCTGAAGTACTTACAAAAGAAGAAATGGCAAGCGCTCCTCTGAGAGAGCTATTCCCATCCTAATGGGAGAAAAAAGTGGTTTTTTTCGGAGTCTGTTTTTGCATTTAGCTGTCTCTTCTGAAAACAAGGCATAGATTTGTTTGTTTTCCAGTGCAAACGTGCGCTGTTATAATTGGATAATTGACTGCTCAATCAATTCTGATAACCTGCATTTATCAACCTAGATTTTTCTCTTTTTCCAGTTGAGTGACACTCCTCATTTTCATATGGGGTTTCCAGGATTTTTTTTTATTTCCCCTATAGATCCAGTGGAACATTTGTTGACTTGTCAGTTAGCAAGGCAGCTTCTGCAGATTAATGAATGCAAAGCAAAAAGAGAAGAATGAATGTGTGTACGAAACACCGTTGGAAAAAAAAATGTTGCACTTGGAGAGCCACCGTTACAAGCAAGAGAATTTGGAAAGGCCTCTAAATCCAGCATGATCTTCCACAATCTATTTCAAAGGACTTTCATAGGAAGCTGGGTTTTTAATGAGAAAGGTCTAACTCAGTTTTGCTAATGCTGGTAGACGTTCATGTCAAATCAAAGCTTTTGCTTAGCCTGGCCTGCTGGAAATGCTAGGAATTAAACGGCAATCTATCAATCGCATGCAAACTTTAACGCAAGTTGTGGCTTTCATGTAACATTTTTATCTAGGGTGGTCTTAGGAGTATTAGAGTATTACAGAATTGGAAGGGACCGTGGAGGTCTTCTAGTCCAAACCCCTCTGCCCAGGTGGGAAAGCCTATTCCAGTTCAGACAAGTGGCTGTCCAGTCTCCTTTTAAAAACTTACAGTATTGAAGCTCTTACAACTTCTAGGGGCAAGCTGTTCCACTGGTTAATTGCCCTTGCTGTCAGGAAGTTTCTCCTTAATTCCAGGTTGCTTCTCTCCTTGATTAGTTTCCAACCATTGTTTCTTGTCCTGCCCTCTGGTGCTTTGGAGAATAAGTGGACATCCTCCTCTTCTTTGTGGCAGCCCCTCAAATACTGGAATGCTATCATGTCACCTCTAGGCTTATGGAAGGAAGGAAGGAAGGAAGGAAGGAAGGAAGGAAGGAAGGAAGGAAGGAAGGAAGGAAGGAAGGAAGGAAGGAAGGAAGGAAAAGGGAGGGAGGGAGGGAGGGAGGAGAGAGGGAGGGAGAGTTGAAGGAGAGAGGATGGACAGGAGGAAGGCAGGCAGGCAGGCAGGAAGGGAGGGAGGGAGGGAGGGAAGGTTGGAGGAGAGAGGATGGATGGGAGGAAGGAAGGCAAGAAGAAGGAAGGGAGGAAGGGAGGAAGGGAGGGAGGGTTGGAGGAGAGAGGATGGACAGGAGGGAGGGAGGAGAGAGGAAGGGAGAGAGGGAGGGAGGGAGAGTTGAAGGAGAGAGGATGGACAGGAGGAAGGAAGAAAGGGAGGGAGGGAGAGTGGGAGGAGAGAGGAAGGAAGGAAGGAAGGAAGGAAGGAAGGAAGGAAGGAAGGAAGGAAGGAGGAAGGAAGGAAGGAAGGAAGGAAGGAAGGAAGGAAGGAAGGAAGGAAGGAAGGAAGGAAGGGGAAAGCAGGAAAGAAGGAGATGCAAGGAATGGTAAATACATGATTAAAATGGCTTTGGAGAATAGATTGGCCCACTCTTTTTTGTGGCAACCCGTTAGATAACCCCTTGGCAACCAGTCCCAACTGAACATAAGTAGTCCTCTATCTACAACCATTCATTTAGGGACCGTTTGAATTTACAACGGCAATGTAAAAAGGGACCTCTGGCCCGTTTTGACACTACTGTTGCAGCATCCCCATGGTCATGTGATGAAAATTCGGCCGCTTGGCACCTGGCGTGTATTGATGACAGGTGAGATGTCCCAAGGTCATGTGATCACGACCTTCTGCAACCTTCTGACAAGCAAAGACATAGGGGAAGCCAGGTGCAGTTACCAACCGTGTTACTGATTTAACAACTGCAGTGGTTCACTTAACAATTTCGGCAAGAAAGGAAGGTCGTAAAATGAGGCAAAATTCACATCAACTGTCTTGCTTAACAATGGAAGCGTTGGGTCCAATTGTGGTCATTAGTCGAGGACTACCTGTATATACAGGCATGTATCAGGACTGCAGCTGCAGGAAGACCATACCAGATTGAATTCTAAGCCTTGAATTTTAGGGGGGGGGCAGGCAGTTTGGGGAATGCTGATAGGAAAGGTCACGGTTATGAGTCTCAATGTGTTACTAACTGCAACTTCCAACTCATCTTACTGTTGTATCTACATTGAGAGTTTATGCACTGGAGACAAATTCCTTGTGTGTCTAATCACGCTTGGCCGATAAAGAATTCCAATAATTCTAATCTTTGACCATTGATCATGCTGGTAAGGGAAGCTGGAGAGAGATAAAAAAAAATTGTCTCATTTTGGTAAGGGTCGTCAGGCTATGTCTTCTTATTTCTCCAAAATTCTTCTATTTATGTTTTTCTTTCTTCTTTCTTGGCCTCACAATAACTTTGTAGGGCAAGTGAGGATCTCTTCCAATCTGGGGAATTCTCCAGGTGTGCTAACCTACAATTGCATCGTCTCTCATGGCCCCAATACATCAGCAGCATCCCAAATAAGGAGATCCTGGATTAAAGTAGATATCTGGAAACTCAGACTCAAAACCCCTGTGGTTGGTTGTCATGGTCTCGTTTTAGTTCAAATTGGATTTGCGAAGCACAGTGACGATGTTGAACACAGGCAGGTAGAAGGATCCACAGAGTGTCGTCAAAAAAGCAAAAAAATTGCATCTGCGTGGTAGAATTGAAGTGGAAAGTTGCCACCTATGCAACATATTTTTTTAAAAAGGGGTGGGATTTTGATCATACCAGCCACCATCCTATGGCTGCCATCTTGATGTGTGTGTGTGTGTGTGTGTGTGTGCGCGCACGCGCTTGTCTCCTACAGACATCCCTGGATTCCAGGTTGTTCAATTTCATTTGACAAACCATAGTTATGCAAATATTGGCTTGTGGAGGAGTCTAAACATCTTCTGCTGTAATTTTCAAAATAAAACATAGAGGGTTTCTTGCCTAAGCAGGGGGTTGGACTAGAAGACCTCCAAGGTCCCTTCCAACTCTGTTTATCCTATCCTATCCTATCCTATCCTATCCTATCCTATCCTATCCTATCCTATCCTATCCTATCCTATCCTATCCTCTATTCTGTATTCTGTATTCTGTATTCTGTATTCTCTATTCTCTATTCTCTATTCTCTATTCTCTATTCTATTCTATTCTATTTTCTATTTTCTATTTTCTATTTTCTATTTTCTATTTTCTATTTTCTATTTTCTATTCTATTCTCTATTCTATTCTATTCTATTCTCTATTCTATTCTCTATTCTCTATTCTCTATTCTATTCTATTTTCTATCCTATCCTATCCTATCCTATTTTCTATTTTCTATTTTCTATTTTCTATTTTCTATTTTCTATTCTAGTCTATTTTCTGTTCTCTATTCTCTATTCTATTGTATTGTATTCTATTCTCTATTCTATTCTATTCTCTATTCTATTCTATTTTCTGTTCTATTATATTCTATTCTCTATTCTCTATTCTATTCTATTTTCTATCCTATCCTATCCTATCCTATCCTATCCTATCCTATCCTATCCTATCCTATCCTATCCTATCCTATCCTATTCTATTCTATTCTATTCTATTCTATTCTATTCTCTATTCTATCTTCTCTTCTCTTCTCTTCTCTTCTCTTCTCTTCTCTTCTCTTCTCTCCTCTCCTCTCCTCTCCTCTCCTCTCCTCTCCTCTCCTCTCCTCTCCTCTCCTCTCCTCTCCTCTCCTCTCCTCTCCTCTCCTCTCCTCTTCTCTTCCATTCCATTCCATTCCATTCCATTCCATTCCATTCCATTCTTCTTCTTGTCAGGGAATTGTGCAACCAGTGTCCAAATGGAATCAGAGAGGCTGACACAAACTTGTACGTTTATATAAATAAATATATTTTACATTTATATTTAGAGCAAGCAAGCTAGTCAGGCACATCCCTACATCGTGAGGTAAACCGTCAAGTTAAATCACAGAAGAAGCACACGGAAGAAAAAGGCGGGGAAAAAGGGAAACTCCCCCTTTACGCTCAGCAACCAATCCTCATGCAGAGCCCGCATTCTCCAACCAATCAACTACAACTATGTCTTCTGGCCCATTTGTACCCTTTACGGTTCCAGCTGTTAAATTGAATACTTTCTTAAACTTTCACGAGATACATTATAATTTATATCAATTACACACACACAGCATTGCCCAGATAATTGAAAGGGGTGGAAATTAGACTACAAAAGTTTCTGGAAGCATATCAGTTTGGGGAGGCTCCTTTTGAAAAAATTGGAGGAAGCTAAAGTGGTGTGCACAATACCCATATACGCCACATTGCACATATGGGTGTTGACATCATGGCATAATTGATGTCATTCCCTCCTGGCGGATGAGCCTGTCCGTTGTTACTTTAGCTCCCAATGTCCATAGCTGAGGAGAATATTGTGACAGGTTGCGAGCTGACTGTGACATGCATGACTTGATAGCGGTTGTAATACAATCTTCAGTCTGTTGAAACGTTTCTCAACCTGAGCAACTTTAAAATGGTAGACTTGTGGACTTGTGTGGGCTTGTCCACTTGTGGTACTTGTCCAATTGTGTGGACTTCAATTCCCAGAATTCCCCAGCCAGCAAGGCTGGCTGGAGAATTCTGGGAATTGAAGTCCATAGATCTAAATATTGCTCAGGTTGGGAGTGAATCTAGTGCAGGAGTCAGCAACCTGTGGCTCCAGAGCCACATGTGGCTCTTTGGGCCCTCTGCTGTGGCTCCCTGTCGGGTGATCCCACTACTGGCTGGCCCCGCCCCTCGCCCTCCCCTACCAGTCACTTCTTGCCTGGCCTGAGAAGGTAAGGGCGATGGCAGGGGATGGAGAAGTGACCAGGGCAGAGACAGAGAGATACAGAGAGAGGGGGAGAGAGAGAGAGACATACAGAGAGAGAGAGGGAGGGAGGGGAGAGAGACAAAGGTCAAAAGGTGTTTTTTAACAACTGGTTCTCTGCCCTAATGACCGGCTGGGTAGGTGTGGCTAGGGGGGTGTCATGTGACTGGTGGAAGTGAGTGACATCGAGTTGGCCACGCCCACCCAGGTTTTGTGGCTCCCGGTGTTTTCTTTTCTGTGGGAAACGGGTCCAAATGGCTCTTTGAGTGCTTAAGGTTGCAGACCCTTGATCTAGTGGAACTGAGCTTCGAAGAAAATTACTTCTCAACCAAGCTAGATTGTCCATCCCTTGCTAAGGAAGATGTACACCCTTTTATTTTATTTATTAAGTTTATTTGCCACCCATCTCACTGATAAGGTGATCCTTTCCTAAATGAATCCACGTCCTGCATTTATGCAAGCCTTTTAAGCAATCTAAAGGATGCGATGGCTCAGTGGCTAAGATGCTGAGCTTGTCGATCGAAAGGTCAGCAGTTCAGCTATTCGGATCCCTAGTGCCGCATAACAGGGTGAGCTCCCATGACTTGTCCCAGCTTCTGCCAACCTAGCAGTTTGAAAGCACGTAAAAAATGCAAGTAGAAAAATAGGGACCACCTTTGGTGGGAAGGTAATGGCATTCCGTGCACCTTTGCTGTTGCAGTCCCAGGATGGTGATTGTGCAATTTCTTACAAATCCAAGCAAAAGTGTTTTGCGAACACAACAAACCTTTCGACTAAACAAACTCGGTAGGATTGTGCCAGCCCAAGAATAACTAGAACAAATCATCCGGAGTTCAGTTCTGTATTTACTTACATGCAGCAGACAGAATCTTGCCAGACTAAACCCTTACTACAAGTAGTCCTTCACTTATAACAGCTCATTGAGTGACTGAAGTAACAACGGCATTAAAAAAGTGACTTATGACTGTTTTTCACATTTGGTCATAAGTGGCCTCCCCATGGCATCCTTTGACAACTGATTCATATTTATGACGGTCGCAGTGTCCCGGGGTCATGTGATCCCCTTTTGCAACCTTCTGACAAGCAAAGTCAATGGGGAAGCCAGACTCACTTAACAACCGTGTGACTAAACAACTGCATTGATTCACTTAACAACTGTGGCAAGAAAGGTTATAATATGGGACAAAAGTAACTTAACAGTCTCACTTAGCAGCAGAAATCTTGGGCTCAATTTTGGTCATAAATTGAGGACTACCTGTACTCTCATTCTAAGAGTTATCACCAGTGGTGGGATTCAAGTAATTTAACAACTGGTTCTCTGCCCTAATGATTTCCTCCAACAACCAGTTTGCCAAACTGCTCAGAAAGTTAACAACCGGTTCTCCCGAAGTGGTGCGAACCGGCTAAATCCCACCACTGGTTATAACCCGGGAGATTGTAGGAAGTGGCTATCCAATCTCTCCTTTTGCATCTATGGCCTATGCTGTCTCTTGTCTCACTCCCCTTCCTAGAATGTGCTCCGCCCAATATTTATATAGAACACTTTTGTGAAAGATGTAAAAACAAACTGAGCTTTGATCATACCGACACAGCTACCACTTTGACTTATTTCATCATACGAACGAAGGTAAATAAATATATCTCCCAGGATAATGTTGCAAGACCCAATCTGAATCGGTCACTGAGACCAAAGCTTTGTCCTTCTTTTGGGCTCATAGTGGAGCCCATCATCATTTTATCACATCATATAATTTAATCATATTTTATCATAACCGGGCGAGCTCCCTTTCCAGCATGCATTCGTGCCGCAGGTGAATGCTGATACACTTCCCCGTGGAAAATTCAGAAATACCAAGCAGAAGGAAATGTATTTATTGAAAGATGGTTAGGTGCCGGCTTTTACAGGAAAAACCTCAAACAATGGGAAAGCAAACATTTTTATAGGATGCTAAGGGGCTCCAAAGTGGAAAATCTTAGGTATCTGATTGGCCAGCCGATTTGGAGAAGCTAGGCAGGTCTTTGTCGATGCATCTGGCCTTAGTTTTGTTCTTAGGCAAAAATGCCCCCTTCCAGGAGGGGAGCAGAGCTGGGGAAGCCCATTGGGTAAAGGAGATGGAATGTTGAGACAATGGGGGGCGTGTCTTTCATTGAGGATGGAATGTTGGGGTTTCTCACCTTGTTACTAGGTTGCAATTCTCTCCTTTTGAGCTGTACTGTGAGCAGGTGATGGGGCTCCTGTTTTTTTTCCTTAGACTGGACTGCAAGGAGGGGCTTGGTCTGGGGCAGTGAGGGTTCAATTTGTGTCTGAGGGGATTGGGCAGAGAGTTGAACTGGGCTGACCCCACCCACCTCCAAAAGACAGGAGGAAAAAGATGCAGCTTTTATTTTGTATTTGTAGATCTCCCCCCCCCCCCTCCCCACAGTAGACACCACGTTTCTTTCCTTTGTTCAGATGCTGAGCAGAGTCAGGCTGCTTATTACTTGGATGGGAGACCACCAAGAGCCCCAGGGGAAGTAAGCCATCCCCCCACTCCAGAAAGTAGCAAAGGCAAACCATGTCCATGTTGCTCCCAAGACAACCACACCGACACTGAGACAAGCTCAGCTAAAAGGTTCCCTTTATTGCAGTTTATTTGTTATCTTTTCTTGCAATGATTTCCTGACAACACAGAGAGGGGACCACGAGGTGATCCTTTCCACCAGCTCCTTTTTTTTTTTATCATCACCACAAATCATCTGAAGTAGGCTGGGCTAGGCTGAAAAAGCCCCAAAATAGCTACGGGACAAGTGGGAACTCAGTTTTGACCCCTTCTTGGTCCTTTCCCAGCTCGATAAATCCTCGCAGTCGAGTGAGCTCGAACAACCAGCCACCTCTTAAACCCGCTTCTCTCCCCCGCCTGCCTTTTAACAATTCAAGCAAACGTCGAACTGAGGCGGATTTCCCCCCCCCCCCCTTCTTCCTCCGCGGGTAGATAAAAACCATTTAAATCAATTAATCCGGAGACCAAAAAAGAAGGAGCACCGGTCTGCGAAAGCCGTGTGTCCGCCTGGCTGGAAGCATCACAGCGAGCAAGATGAAAATGAAACAGCGCATTTCTCGTTCGCGGAATCCTTTCCGCAAAGGGAGGCGCGAGGAGAGATTCCGTTAGCCATCGATCTATCGGATCCCTGGGACTAAGGAGAATCAAGAGGGAATTGACGCCTGTAACCAATTAATAGCCCCAAACTGGCTGATAAAGGCTTTTTTTAAAAGTTGGCCGCAGTGTCGGAGATTCAAGTCCCAGTTAAGCCGGAGCTGTGCCAAACGCCCAAGCAGCCTCGTTTTTCCTCAAACGCGGCTTCTCCCCGGGTTTTCCTCCGGAGCTGGCAGGAGGAAGCCCGGCCTACATCGGCCTGAAGAGATGGCTTGGTGCTCCTTTCGGCTTCACGCGATCCGCTTCCATCGTGCCCGAAGGTGCCTCGGCCGTCGGGCACCGCAGTGCTTTCTAAATTAGCTGGATTTGCACTCGTTACCCGGCGGCATTGCAGAAGGAAGGTTTACGGTAGCCGGATCTGGGTTTGCGAAAATCCGGGGAGTCACCAGGAGGCAAGGGGAAAAGTCGCTTTCCTACGACAGGTTTACTCTCTCTTTGTGACAAGGGGGTGAAATCGCCGTAAAATTCGATTTTAAAGAAGTATTCAAAGTTAGGCACGAACCCAACTTAGCCTGTTGTGAGAATGCAGCCATTAAGCATCCGTGACTGTTGTCTGGACGCTTCCTGGGTCCCTTCGACCCGACACGTCCTGCGGGATGAACTACTTAAAAATAATATTTTTCCTCCGCTTAACAGAAGAGTTAAGACGTAGACAGTGATTCTCCCGGAGAAAGTCCCAACAGACTGGGTTAGCGTTTCAGTAGCACGAGACTTTCTCTCTCTAACTCTCTCTCTCTCTTAATACTGGCTATATTCACACGACACACTAACTCGCAATCCAACCAACCCGTGCTTTAACTTAGTATGGGTTTGGGAATCAAGATCCTGCCGCCGGTTTAGGGTTTGGGCCCCTCTTGGTAACTCAGATCAGGGCGCTTAGCCGAATAAGTCCCGATCCGGTTAAATATCATAAATTGTACACGTGTCTTGTAAATGGAGCTCCGGGATTTGGTGGCCTTAACCTCTTAAGACAAAACAGGTCAACCCATTCCTTCGAAACTTATTTTTAAAAGCCAAGTACTCATTTAGAAGAAGAGCCTGGTGGCGCAGCGGACTAAAGTGCTGTTAATTAGCACTTAGCTGCCAGCAATTACTGCGAGTTCGAATCTCACCAGGCTCAAGGTTGACTCAGCCTTCCATCCTTCCGAGGTAGGTAAAATAAGAACCCGGATTTTGGGGGCAATAAGCTGACTTTGTATAAAAAAGGACACCGCTTGGGGAGGAGGAGGGGGCAAAGCCCTACTAAGCAGGTATATACAAAAGTATGAAGGCTATTGCTTAACGCATTGTAAGCCGCCCTGAGTGTCCGGGGAAGGGCGGCATATAAATCGAACCAATAAATAAATAAATTTAGGGGCATTTCACAAGTCCTTTGAGGTTTTGTTTCAATCGAAATCCGAACGCTCTTTTTTTTAAGAATCCAACATTCCGTCTCTTTAATGTTATTCCTGATAGAATCAATCCTCTTGAGAAGAAACTACTATTTTCAATGAAGTGGGACACAGGCGTGCTGTCGCAGGTTACAAGTGTAGTCTGAATCTCTGAAGGATGGGACCTTCGTGCCGCAGTCCCGTGAACCTCAAATATTGCGGGTTGTGACTCCCTTGTCCGCGCCCAGCCCTTCCCCACGTTCCCTTGGGGTGGGAGGTGGGGAAAGGCTCCCTGTGCCCCCCAGCGAAAGGGAGTGACATTCGTGCACTTCGCGGCTTCAGACGTACTATCCCGGCTTGTAACTGATTGTGAGGACCCGCCCAGGCTCCAGTTAAGCCATCGACCGCGCTTTCGCTTCTGCGGGAGAGCATAGTCCTCAAGCGTAACCCTCTGCGTTGATTGAATAAACTAGGATTACTATACCCATTTGTGCGAAAGCCAATGTCCAGATCGGAAGTTCGTCTGTGTAACAACTCCCTTCCGTCTGCACACGGTTGGAAGAGAGCGAGCGCTAAGCCGGTGGTGTTCACGCAATAAGTAGGGCTGAGGAGATCCGTTCAAGATCTACCAGATTACAAGTGATCAGGGGTGGGTGGGGGGGTGGGATGAGCGGGGTGGCTATTTTTCTTCTGAAGCGCGAACCCCACCTGGGCTTGGCAGTTTGGTTTCGTGCGAATGAGAGGAGCGAATTAAGCGGGTTGTGTGTGAAGGTTAAAACTTCGGGGAACGTAGGACAGCTCACTTCTCCCAGTCCGAGTTTATCCACGTTCACTCCAAAGAAAAGCCAGCTGCTTTCTCCTGGGTCGGGACTCGGGACTCATTTTCCCACGGACTTTCCCCTCGTGAAAAAGTTCCACGGGGGGGGGCTCTTTCGGCGCGCCGATTTCCGCGGGACTTTCGCGCCGGCCAAAGACTCCTTTATTTAAAGCAGCCTCGATCACAACAAAGCCCCGATTCCTCCAGAGACGGAGGACTACACCTCCCATGCTCCACCAGCGACCCCCAAGGAAACTGAAGGCTGTTTCAAAGCGGAGAAGAAGAAATAAGGAATTTTTCCAAAAAGACAGCGACCTTCCCCCCGCCCAATCGGGATATGGGCAGCTTAGAAGCAAGACCGCTGAAATCAGATCCCAAGATCCCCTAGGCTAGGGTGTTGGGGGCAAAAGTCAGGGAGGCCGCGGGGGAAAATTACAGGGTCCTCTTTTCTTTGGCGAAGAGGGTTCATTTCTCCGCGGAAAATACCGCCAAGCTTTTGATTTATTATGTTCCGCGGGGATTGGCCACGCTCGGTGCCTCTAAAAGTCTGTAAGTGGCCATTTTCAGGCGTCTGATAAAAGTTGCGCCCGATCCAAAAGGTTTCCCCGCGCCTTCCAAGATCTTCTTTTGCGTTAATAAAGAGTACATGAATTGAAAAAGGAGGGGGGGGCGACTATGTCAGGAACCAGACCCGCTCAGTCCTTGGCTGTGGTGGGTGAGATCTCGTCGATTAAAAAAATATTTTATTTTATTTTATTTTATTTTTTCTAGCGCAGAGTTACTTTAATTCCAGCAGGCTCAATATGCCTCCCTCACACAGGATAAGCCGGAGGCCTTGCATATGCTCAGGTGCGCCAGGGAATCGCTTGCAAGGATCGGGGCGTTCACACGACATGCTAAGCCAGGATAAAACCCGGGTTGGATCATCCGTGATTCAGGGTGTCTTGCGAACTTGTTATTGTGGCTTCTTGCCAGAATACATCGACGTGTTTTCTGAATTTGGCTTTTTAGGGTTCTTTATGTTGTGTGGAACCACCAGTTTGGGGGGTTGGTGGAGAATTCGGACGAGAGGCCATCCAGCCCAAGTTTTGATCGGGGAACAAGGATTCAATTTTCCCTGCACACTTTGCCTATGGAGATTCTCGGTCATCCGAGGTCATGGTTGTCCCAAAGGTGCTTTTTCAAAAGGCAGACTGGGCTGTCTTTTGTTTTTCCTTGAAGACGTTTCGCTTCCCCATCCGAGAAGCTTCTTCAGCTCTGGCTTCGATTCAGTCCGAACTGAAGAAGCTTCTCGGATGAGGAGCGAAACGTCTTCAAGGAAAAACAAAAGACAGTCCAATTTGCCTTCTGGAAAAGCACCTATGCACACTTAACTTTCCAATACTTTCCCATCGGTCTGTAAATGCTCTGGCCTTCATTTCCTCATCCATTGTAATTAAGGAGTAGTGACTTTGCGCACTTTATATATCCCGGGCACTTATCAGCCTCGGCATGACTAGGTGGCTCACTGGCTAAGACACTGAGCTTGTCGATCAGAAAGGTCGGTCGGTTCGAATCCTAGTACAGGCGTGAGCAGGGGGCTGGACTAGATGACCTCCAAATCTGTTAATGTTACAAGTGGTTACAAGCTACCAGGGCTGGTCCAACAGTACTGAAAGATACCAGTTCACATGTCGTGAACTGTTCCTCTCCCTTTCCTAATTCCAGACTTATTCTTAGTTCCGCGGAAGCAGAAATGGAAGATATATTTCATATATCTTGAAATATATTTCAAATATTCATGAAAGGAATATTTCATAATATTCCACGTCTTTCCTTTGGGAATCGTGGAGTGCTGGGCTCGCACAGTATCCCTATTGACTTGTGAATCTTGGCTCTATGGGTATTTTCCTGGAGGCTGGAAGTAAACCTGCCCGTGGGCCTATTTCGTCCTGAGTAAACCTTCTTCTGGATTCAATGTCTGCGATTTTTTCTCGGGAAAACAAGCTTCGGGCCCCGTTTTGTTTGAAAGGAACTCTTGAGCGAGGAGGTCTTCTTGGAAGGCGAAGCCCTGAGGTTCCGAAAAAGTCACAGATTTCTAGATGCAGGTCACTATTTCTGGGCTCTTAGTGACCGATTCTTTTGAAAAAATGAATCCATTGGTCGAATATTCAGATACTGTTCAAGTGAACAGCGCCGGCTGCTCTGGTTTAAGTCCCCCAAAAACTAAGGAGAAATGGGCCTGGTACAGCGTTTCTCAACCTGGGGAAATATAAGCTATTATAAAATATAAGAGGAGCCTGGGTAGCTCAGCAGACTAATGCATTGTAATTTAACTCCAGCTGTCTGTAATTAGTAAGTTCGAATCTCCCCAGGCTCAAGGTCGACTCAGCCTTCCATCCTTTCTAAGGTAGGTAAATTGAGGACCCAGTTTGTGGGGGCAATAAGCTGACTTTGTAAAATATACAAAAGTATGAAGGCTGTTGCTTAAGGCATTGTAAGCTGCCCTGAGTCTCCAGAGAAGGGCAGCATATAAATCAATTAAAAAAAAAAAGCTAGGTGGGCTTCAAACACCTGGAATTCTATGCTGCCTTTGGGGGATTCTGGGAGTTGAAGTCCACCTATCTTACAAGTTACCACCATTGAGAAGCCCGCCCCCCCGGGTGTATTCTCGGATAGGAGACCACCAGGAGTGAAATCCATCAGGTTCTGACCGTTTCTGAAGAACTGGTAGCGGAAATTTTGAGCAGTTCGGAGAACCGGCAAATACCACCTCTGGGAGTGGGGTGGGAATGGGGATTTTGCAGTACCCTTCACCTGCCACGCCCACCAAGCCACGCCCACCGAACCGGCAGGGAAACGTTTTTGAATTACACCTCTGGAGACCACCCAGAAATGCCAACAACAAGGCGTCTTGAAGGTGGCTTTTACTAGATCGAGAAAGGATCGGGCTGTGTACCCTTCTAGGTAATTTAAAATGTAAATCAGCCTTCCCAATCCGGCAGAGCCAGGGGTTCAAGCGATGGGGTTGTGTAAGCCAACAAAATCCGTGAACCTGGATACTTGCAGTTCGATAAGTAATCGGCTGAAATAAGGATAAACGTGGCGGCAGAACCGAAGTCATTCTAAATACTAAAATAAAATAGAGCTCGGGAAAACAGCTAGCTGCGTGCATTGTATCGCATGCATAGATCGCTATGTAATAAAGATACTAATTAGATTTTTTTCCACCTCCTTTTAATGTACAACCCATGACTATCTTGCCAACTGGAGGGGGGGGGGGGGCGCGGCGGCGAGGGAACCGGAGAGCGAGACAGAAAGTCGGTTTATATACCTCCGTCCAACACGCATCTCCGGGTCACAGAAAGCTTAAGTTTCGCACGATACGCCACGCTCGGGTAAGAGTTAACCTTGGCTGCTTTGGCATGGCCAGGCTTTAGGGTTAGTTCCCCGTCCACCAATGGCTTCATTGGGTCAACAACCGCGAGTTCACCGCCTTGTGTGAATGCAGTTCCGAGAAACAAACCGAGCCAGCCACATACTTCGACAAGCCCCCCAAGTGTTAGCCCTCTGGGAGACGCAACTCGCCCTGAAGCCCACCCACGCTCTCCTTTCCCCAGCCCTCTCACCCTGGATCCCTTCTTTTGGGTTCGGCGAGGTTTCTCTTCCTTCTCGCAGGAAGCAGCGATCGGGGGGGGGGGGTCTGTGACGTCACCGTGGCCACTGGGTGTCGTCCTTTCGGTCCGTCTCAGAGGCAGAGCGAGCGAGAGAGAGAGCGAGAGCGAAGAAGCGCAGAGCGTGGAGATTCCGACTCCTCCTGGCTCAAGCGAGGCGGCGGGCGGGCGGGCGCGGCGCTAGCCCGCTTCCACCGGCTGCCACACGTAGGAGGCCGCTTCTGGTGCTGCTCTGGCTGCCTGGGCTCCGGATCCAAGCCTGCGCCGCCAGTTGCGCTCAGAGATCCAGCGAGCGGGCTGGCGCTCCAAAGCGGTCCGGATGCGTCCTCCTCGGAGACTGGCGGACGCCCCTGCGAGCAGCAGCCGGATTTAGCAGGTAAAATCGGGGTTCCGCCCGTCCTTGGGGTGGTGGGGGTTGGGGGAGAGACGTTTCTCAGCCCAGGCCGAAGAATTGCTCGGGGGATCGTTGAGCCGGAGCTCAGTGGACCTTCCACGTCTAGGGGAAGTTTATCGTCGAAGGTGGACGGGGTGAAAGGATGGATGGTCCATTCCAAAGATGCGATCTTTCAAGCCGTTTTGGCAGCTCTCCTTCCAGGGATCCGGACTAGCCTTCTAATCTGGATTGAGGACAAACCTGGATTCGATGCCGCTTCGTTCTTGAGAAGCCGTGTTTATTCTAGAAGGGACAGGAAGACAGCTGGGAAAACTGGGACGGGGGAAGCGGAGTGAAACCTGGAAGAGGACGAACGGTTTGTCTAGCACAACCACCGCTTTTCTAATTCGGTCCTCTTCCCCTTCCCTCCTCCCTCGCAAATCTTTTAACCTTCTTCTTCTTCTTCTTCTTCTTCTTCTTCTTCTTCTTCTTCTTCTTCTTCTTCTTCTTCTTCTTCCTCTTCCTCTTCCTCTTCCTCTTCCTCTTCCTCCTCTTTCTCCTCCTCCTCCTCTTTTTCCTCCTCTTTTTCCTCCTCTTTTTCCTCCTCTTCCTCTTTCTCCTCCTCCTCCTCCTTCTTCTTCCTCCTCCTCTTCCTCCTCCTCTTCTTCCTCCTCCTCCATGAATTTCCCTCCACCCAAACACTCCAAAAAAACCCAAACAGCGCCGGGATTCGGGTTCCCCCGTCTTTCCCCACTTCGCTTTCTCGGGGAGGGGGGGGCGCTTCCCATTGAATCCAAGGGGGGCTCCTTTCCCAACCAGCAACCCAGCAGAATTCTCCGATTCCGCTGGAAGAACCATCGGAGGATTCCTGCGCGGTGGCGGCGGCGGAGGGGGGTGGGGCGGAGGTCGCTTCTCAGAACTGGGATGGGGCGGTGGGCAAATCCGCCACACCGCAGGAAGATGGAGGCGAGGTGGGTGGGGGGAGAGAGAGAGAGGTGTATTTCTCTGGGTGAGAATCTAAATTTTGCCCCTGTTCTGGTGCCCAGCCTTCGAAGGCAAGTGAGTTTCGGGGAAACTGGTACTCCGGAGCGATGAAGATGAGAGGGAAGGGATGATCCGAGCGCCTTTGGACCCAGCACTCTTCGACTGAGACTTGGCAGAGGTGGGGGAATATTCCCACCTACCCACCCACCCACTCTTCTTTGCCCGCAATCCGACGGGGCTGGAAGGAAGAGAAAAGTACCAAGAAAGGAGAATATTTGTAGCTCAGGGTTGGTTGCTCTCTGAGCTTACTTGTTTTCTGACAGGCGTTTCCTTACCCAAAACCATCTTTGCGAGTCCTTAGCAGTGCATGATGTTACCTAGTTTGGGTCATGACGCGTCAGGAGGAGAAAAATGCTCGGTCCATCATTCCCCCAGCTGCGGAATTCCCTTCTGCCCTCGGTCTAGCATCCCTCAACCACGGCTTTGCCTTCCCTTCCTCCAATTTCTCTTTTTGAATCCTAGGGGAGTCAAAATCTAGGACTCTAGCTGGAGTCCAGGATCCGCCGCCGAGCTGCCGAGCCGCCTAAATCAGCAGACTTAAGTCAGCCGGCTCGGAACAGAACGCAAAATTTCCCAAGGTTTTTATTTATGCCCAGATGGGTCTGGTTGCAGAACGTCTAAATTAAAAAGCAAGCAAAATGAAACCAGAATTTAAAAAGAAGGCAGCGCCAAAGCCAAGATTCCCCCCCCCACTTCCTCAATTAATAATAATAATAATAATAATAATAATAATAATAATAATAATAATAATAATAATAATAATAATAATAATAATAATAATAATAATAAACAACAACCTGAGTTGCCTTTTTGGCACTTGGAGAGAAACGCCTCCCGCCCGGTTTAAAACATCCTCAAATCAAATGGATTGTAATCTGGTGTGGCGGAAAAGTCCCTTTTCTCCCCGCTACCAACCGGAGGAGGAGATTTATTAACAAATAACATTCATTAAATAAGTAAGAATCTTATCTTGGCTGCTGATGCAACCCGACCGGATTTTAGGTTTAAGTATTTGTGGAACCGAGCGGCGGAGTAATCAAGATTTTTTTATATATTTGTCTGAATCCTGAAAGGTTATTATTGTTTAGACGCAAACAGTGATACAATAGTGCCGTCTGCCTTGTGTGTGTGTGTGTTAGAATCTGTAGAATTATAAATACACTAGAGTGCCTGATTCTTGTGGGTCTCTGTCCCTGCCACACCATTCTGTCTTCTCCTTCAATTTTGGTGCTTAGCTGTGTATTGGTGTTCTTTTCTGGAAAAAGTCAAGGTGGAAATCTCAAGCCAGTCCATTGCTGGGGATTGGATTAGTTGCAAGAATGATTATTTAGTAAATAATAATTAATAGTTCAGTTATAAAGTAATAAATAATCTGTCATCAATGTCCCGAAATTCCCTAGAATTAAACTCTGTCTGTTTTAGAGTTCTTATCCAAATACTTTCTTCACATTTCCTTTGGAGCTTTGGCCCACTGAGATAAAAAGGCACCCCTTTTTAAAAGGTATATAATATATACCTTTATATATTATAATATATACTTTAATATATAATCCGTGAAGGGGGTCGGTTAATGCAATTCTTACTGAGTAAACTGGAAAACGTTTCTGTTTTAGTTGCTTTCTTTGATGGGATGGCTGAAGGAGGGGAAAAAAATAGGTATTTCACAAAAAGAAAGGAAAATTCAAGAGCTCACATAAGATACTTTATTTTCTTGGCAAGTCTGTTTATCCTCGCAACACAAACACACACACACACACACACACCTTTATTATACTTTGTGGTCTTCAGTTTATCAGAGAGTCTGAGATCCAGAAATTAGGCAGCTAGCCAAATGCCTCATTTATTTATTTATTTATTTATTGCAGCCTTCCAGTCCTGGATCCTGCAATGTAAGAGAAACTGGTCTGAAGGGTCCAACTGTCGGTTTTATGTAGCTGAAGTGGGAGGGTTGTGTGTGTGTGTGAATGCAGTCCTGCATTCACACACACACACAATGAACTTGGAATCAAGTGGTAGAATTATGGACTGCTTCATCTGTAAAACAATGCTCTGTCTCCATCCTGTACTGGAAGTTGTCCCTTGATGAGACCTTGGGATGCCATTCGGACAATCATAACTATCTGGGAACCCTGATCAGTTCTTCCAAAGCATGGCCACCACCTTGTATTTCTAAGTTCAGGCTTAAGAGTCCATTCCACACCTGAGTCCTGGGGCCTTTAGCTATGGTGGGAAGGAAATGGCCGTGCCTCTGACTTTGAAAGGTTCATACCCAGAAAGACAGAAACACAAAGACACAGAGGGAGGAGAGAGAATGAGAGAGAGAAGGGAGGGGAGGGAGAGAAAGAAATGTGTGCCTAAGGAAAGAATAGGGAGGGAGGAGAGGAGGGAGGGAGGGAGAAGAGAGAGAGAGAATAAGAGAGGGAGGGGGAAAGGATAGAGAGAATGAGAGAGAGAGAAGGAGGGAGAGAATAAGAGAGAGAGAGGAGAGAGGAGAGGAGAGGAGGAGGGAGAGGAGAGAGAGAGGACAGAGGAGAGAGGGAGAGGGAGGAAGGGAGAAAGAGAGAGAGAGAGAGAATTGAATGCCTTGTGGAAGAATAGATTCAGGAGCAAAAACTGGCTCCTGAATCTAATCTATGAAATCTATGACATCCTGCCTAATAGGAGGCCCAGAAGACAGAGAGAGCCTATTCTCCTTTTTCTGTGAGAATCTAAGATACAATAGAATTCATGCAGGTAAGCTAACAGGAGCTGAGCTTTTGTGAATAGGGGGAGATGGAGTCAGAAGGAGTATTGCAGGGAATAAAAATTGCAGGCCTGTATCTATTTAAATAGGCACAGTCTACTCTAGCCAATAAACTAAGAGGTGGTTTTTTTTCTTCCAAAAAAGACACCTTTTGGAATGGAATGGAATTGAATACTTTATTTGACCAGCTGTGATTAGACATCCAAGGAATATTGATACAATACATTCTGTTTTTTCTTTGCTTTTTCTTTTCCTCCTTTGCTTGCTGGCTCCTTCCTCCCTCCCTCCCCTTCCTTCCTCCCTCCCTCCCTTTCTTCCTTCCTCCCTCCCTTTCCTTTCTTTCTTGCCTTCCTTCCTTCCTCCCTCCCTCTCTCCCTTCCTTCCTTCCTTCTTTCCTTCCTTCCTTTTTTGATGTCTTACATAATTCCTTTTCCCTTTGAATGACAGGTTAACTTTCCTATTTCAATTTTCTCAGCCACCCAAGCAGTGAGTCGAGATGTTTAATTGAATCTGCAGAGGTCTCCCCCCCACCTCCCTTCTTCTTACCTCCATCAGTCTAGTTCTGTTCGTTTCTGGACTGGGGTCTTTACAGAACAACAACAGCATAATTCCCATAAGAAAATGCAGTAGGCCTTGAAATGCCTCTTTGGTTTGACTCTATTTGTTCACTGATTTATTAGAGAGAAAAAATAGCTTTTTGCTTCAAGCTGATGTATCAGATTTTGTGAGATAGTGAACTGTGGTTTGATTTAATTCTGAAGATGTTCCCCCTTTGAAATTATATTGAAATTCCCACTGTGTTAACCTTTCTGTCTAATAGGCTTGAATTAAGGATCTTTTTCTTTCTTTCTTTCTTTCTTTTCTTTCTTTCTTTCTTTCTTTCTTTCCTCTTTTTTCTCTTCCTTCTCTTCCTCACTTCCTTCCTTTACTCTCTTTCCTCTTTCTTTCTTTTTCTCTTTTTTCTCTTTCTTTCCTTCTTTCTCTTTCTTTCTTTCCTCTCTTTCTTTCTTCCTTCTCTCTTTCTCCCTTCCTTCCTTTATTTCCTCCTTCCTCTTTCTTTCCTTTTCTTTCTTTCTTTCCTCTTTTTCTTTCTTCCTTCTCTCTTTCTCCCTTCCTTCCTTTACTTCCTCCTTCCTCTTTCTTTTTTTCTCTCTTTCTTTCCTTCTCTCTTTTTCCTTCCTTCTCTCTCTCTCCTTTCCTTTCTTCCTTGCCTCTCTCCTTCCTCTCTCTCCTTCCTCCTCCTTATCTTCAGGTTGCCAAGATTAAGAAACACTGAATTGATATTATGAACCATTCTATCATTTCACATGCATCAAGCAGTGGAAAAGTATATTCTTTAAGGCTGACTGTTGGGCCGTAGGTACCTTGATGAGTCAGTCTCCCTCCTCCAACCATTGCCTATTTATGAAAATTTGAAGTCAGTGGGCCATATTAACTACAATAATGAGCATAGCTGGCTGTGATTGGTTATTTCAGTTTGATGTGGGAGGGGGAAAAGGGAGCATAGAACCGACTTCCATCTTTCTGTGATTTCATTTTCCTTTATTTTATTTTATTTTATTTCCTTTGAGCTAGTTTTGGCTCCTGCTGACTGCCTGGATTAGTCCCTGCATTTTTCTTGGAAACATTTTCAGAAGAGGTTCATCCTAGCCTTCTCTGATGACCTGAGAGAGGGGGACTAGCTATCCAACTGGTGTTGTTCCTAAGGCAGAATTAGAACTCATGACCTCCTGTTTTTCAGCTCAGTACCTTTAACTACTTGGTAGGCCATATAGCTTCTTTTAGGTTTTCTTCAGCTCCTGAGATTTCAACAAGTGAAGTGCTTTTGTTGACACAAATAACGTAAGATTTTAAATGGTGACTCTAGACCCAAACATTATATATCCCCCATAACAATAACTGACTCTTTTAACACACTGCCATGACTTCAACAACTGATTTGTTTATTACATCTTTATGATTTTATCTCAAGGTGGAAAACATACCTCAGATCCAGCTGAGAGAGAAGGACTGGTCCAAAGTCACCCAGATGGCTTTTATGCTTAAGGTAGAACTAGAACTTACCATCTCCAGGTGATGGGCCCAAAATCACCCAGCTGGCTTTCATGCCTAAGGTGAGACTAGAACTCACTGTCCTCTGGTCTCTAGGCGAGCACCTTAGGATTAGATATTTTGGGGGTGGAGATGACATTGGAAGCAAGTATTCCTGCCATGTAGAATTCAGGAACATTATAATAAATGTGAGTTGTTTGTTTGTTTGTTGATTGCAACTGTGCACATACAGGATTTCTAATTGGGGGATATATTTCTGGAGAAATACCTGCTTTTTTTACATTCACATCAGGGAAGAATAAGGGATTCTCAAGAATTGCAAAGACAGAGGAACAAAAAGGGGTCTTTGCTGGTGTGATTCACCATGAATATTTGGGAAAATAGAAATGTTCTGGTTGTAGCCCAAATGATTCCTAGTCTTGGATTCATTAAGAAATACATGTGCTTTTTCAATGAAGGGGTCACAGGGGGAAATAAGGGGCTTCTTTGAGTGAAAAGGGACTTGACTTCACATTTTGAGACATAAATGTTTAATTGGTGCCCTGATGAAAGATATTGGCTACACATAGCTGGCATTGGATGAAAGCTAATGGAATGTAAGCCAGAGAAGCAATGTTCTTTTATGTATACAAGATAGTCCTTGACTTATGACCACAACTGAGCCCAAAATTTCTGTTGCTAAGTAAGAAAGTTATTAAGTGAATTTTGTTCTATGTCTTTCCTTCTTGCCACAGTTGTTAAGCGGATCACTGCAGTTGTTAAGTTAGTAATGCTAAGTGAATGTCATTAAATGAATCTGGCTTCCCCATTAATTTTGCTGATCAGAAGGTCACAAAAACGGATCACATGATCCCAGGACACTGCAACCGTCATAAAGATGAGTCAGTTGCCAAGCATCCAGATTTTGATCACATGACCATGGGGATGCTACAACGGTCATAAGTATGAAAAATGGCCGTAAGTCTTTTTTCCCTCTGCCATTATAACTTCAAGCAGTTACTGGATGAACTGTTATAAGTCGAGGATTATCTGTATTCCATTTCATTCTTTTTCTTCTCTTTTTTGACCAGTGGCACGCAGAAGCACATGAATCCTTTCCTTAAATTTTCCCCCAGTAGTGGCCAAAATTGTGGAAACTTTTTGAGGAAAGTGTATTTTTGAGATTTGATGGCTAACACCACCACTTGGCGTTTCAAGATAATCCTATTCCACTGCTGGAATGGCCTGGGAATAGCCCAGACCTTAACTCAATTGAAAATTATGGAGCTGACTAAAGAAACTTGTTAGACAGAAGCAATCCAGCAAAAAAAACCCAGTTAATAGAAGCCATCATTCAATCTTGGTTTCACATGATAACATCTGCAGAACTAAAAGACTTGGTTCGCTCCATGGGAAGACGTTGTAAGGCCACCATTCATGCTAAAGGTTACCCAACTAAGTATTAACTGACATGGGGATCATTTTTGTATATCTCGCTTTTTCCATGGTGATCATTTTTGTATATATCGTTTTTTTTCTCCGTGTTTCATTTTTCTTCTTTATACTGTAACTGCTATTCGAATAGCAAAGCCTTCATAAAAGTGATTGCATTCCATTCTTGATTCAATTATCTTTCCATTGGTATATAATTTCATGGTACTACTCCAAAAAAAAAAAAAGTGGTGTTATTAGCTAGTTTTAGAAAATACACTTTTCCCAAAAGGTTTCCACAATTTTGGCCACTACTGTACAGTTTTCTCTGAACAAACAGAATCTTTTGGCTACATGAGAACTCAGACGGCTGAGTTCCCAGTTAGCATAAATGATAGCAAATTCACACTTGACCCATCATGTGTGAATATGAATTCGGTTCCACTACTAAGTGGGGAGTTTGCTAATGAATCAGCCTCAAGCATGTTTCTTTACTGCTGTTGGCTTAACAATTAATGCCTTGGAACTGCTGAATTTGGGAATAGGATATGAATGGTGTTACATTTGCACAGATATGAATTTGATGAGAGAGCTTGGCTGGCAACATCTCATTCATGCATTCAAAGCATCAACTGTCAGTTTCCTGAAAATTAACAGCCTGTTTGGTATAGTGGTTAAGGTTCTGGCCTAAAATCTAAGAGACTGTGAGTTCTAGTCCCACCTTAGGCATAAAGCCAGACTGGTGACCTTGGACCAATCACCAGGAAATGGTGAGTTGTAATCCTGCCTTAGATACAAAAACCAGCTGGGTGATTTTTGGGCCAGTCCCTCTCTCTCAATCCAACCCACCTCACAGGGTTGTTCTTCTGGGGAAAATGGGAGGAGGAAGATGTATTTGGATATGTTCACTATTATTTATAAAGTAATAAAGGCAAGACAAAAATCTAATCTGAATAAAATAAAATAATTTGTATGAACAAATTTGATTGAATATCTAATATCTCCTATCAGACATATCAAACCAGTCAGGTGTAGCAATAACAGCATTAAGCTTAGGTCCAATGTATAAATCCTTATCTGATGTTGAATTTGAGCTAGTCATCATCTTTAATAGTCAACCAGCAAAGGTGGTAGATGGATGCTGTATTCAGAACCTTGGACAGAGCACATCAAAAGAGAGAAGTTGTGTTTCAGCAAAATGTAGAGAGACCTTTTCTAAGCTAATGTTGGTCCTCTTCTACATCCTTCTTCTTTTATATTAACAAAGAGCTGTTGCACACTTCCCTCCCCATCACTTGTTAAGGTAAGAACGAGGGTGTTACAAGTGTAAGGAGTCAACAAAACAACTTCCTTGAGCCTCAAAGGTTTTCTGGTTGCTTAAAATTGCAATCTGATGGAAGAGAATATTTGTAGCTCAGAGTTGAACTGGGGGGGAATTATGATCAGTTTTTCACACTTACAACTATCGCAGCATCCCCATGGTCATGTGATCAACATTTAGATAGTTGGCAATTGGTTCATATTTATGACAGCTGCCAGTGGGGAAATCCTTTTATTTTACTACTAGTTCTTGGACGTGGCTTGGTAGATGTGGTGTGGCTTGGTGGGGGTGGCTTGGTGGGGGTGGCAGGGGAAGGATATTGCAAAATCTCTATTCCCTCCCCACTCCAGGGAAAAGATACTGCAAAATCCTCATTCCCTCCCCACTCCTGGGGAAGGATATGGCAAAATCTCCGTTCCCATCCCACTCCAGGAAAAAGATACTGCAAAATCCCCATTCCCTCCCCACTCCAGGGAAAGGATATTTCAAAATCCCCATTCCCTCCCCACTCCTGGGGGAAGGATATTGCAAAATCCCCATTCCCTCCCCACTCCTGGGGGAAGGATATTGCAAAATCCCCATTCCCTCCCCACTCCTGGGGGAAGAATATTGCAAAATCTCCATTCCCTCCCCACTCCTGGGGGAAGGATGTTGCAAAATCCCCATTCCCTCCCCACTCCTGGGGGAAGGATATTGCAAAATCTCCATTCCCACCCCACTCTGGGGCCACCCAGGTATAGTATTTGCCAGTTCTTCAAACTGCTCAAAATTTCCGCTACTGGTTCGCCAGAACCTGCTGGATCTCACTCCTGATGGCTGCAGTGTCCTGGGGTCATGTGATCATTTTTTGCAGCCTTCTGACAAGCAAAGTCAATGAAGGACAACAGATTCACTTAACATATGTGTTACTTACTTAACAAGTACAGTGATTCAACTAACAACCATGGCAAGAAAGGTTGAAATCAGGGGACAAAACTCTTTTAATGACTGTTTCACTTAACAACAGAAATTTGGGGCTCAACTGTGGTCGTAAATCGAGGATTACCTACCTTGGTCTGATCCAGGACAGTAACAATTCTGGGAGATTTCCTTATGGCAGTATTCAAAGCAAGGGGAATATTTCCCCAATTTGAACAACCTGCTAGGCTAACTTTAATTCCACAATCTTCAGTGGGGGGGAAAAAAAGATACTTGATTAGAAAACTTCAAAGAATTGGGGAACCAGTAGCTGTCACATTTGACGGTACTTAATTAAAGTAGAAGACACTTTCCCAGCTTCCAATCAAGAATGACTAGCTTGGATTTCAATCTGCCTTCCCATCAAACTGACATTCTCTAGACTCGTGGCTGTACTGAATCTTAATCACTAAGCTAATAAGAAAGTCCTTCACAAGTTCGTGGAGAACTGAGATAGTGGGGGCAATGCCCACTGATTTTGGGGTGAAGCTTCGGTTAAGGCCTGTTGCTAATTCATTTTTGGTTAAATTCCTGTTGCTAATTTTCAAAAAGAGGGATATTTTTATGCATGTATGCTTGCTTGCTTGCTTGGTTGTTAGTATGCATCCTGGTTAGCCATGCTAATGCTGTTCCCTTGTGCAATTTCTGCCAGACAATCTCTTTCAAAAGCTGTTTTAACATTGCAAAAGAGGCTTCTGTTTTTCTACTTTATTTTCAAGGCCCTTTTAACACTTTTCTTATGGTGGGAGAAGAGGCAACTGTTTGGTGTTCTGGGAGATCTTTCTCCATTTTTTTCAGAAACTTCCTTGCTGCCCAGCATACCCAACTGAAAAGGGCCTCTGAGAATGAGCTTCCAATTTGGAAACCTCTCTTATAATTTAATTTAAATTGTTAAGATGTTGAGACTCTAGAAAAAGTGCAGAGAAGAGCAACAAAAATGATTTGGGGACTAAAAGCTAAGAGCCTGGATAGCTCAGCAGACTAATGCATTGTGCATTGTGATTAACATCAGCTGCCTGCAATTACTGTAAATTCGAATCTCACCAGGCTCAAGGTTGACTCAGCCTTCCATCCTTTCTAAGGTAGGTAAATTGAGGACCCAGTTGGTGGGGGCAATAAGCTGACTTTGTATAAATGTACAAAAGTATGAAGGCTATTGCTTAACGCATTGGAAGCCGCCCTGAGTCTCCAGAGAAGGGCAGCATATAAATCAATTTTTTTAAAAAAGCTAAAACATGTGAAGAAGAGTTGCAGGAATTGGTCTTGTCTAGTTGAATGAAAAGAAGGACTAGGGGTGACATAATAGCAGTGTTCCAATATTTGAGGGGGTCAGCCTATTCTCTAAAGCACTTGAAGGCAGGACAAGGAACAATGGATGGAAACCAATCAAGGAGAGAAGCAAGCTAGAACTAAGGAGGAATTTTCAGACAGAACAATTACAATTAATCAATGGAACCATTTGCCACCAGAAGTTAGGGGTGCTCCGATACTGAAGTTTTTTTTAAAAAAGAGATTGGGCAGCCATTTGTCAGAAAGGGTTTCCTGCTTGAGCAGGAAAGGGGGTTGGACTAGAAGACCTCCAAGGGCCCTTATAACCTAGATATTGTTAACTGAGAAGCCAGGGAGGCTGTCAACTTGATGCCATTCATTTAGTGCTTGAAGTTATAATGCCCCTGAAAAAGTGATGTATGGCTACTTTTTCCCACTTACGATCATCACAGCATCTCCATGGTCATGTGATCAAAATTTGAATTCTTGGCAACTGGCATGTTTTTATGATATTGCAGTGTCCCAGGGTCATGGGATCATCTTTTTGATGACAAAGAAAATCATTTCATCAAAAAGATGACAAGGAAAATCAATGGAGAAACCAGATTCATTTAACAACCGTGTTACTAACTTAACAACTGGAGTGATTCATTTAACAACTCTGGCAATAAAGCAAAATGAGGCAAAACTCACTTTATAACCGTCTGGCTTAGCAACAAACATTATGGGCTCAGTTGTGGTCATAAGTCAAGGACTGCCTGCAGGAGCTTGGAAAAGAAGAGTCCTGTTAGCCTACAGTGGCCAAAATAATGGTTCTGGCTAACCATTTTAGTTAAATGGTTGGCGCCATGGTGACGCAGTGGTTAGGATGCAGTATTGCAGGCTAATTCTACTGGCTGCCAGCATTTCGATCCTGACCAGTTTAAGGTTGACTCAGCCTTCCATCCTTCGGAAGTCGGTAAAATGAGGACCCAGATCGTTGGAGGCAATATACTGGTGTTGTAAACTGCTTAGAGAGGGCTGTAAAAGCACTATGAAATGGTGTATAAGTCTTAAGTGCTATTGCTAAGACAAGAGCCTGGATAGCTCAGCAGACTAAAAGCATTGTGATTAGCACCAGCTGTCTGCAATTACTGTAAATTCGAATCTCACCAGGCTCAAGGTTGACTCAGCTTCCCATCCTTTCTAAGGTAGGTAAATTGAGGACCCAGTTTGTGGGGGCAATAAGCTGACTTTGTATAAAATATACAAAAGTATGAAGGCTATTGCTTAACGCATTGTAAGCTACCCTGAGTCTCCGGAGAAGGGCGGCATATAAATCAATTTTTTTTAAAAAAAGGCAAAAGCTTTCATGGGCTGTGGTTCCCTTCATTTTTCCAAAGATGCTTCTTTAAAAAGTCAGCCGGACTTCATTTTGCCTTGAAGACATTTTCCTTCTCATCCAAGAAGCGTCTTCTGAAGACCTGAAGAAGCTTCTTGGATGAGAAGCGGAACGTCTTCAAGCCAAAACGAAGTCCAGCTGTCTATTGAAGAAGCACCTTTGGGACAAGTGTGACCTGGAAGACTTGAGAATCCCCATTGATAGCTCCCTTCATCAGATGCGTATTATTGCCTGTTGTTGCACATCTGGCCAATTCTTTTCACAATACCCAATCAGGATGTATGAATAAGAGTCCCTAAAGGGTTGAAGAATTAGAATTTCCCTGAAATATACCAGGCCAGGGGCACCCACCAAGTGGGATAGGGAGGTCAAAAAAAGTAATTTTGACTCCTGACTGCCCCCTACCCTTCTCTAAGCAAATTGGTGAGTTAGAATAGAGGAGGGATTTTTTTTAAAGTCTAAAATAATGTAAGAGAGCCAGTTTGGTGTAGGGGTTAATACATTTGGTGCCTGACATTCATTTTTCTCTTAAGGAGAGGATATGTCTGGAAATCGAGTCCTGGCATCTGGACTTATTTTGGGGGTGGGGTGCGGGTTTGAGATGTTATGCTGCCCACACGAAGACTAAAGGAGCTGCTTACAGTAGTGGCCAAAATTGTGGAAACCTTTTGGGAAAAGTGCATTTTCTCAAACTAGCTAATAACACCACTTTTTTTAAGGAGAAGTACCATAAAATTATATATCAATGGAAAGATAATTGAATCAAGAATGTAATTCAATCACTTTTATGAAGGATTTGCGCTTAGAATAGCAGTTATAGTATAAAGAAGAAAAGTGAAACACATAGAAAAAAACGAGATATACAAAAATGATCACCATAGAAAAAGCGAGATATACAAAAATTATCACCATGTCAGTTAATAATTAGGTAACCTTTAGCATGAATGACGGCCTTACAATGTCTTCCCATGGAGTGAACCAAGTCTTTGAGTTCTGCAGCTGTTATTATGTGAAACCAAGATTGAATGATGGCTTCTATTAACTGGGTTTTATTGCTGGGTCGCTTCTGACTAACACGTTTCTTTAGTCGGCTCCATAGATTTTCAATTGGGTTAAGGTCTGGGCTATTCCCAGGCCATTCCAGCAGTGGAATAGGATTACCTTCAAACTCCAAAAAAAAAAAAGTGGTGTTATTAACCATCAAACTTCAAAAATACACTTTTCCCAAAAGGTTTCCACAATTTTGGCCACTACTTTATACGGACAGCGAACCATCTCAAACCAACAAGAAAATAACTCCAGTTGCCAGGACTCCATTTCCAGAATAGTCTTGATTACAGGTACAGGTTCCAGTGACAATCCTTCATTTAGCCACCATTCAGAGTTGCAATGGCCCTGAAGAAAAATGACTTACATCTTGGTTCTCCACTTAACAACCCATCGCAGCAAGCTATGGTCATGTGATCAAGATTCAAGCCCATGGCAACCCAGATGTATTTATGACGATTGCAGCATCCGGGGGTCTCACCATGGTCATTGGTGACCTTCTGGCGATGGGGGATCCTGGATTCATTCAACAACCACATATTCATCTAATGGCAGTGAGTCTCTTTACGACTGGGTGTGGAGGGGGGAGATGGTAAAATCAGGTGTAACTCACTTAATAATTGCAATGGAAATTCTGGCCCTAAATTGTGGTCATAACTAGAGGACTACCTGTAAAGAGTGATAATATGAACAAATGTCTGCCTCTACAGATGTACAACATATCCAAGCGAATAACCTCAGTTAGATTTACCCAAGCAGTTATCTATGGAGATTCTCAGTCATCCAGGTCATGGTTGTCTCAAAGGTGATTTTTTCAAGCCCCACCATTCAGTCAGAGCTGAAGAAGCTTCCTGGATGAGAAGCAAAATGTCTTCAAAAAAAAAACACATACATACACACACACACACACACACACACACACACACACACACCAAAACAGAAAGTCTAGTTGCCCCTTGAAAAAAACACCTTTGGTAGTTACTTCTGCATAAACAGGATGATGTCCTAAGAGGCCCAGTCCAGTTTTATCGCAGTAGGACCATTTTTTTAATGGAAAAGAGCTGGTTGGAAGATCTTTGAGGCTGGTAGCCTGTACCATGATGGGCCACTAGTAAATAAAATTTTTGTCTCCTGGTTAATAGAGCAGTCTATGGGTGTTTGTTGAGTGTGTTGTATTTTTTTTAGTTTGACAGTTCTCTCTCCAGCCTCTCATCCAGAACTTCAAGGAAGGCATTCAGTCCTCCGATTTTGTCTGTGTAATGACAAGGTTGCAGAGACTGTGACAGAGAGACCAAAAAGGGTCCATTTCAGGGGTGAAATCCAGCAGGTTCTGACAGGTTCTGGAGAACCGGTGGTGGAAATTTTGAGTAGTTTGGAGAACCGGCAAATGCCACCTCTGGCTGGCCCCAGAGTGGGGTGAGAGTTGAGATTTTGCAGTATCCTTCCCCTGGAGTGGGGTGGGAATGGGGATTTTGTAGTATCCTTCCCCTGGATGGGGAGGGAATGGGGATTTTGCAGTATCCTTCCCCTGGAGTGGGATGGGAATGGAGATTTTGCAGTATCCTTCCCCTGGAGTGGGGTGGGAATGGGGATTTTGCAGTATCCTTCCCCTGGAGTGGGATGGGAATGGAGATTTTGTAGTATCCTTCCCCTGGAGTGGGGTGGGAATGGGGATTTTGTAGTATCCTTCCCCTGGATGGGGAGGGAATGGGGATTTTGCAGTATCCTTCCCCTAGAGTGGGGTGAGAATGGAGATTTTGTAGTATTCTTTCCCTACCACACCCACCAAGCCATGGCCACCAAGCCACACCCACAGAACCTGTAGTAAAAAATTTGGATTTCACCACTGATTCATGTTTATCGATAAAAGGATCTGGGGTTTCTTTCATGTTAATCCAGGATCCAGCGGTTAATTAATACACATGATTGGGCTGTTGCTTAGAAAGGCAGATTTTCAGGAGCAGAAGTCACGAAGAACAAGAACGAAGTCAGCATTTCAATGGCGCTAGTCCTCATGCAGCACTTTCTTTCTCTCTCTCTCTCTCTCTCTCCCAGCTCTCAGCAAGGAACCCCAAAGGGGCCACGACGATGGCCAGCAGTCCTTTGCCGGCCCCCACCGAACTGCTCCTGACCGCCCCGTCCAACGCCTTCCCCCCAGAACCGCTGACCCAGCCCCCTCCCGCCTCCCGCGGCTCCTCGATCCCCTCGGCGGGCGCCATGAAGCCTAACCAGGTGGGCCAAGTGATCCTGTACGGCATCCCCATCGTGTCGCTGGTGATCGACGGGCAGGAACGCCTGTGCCTGGCTCAGATCTCCAACACGCTGCTCAAGAACTTCAGCTACAACGAGATCCACAACCGTCGGGTGGCGCTGGGCATCACCTGCGTGCAGTGCACGCCCGTCCAGCTGGAGATCCTGCGCAGGGCCGGGGCCATGCCCATCTCGTCGCGCCGCTGCGGCATGATCACCAAGCGGGAGGCCGAGCGCCTCTGCAAGTCCTTCCTGGGCGAGAACCGGCCGCCGAAGCTGCCCGACAACTTCGCCTTCGACGTGTCCCACGAGTGCGCCTGGGGCTGCCGGGGCAGCTTCATCCCGGCGCGCTACAACAGCTCGCGGGCCAAATGCATCAAGTGCAGCTACTGCAGCCTCTACTTCTCGCCCAACAAGTTCATCTTCCACTCCCACCGCACCCCCGACGCCAAGTACCTGCAGCCCGACGCCGCCAACTTCAACTCCTGGCGCCGCCACCTCAAGCTGACCGACAAGAGCCCGCAGGACGAGCTGGTCTTCGCCTGGGAGGACGTCAAAGCCATGTTCAACGGGGGCAGCCGCAAGCGAGCCTTGCCCGCCTCCTCGGCCGCGCCGTCCAGCCACCCGCGGCCGCCGCAGCCGCCGCCGCCGCCTTGCCACCCTCTGGCTTCGGTCAAGACCGGCGGGGTGGGGTTGGCCAGCGGCGGAGGCGGCCTGCTCAGCCCGCATCTCTTAGCCGGACCCCCGCCGCCTCCCCCGCCGCCGGACCTGACCCAGAAGCGGCCCCGCTTCGACGACGACAGCGAGCTCCAAGAAGCGGTGGCGGCGGCGGCTGCAGCGGCGGCGGCTATGGCGCACGGCAAAGCCCCGCGGAACTACCCGGTCATCCCGGTGCCCAGCAAGGGAGCCTCCTTCGGGGGCGTCCTGCAGAAGTTCCCCGCCTGCGGGGGGCTTTTCCCGCACCCTTACGGCTTCCCGGCCGCCGCCGCCGCCGCCTTCAGCCTCTGCCACAAGAAGGAAGAAGGCGACGGGCTGGGCGGCGGCGGGCAAAGCGGGTCGGGGGCTCCCAAAACGGCGTCGGGAGCCCCGTCGGCCGGAGCGGGTCTCTCCGGTCTCTTTTGGCCCGGGGGTCGCAAAGAGGCGGCGGCGGCGGCGGCGGCCGCTTTCTACCCGCCTTTCTGTATGTTTTGGCCGCCCCGCGCCCCGGGGGGACTGCCGGGGCTGCCCACTTACTTGCAGCCCCCGCCGCCCCCGCCGCAACCGCCGGGCTGCTCGGCCCTGGGCGGGGAGAGCTCCAGCCTGCTCCGCCAAGCTTTCCTGGACCTGGCCGCCGAGCCCAGCGGCGAGGGGGCGGCCGCTGGGTTGGGGGCGCCTCCCGCCGCTGCCCCCCAGGCTAGCGGTGCTGCGGGCGGGGGCAGCAGCCGGGAGCCCCGCGCTTTCGAAGGCGGCGGAGGCGGCGAGGGTGGCGGGTCCCCCACCTCCGAGGGCGCGGTGCCCGCTTCCCACTTGCTGGACGGCCAAGCGCGGCCCAAGGGGGGCTCAGCCTACCACCACTCCAGCGCCTTCCGTCCCGTGGGCGGCAAGGAGGACTCGGAGAGCCTGGCCAAGCTCCACCAACACCATCAGCCGTCGGGCCGGCCTTCCTCGCCGCCGCCTCTCCTGCTCCTGCCGGCCGATCGCGAGCCTGCCCTCCAGCCGGCCGGACCCCGGCTTCTCTCCCCCGGCGGGACCAGTTGCAGCTTCCCCAGCGAGGACAGCAGCGAGGAGGAAGAGGAGGAGGAGGAGGAGGAAGAGGAAGAGCCGGAGGTGGACGTGGAGAGCCACCGGCAGCCCGGCGAGGAAGAGGAGGAGGAGGAAGAGGAGGAAGAGCGGAGGGGGGAGGAAGGAGAAGGAGGGGAGGCCGGCCGGGTGGATCCAGTCGGCGGGACCGGCCACTTCCAGCAAAGCCGGGGACTGACGGACAAAGGGGGCTGCCGGGAGAGATCGAACTCTTCCAGCGCTGCCCCGACGGGGCCTTTCGCTGGCCAGGATAGCCCGGCTGTCCCCGAGGCCGAACAGCTGCCGCCACCGCCGCTCCCCCCGTCTGCGCCCCCCTGCCTCCCCAAAGGGCCCGGCAGCCCCACCCTCCACCCAGCCCAGGAGATCCCAACGACGCCCTACAAAGATGTAAATAGCAAGTGAAATCTGCAAGGGTTGCTATGGGGGAGATGGGGGGGGGGTTGCTGTGGGGATGGGAATTTCCCTGCTGAGTATTTTTTATTTGTTTGTTTCAGTTTATTTAGATTTCTATATACCACCCTCAGTTCGGTGCACAGCCATAATAAAACACAGAATCATAGAAAAATTAAAACCAGTTGTAAAAGAATTAAACAAATTGGCCTTGTCCATTTAAAACCCATACATTAAAATATCCCATCGAGGGTCTTATTCAGCCAGGACAGCCTGTTGAAAAAGCAGGGTCTTTAGGGCCCGGCGGAAAGTTCGGAGGTCGGGGATCGTACGTATCCCAGGGGGGAGTTCATTCCAGAGGGTGGGTGGCCCCACAGAGAAGGCTCTCCTCCTGGGGGTCGCCAGCCTACATTGTCTGGCCGACGGCACCCTGATAAGCCCCTCTCTGTGGGAGCGCGTTGGTCGGTGGGAGGCTACTGGTGGCAGAAGGCGGTCGTGTAGGTATCCGGGCCCTAGACCATGGAGCGCTTTAAAGGTGGTAAGCCACACCTTGAGCCGCACCCGAAAGACCATTGGGAGCCAGTGCAGCTCACGCAGGAGAGGTGTCACACGGGCGCGTCGCGTCGCACCCATAGTCATAATTTTGTGTGTCCAAAATTCTTATTAAAGTATAAAATAAATACAAAATACAAAACAATACGAAGTATAATACAGAATACAGAAGAAAACAATAAGACAATAAAGGAGGAGAAAAGTGTAGAGCAAGAGGGAAAAACAAAGAGAAAAAAAGCATTCCATTCCTTTTAGCGCGGGAGATAGAATAAGATAATAACATCAAACCTTAACTTTTTATGTTTGTGTCATCATATAAACTAGCCATTTGTATAACAACAAAACCAAAATTGGCAAAACACAAAATCAAAGTTTCATTTGTTGCCCTTCCCCCCCCCCCCACCTCGAGCACAAAGTCCAGCAGTGGTTTCCAAGTTCAGGTAGTCCTTGGCTTAGGACCACCATTGAGCCCAAAATTTCTGTTGTTAAATGAGACATTTGTGAAGTGGGTTTTGCCCCATTTTACGACCTTTATTGCCACCGTTGTTAAGTGACTCCTTTTTTTTTTTTTTTGATTTATATGCCGCCCTTCTCTGAAGACTCAGGGCAGTTTACAATGCGTTAAGCATTAGCCTTCATACTTTTGTATATTTATACAAAGTCAGCTTATTGCCCCCACAAACTGGGTCCTCAATTGACCTACCTTAGAAAGGATGGAAGGCTGAGTCAACCTTGAGCCTGGGGAGATTTGAACTTAGAATAATTGCAGACAGCTGAATGTTAATTACAGTGCTTAGTCTACCGAGCTATCCACGCTCCTTAAATTGATAAATTAATAACCTGGTCATTAAGGTAATCATTTAAATCCAGACTGGCGTTCTTAAATTATTGGGTTTTCTTTTTCCCCCAATACAGGTAGTCCTACACTTACAAACATTGTTGAGCCCAACATTTCTGCTGCTAAGTGAAACAGTTTGCTAAGTGAGTTTTGTCCCATTTTAGGACCTTCCTGGCTGCAGTTATTAAGGGATCTTTGCAGTTGGTTAAGTTAGTAACACGGCCGTGAAATGAATCTGGCTTCTCCATTGACTTTGCTTGTCAGAAGATCACAAACGGTGATCACCAAACCCTGGAATGCTGCAACCATCATGAACACATGTCCATTGCCCTGCATTCCATATTTGATTTCATGACCACAGAGATGCTGCTCAAAAAAACAGTCATAAGTTACTTTTTTCTAGTTCCCTTGTAACGTTGAGCAGAGAATAGAATAGAATAGAATAGAATAGAATAGAATAGAATAGAATAGAATAGAATAGAATAGAATAGAATAGAATAGAATAGAATAGAATAACAGAGTTGGAAGGGACCTTGGAGGTCTTCTAGTCCAACCCCCTGCTTAGGCAGGAAACCCTACACCACTTCAGACAAATGGTTGTCCAATCTCTTCTTAAAAACTTCCAGTGTTGGAGCATTCACAACTTCTGGAGGCAAATCCTTCCTCTGATTAATTGTTCTCACTGTCAGGAAATTTCTCCTTAGTTCTAAGTTGCTTCTCTCCTTGATTAGTTTCCAGCTTGACTCCTTCTCTGTGGCAGCCCCTGAGATATTGGAAGACTGCTCTCATGTCTCCCCTGGTCCTTCTTTTCATTAAACGAGACACACCCAGTTCCTGCAACTGTTCTTCATATGTTTTAGCCTCCAGTCCCCTAATCATCTTCGTTGCTCTTCTCTGCACTCAATCACTAAACAAATTGTAAGCTGAGGACTACCTATAATCATTTTACTTTTGTTGCCTGCAAAATGCTGCCTTCCTTTCCAAATCATGTCATTTTTTCCCCCCGAAGTCACTGAAAAGCTGTTCCCCCCCACCCTTGTCAAACCTACAGGACTAAATGTGGGGTGGGGGGTGGAATCCAAGCCAAGTGTGTAATCCACAAAGCAATTTACACGGGTTACCAATTGAAGGTTCTTGTTTTAATTTCCCTGACCTTCAAAACTGGCACAAGAAATAGCCATTTTAACGTTAGCCCCCAGTCCAAAATACATGTAAGTAGTAAAGCTGGTTAGGAGTGAAACCTGATTCCTGGGGTCCCCATGGATAGATTGATGTTCTTTTCTTGGAAGCAACATAGACAAGAATAGTTGTATCTCAGGTGCAGAGTTTGGTTATTACTTGCAAATGTTTCATTACCTGACTAGGTAACATCATGAGTGCTACGTGAGTGTGGGTTTGCTCCTTGTTTGTATGCAAGGTAGTTTGTTCTTGCAGTACAGGTAGTCCTCGACTTACGACCCCAATTGACCCCCAATTGCCAAGTGAGAAATTTGTTAAGAGACTTTTGCCCCACTTTACGACTTCTCTTGCCACCTTTGTGACCAGAATCACTGCAGTTGTTAAATTAGTAACACCGCTGTTAAGTGAATCTGGCTTTCCCATTGAGTTTGTTTGCAAAAAAAAAGGTTACCTTCAAAAAGATCATATGAGCCCGGAATACCGCAATATTAATGTAAATCACATAACTATGGGGATGCTGCAGTGGTCGTAAGTCTGAAAAATAGTCGTAGGTCACTTGTCTCAGGGCCGTGGTAACTTCGAACGGCCGCTAAATGAACTGTTGTAAATTGAGGATCGCCTGTAGTTTGCTCTGCCAAAAATGCTGAGCAAACCCCACACTCACTAGCACGGATAATGTTACTTAATTGAGTAATGAAATGTCTGTAAGAAAACGAGTCAACGAGCTCCAAGGACCCCATAAGTAACATAGAGGTGGTTTTACTGTTGTTTTCTCTGGAATTTAACAGCTCAGGCCATCTTGAGATGTTTTGATAGTTTTCCATCCAGTTCCTAATCTAGCTCAGCCCTGCTTAGCTCTCCAAACAGAGCTAAAAATCTGCAAAATTTTAGCTCTGCCAGATCTTGGAAGTGATCACGAGTCAGGTATGGATGTCTGCAGAATATGATAAAAAGATTCAAGTTGTTGGCTGCCACACCCTGCAAACAAGCATATTTAGAAATGTGGAGTTTGCGTTTCCCTGTAGAAAGTAAGATAAAACCCTGGAGGTAATAGAAGGAAATTAAAGTACCTTTTCTGCTGATATCCTAAAGTCAAAAGGTATGAATCCCGCTGCTGAAAAATTGCATCAACCAGAACGATACTCTAAGACAGCACAATCTAAAAATGAGCTTTATAGTTTTCCTGCAAATATATACGCTGTTCTCTTTAGCTTAGTTGGCAATCATTCCCATTGATTTTTAGACCTGGAGTTCACTGTTTCAAGCTTGCAGGGTTAATAATCATAAAGATCATAATTTCACAATGTGGAAGAAAAATCAAAACAATTATGGTTTCCTCTCCAGTTATGTTAGGGATGAAGTCCCAGACTATCCCAAATATGGGAGTGTTGTAGTGCTAATTCATCTGCAGGGCAAACCTCCTTGAGAAGGCCCACAAAATCTTCCTTTTTGTGAACTAACAACCACAAAAATTTGATTGCATGAGAACAGGACTCTCCAAATTTGGCAACTTTAAGACTTGGGAACTTCAATTCCCAGAATTCCGGCCTGTGGAATTCTGGGAGTTGATCCAAAAATCTTAAAGTTGCCAAGTTTGGAGATCCCTGCATTAGAATCAGAAAGATCCCACCAAAGGATCAGCAAAGGGTGTTGGGGTGCTAGAACAGATTCGGTGGGGTGGGCAGGAAAGTATCACATTTAGAAGATTGGAACAGCTGTGTTACAAAGACGATAATTCTGATTTGAAGAGAGGTATTGGTTAGAACCCACACAAATCTTTACAATCCATGTACATTGTCAAGAAATACATTTTCTCTCCCTCTTAATATTAAATATAAAAATAAATCTTAAGATTTCAAGTCTCCCAAGGATGCTAAATGGAAGATTTAAAGAAGTCAGGGGAGAAAAAGAGCCACCTTGAGAAATTGGTCCTTGGGACTCTCTGCCCCATGATGTAGCATTCTGTATGAGGAAGAAGGGATGTAATAGCAGGAGGATTATTAATGTTAATATTAATGAAAATGTCTATAAGATTCAGATGCCAGTGATTTTCTTTCCACTCTGAATGTCTTGGATTGGCCCAGTTCTTCTCTGTTAAACCAGAGGAAATTCACCTTGCCTTTGTAAAAGGCAAGGACCAGGCCACCCAATTTGTGACTGTTGTACTACAATGGCAGGGATTTCTAAGGGGGCATTCCTTGCTAGGTAAGGTCTTATCTCCCTAAGCCAGTGATGGCGAACTTTTTTGGCACCGAGTGCCGAAAAGGTCATGTGTAAATGTCGCGTGCGCGCTCATCAGGGCTGCACTCCAGAAAAGCCGAACTTCTGGGTTCTAGCGTGCATGTGCCCCCGATGATCAGCTGGCCAGTGTGCATGCACAGGTTGGTTTTCATCACTGCTGTGGGTGCAAAGGGATCGCACTCCAGAAAAGCCACTGCTGTGGGTGCGAAGGGATCACACTCCAGAAAAGGGATCGCACTCCAGAAAAGTTCTGGCATGCATGCACACACCGGTTTTCAGCACTGCCGCATGGGTGAAGGACAGCTGATCATCGCCCGTGCATGCTTGCCAGAAATCAGGATGACAAACAGGCAAAGGTGCACATGCCAGGCAACGTGGCTTCACATGCCACTTTGGACACGTGTACCATATGTTTGCCATCACGGCCCTAAGCCAATCCCAAAGGGGGCTACAAAATTGGACCTTCAGTGCAGTTCCCAATGAATTCAGAGGAGTGTCTTTTTAAAAAGCCATTTGTCCAGAATGGAACAGGATCTCTTTCTTGAGTAAGCGGGTTGGACTAGAAGATCTCCAAGTTCCCCTCAAACCCTATTATTCTATGTTCTAAAAAGACCCATTTTGGCTCCTCTGGTTCAGTGTATTGAGATGGACAAGCTTTGAATGAAGCTCTTTAAAGATGTTTTCTGCAGTAGATCTTTGACTATTAAAAACACCACCTATTTTTCCATCAGGGATACGCAGAGAGTCCCACTGGTGTCTTCCTCATATTCTGGACTGCAGCTCCCATAATGCTCAAGAAATAATAGTGTCCAAGGAAAGGACTATCAAAGTCCTAGGCTAAAACATAGAGAGGATACTAGGTAAACTTTCCTGCAGATAAAGCAGGGAAAGAAACTTGATCCCCTTCCTAGGATCTGTGTCTTTTAGTTATGGATCTGATTGTTCAAGTAACACTGTGTTTCTCCAACTTGGTCATTTTAAGATGTGCGGAGCTTAGGAATTCTGAGGGATGAAGTCCACATATCTTAAAGTGATCAAGATTGAGAAACATTGACTTAATCCTGACTTGCTTCCCAATAGATAAACCCTACTTATCTTCCCAATAAGCTTCAGATGCAGGACATAAGCCCCCCTTTTGAATTGGTACACTGGCAATTTGTGTAAGATGTAGTGGGCACATTCACAAAATGGCTGCTTGCCTCCTCACATTATACCTGTCGTGCTAAGACTGGACGCTCACAAGACTCCCAGAGTAATTTCTGAAAATAAAAGGGAAGTTAGCGGGAGATACTTTGTGCTGCAATGTTCTTATTCAAATAAGCCTATGAAATGTCCAACCTTGTCTACTTTAAGAATTGAAGGGTTGAAATGTCCAACCTTGTCTACTTTAAGAGTTGTGGACTTCAACTCCCAGAATTCCCCAGCCAGCCATGCTGGCTGGGGAATTCTGAGAGTTGAAGTCCACAAGTTTTAAAGTGGACAAGATTGGACATCTCTGGCTTAAGGAAACAAACTATGTGGACCAGAATCTGATGGTCACCAAGGGTGGGGCAGGTTATATTCTGCAATAATATTTAGTGGCTGGAAAAATCACACCAAATTACCATCACACCACCAATACTGGACTGGATCTAAGCCATCATTTTAAGTAGAGCCTTAAATACCATTGATTTCAGTGGGTCTCCTTTAGTTACGTCTGGAGCCAACTGTCTACTTCTAGATTGCCCAAAATAACCGTATATAATCGACAGAAAGTGTCAACATCTGGATTATCTGATTTCCAAAAAGCTAAGTAGCGTGAGATATGGATTGAACTTAGATGGAAAAGCACCAGGGCAAGTCAGGGAGGAAAACTAGATGGAGAAGTTGAAAAAGTATACTTATCCTCACTTAGTGACCATTTGCAGTTACGAGGGTTGATGAAAAAGGAACTTCACAACCAATTCTTACCTTTACGACGTTCACAGGTCTGTAAAGGAAAGGAAAGCCGAACGGAGATCAGAAGCACAGTGGCTGTTTCACTTAGCGTATGCTTTGCCTAATTACTGAGTTGCCGGTCACCATTATGGTCACTAAACAAAGACTACCTGTAACTTGGAAGAAAGAAAGGCAGGCTATTTCTATACAGCTGCTAGCAAAATTACCTGTATGCGCACTGAGATGAAGAAAACATAGGTTTGACATATGAACTCTACTGCAATTCATCTCCTCAAATCTGATATCCAAATCCTACAAAGAATCCTTTGGCCCACCTTCCACCACGCTCTTAAGACTTTTCTATTTCGCCAGGCAGGCCTGGCCTAACCACTCCCCGTTTTTAGTGTTAAATTTTAAAAAATTTTAAATTATATTGGGGTGTTTTAATTCTGTCCGGGCCAAATTCATTTAATCTGTTTTTAGTTGGTTTTAAATTTTGTATTTATGTATTTTTATTGTTGGCTGTACACCGCCCTGAGTCCTTCGGGAGTAGGGCGGTATATAAATCCAATAAAACTCAAACTCAAACTCAAACTTGGCAATGCAGCTAGGTTGATTAACCAGGACCCTCAAATCCAAGAGAATTTGCAACTTTCTCCAAATGGAGGCCATACTCCTCCATCAACTCTGGCCACAGCAGAAGATAGATCTGAGCAATCTCTAAGAAACCTCAGATTTCCCCTACTGGGGTCAGTCTTCTAAAACCAATGACCTTCCCCTCTTTTGAAGGACAGTTCTCAGCATTTCTGCATTCAACGGAGCCAATAGTTATGTCGGCTTACCAGACTTGGTCTGCAGACATCCACACAACCACTCGGTGCCAGCAAAGGCAAACAACGGCCATCTCTTTGCTGCCATCTGGTGGTGATCTGGAGGTTGGTGGACCACCTTAAGGATCACTAGGTAGACTAGGCAGAAACATGACCAGGTGAACTGTCGTGATTCTATTGTATTGTAAGGCTAAATTAACAGAATCTTGTAAGGCTGAAAGTACAAATCTTCTGCCATTTCCTTTGCAGACTGATAAATTCAGAATCCTTTCTGAATCTCTTTCCCTGCCTGTTATGCAGGTGTGAGCTGTGCCTTCTCTTCTCTGATTACCTTTCCCTCCTACACGAGTTTCCCCAGGTGCTTTTTCCAGAGGCGACTTTTGTTTTCAGCTCTTGAAGCTTCAGAGCTTCTTGAATGAGAAACAAAACGTCTTCAAAGAAAAACTAGGTTGTCCGTCCAATTGCTTCTTGAAAAAGCACCTTTGGGACAACCGTGAGCTAGATGGCTGAGAATTTCCATAGACAGTTTGCCAAAGTCGTTCTCAAACCCCATTACAACACAAAACCTAGTACATGGCGGTGGGGGCGGTTGGAATCGCTGAATTTGGTCTCTTTCAGTTCAGAAAAAGGTCCCCCGCATTAGTGAGATTTATATATTCAGCTCAAAACCACAATCAGGATCCAATCCATTGTCACCCTTCATAGCTGTTGATTTGTAAGATAGATTCCGAGTTGAGTCTATCTTGACTTGTAACTTATAAATTTTCTAAAATAAATAAAACCCTAGTTGATGCTAAGAAATGACCCTATCTCCCAATGAAAGCAATCACAATTCTTGAGCTGAGATTTTAGCCTGGATGTGTTATTCTCCCTCCCTCTCTCTCTCACTCACACCCACCTACCACTAATGTTCTTTCACTATTACTAATTGATCATCAACTGAATTAAGGGTGGGAGACTCGCTTCCTTCCTACCTACTTTCCTTTCTTCCTTTCTTCCTTCCTTCCTTCTAATTTTTGCTTGTTGTTTATTTCTTTCCATGCTGGCAGATTCCGAAAAGCAAGGAAGTCCACCCCATCAGTCTCTCTTCTTCCAAGGAAGATAATTTCTCAGGCAAGGCAACGCAATGGATTCTATTGATTGTGTTTCTACCTTGGGGTGAAGTCAGGAGGGGAACAAAATGGACTTGCATCCCCTAAAATTGACCCCCAAACTGTTTTGGTCCATCCGTGTAGTTCCTGAAAAGCCTCAGTATCAAGATTCTGAACCTCAAACAACATGTGTTTGTGTTTGTGTGTGTTTGTGTTTGTGTATATGTGTGTGTATATGGGATGGGGATGAAGGATATTAAGAGAAGAGACATATTTCTCCATTCGTATCCGTCTTTTAACATGTATTTCTTACAGCCAGATAAATATGTTCTCTCCATCCCTTTTTTTATTGATAGCTAGCTTCTCTCTATATCTCTTTTATAGATAAATAGAACTGTTCTGTCTTGATCTAATTTATATTTAATGAGAAAATGAGAGAGAAAGAGAGCAAGAGGAGGAGAAATTCAACATTTCTCCACAATAGTTGCCTTCATAAGATGCCTAACCAGATCACGGAATTAACCCATTGTCTGCATTTGTGCAATATGAGCCGCTCACTGACCAAACAATCTTCATTTGTGGTGCTTTTTAAGCCAGTTGTATACAGGTAGTCCTTGAGTTACGACCACATTTGGAACCCAAGAATTATGTTGCTCAGTGAAATATTTGTTAAATGAGTTTTGCCCCATTTTACGACTTCTTGCCACAGTTATTAAGTGAATCATTGCATTTTTTTAAAAAGTTAGTCACATGATCCTTAAGTGAATATGGCTTCCCCCTTGACTTTGCTTTGTCCGAAGGCCACAAACGGGGATCATGTGATGCCGGGACATTGCGACCATCATAAATATGAACCAGTGGCCAAGCATCTGAATTTTGATTACGTGGCCATGGGGATACTGCAAGGGTCGTAAGTGTGGAAAACAGCCATAAGTCACTTTTTTTCAGCATCGTAACTTGGAACTGTCACTAAATGAACCGTTGTAAGTCGAGGACTACCTGTGTAGCGTATGTTTACAAGATGCAAAATACAGAAAAAGCAGGGATGGAAAGGATCCTTGGAGGTCTTCTAGTCCAGAGGTCTCCAACCTTGGCAACTTTAAGCCTGGCGGACTTCAACTCCCAGAATTCCCCAGCCAGCTTTCAACAGTTCGAATCCCAGGTGCCGCATAACAGGATGAGCTCCCGTTATTTGTCGCAGCTTCTGCCAACCTAGCAGTTCGAAAGCACTTTAAAAAATGCAAGTAGAAAAATAGGGACCACTTTTAGTGGGAAGGTAACAGCGTTCCGTGCGCCTTTGGCATTGAGTCATGCCGGCCACATGACCACGGAGACGTCTTCGGACAGCGCTGGCTCTTCGGCTTTGAAACAGAGATGAGCACCACCCCCTAAAATCGGGAACGACTAGCATATATGTGCGAGGGGAACCTTTACCTTTACCTTAACGTAATACAGGTAGTTTTCGACTTACGACGACAATCGAGCCCAAAATTTCTGTTGCCAAGCAAGACAGTTTTTAAGCGAGTTTTGCCCCATTTTACGATGTTTGTTGTCACAGTTGTTAAGTGAATCACTGCAAGGGTTAAGTTACCAACACGTTTGTTAAATGAATTTGGCTTCTCTATTGACTTTGCTTATCAGAAAATTGCCAAAGAGATAATATGACAATATGACCCCAGGACACTGCAACTGTCATAAATACGAGCCAGTGGCCAAGCATCTGAATTTTGATGACGTGACCACGGGGATGCTGCAACAGTCGTAAGTGTGGAAAACGGTCATAAGTCACTGTTTTCGGTGTCGCTGTAGCTTCAAATGGTCACTCAATGAACTGCTGTAAATCAAGGACTACCTGTATAACACCTCACTCATTCTCAATACCTCTTCTTCCCGTTTCAACAGAAATATTAAGGAGATTCCTCTGTTTTGGGCAATACAAGTAATCCTCAAGTTACGACCACAACTGAGCCCAGAATTTATGATGCCAAGTGAGAAATTTGGTTAAGTGAGTTTTGCCCCACGTTACGACTTTCCTTTGCCACGGTTGTTAAGTGAATCTGGTTTCCCCATTGATTTAGCTTGTCAAAAAGGTCACCAAAGGGGGGATCATGTGACCCCGGGACACTGCAACCGTCATAAATCTGAATCAGTTGCCAAGCATCCGAGTGTAAATCACGGGACCACGGGGGATGCTGAAACGGACAGAAGTGTGAACAATAAGTCACTTTTTTCAGTGTCGTCGTAACTTTGAACAGGAACTAGGGGAATTATTGTAAATCAAGGAGTCGCCTGCATTTACTTTTTCTTCCTCGTTTTCTTCGTGTTTAGATAAGAGCAAGGAGCACAGTTTTTTCATCACAGATGTTGAACATCCAGGAGACTTCTGGAGAAATATAGCAGGTGGGTGTTGAATCAAACCCAGAATTCCCTTCGATGTCTTTACTTCAAAGTAAGCTTACTGATTTCCACTGTGTGTGTGTCTGTTCCCTACTTGGCATGCACAGAAGCTTCTCTTGAAAATTCTTAATCAAACGACTGAATATTCGGTAGGGTTTATTTTTTTTCCCCTCCCCCCAAAATAAAAATAGAACAACTCTTAATAGATGGAATAACTAAGGGGAAAATACAAATAAGCAGGGATGGTGCCATGTTAATAGCAATAAGGATATTAATTGCAGGTCATATTTTAGCAAGAAATTTCCGGAAATATATCAGGTTACACAATGGAGCAGGCTGGGAAGGGGGGGAGAAAAAAAAACAGCATAAAATGACAATAATTGAAATGTTCTCTTTGAAACCTTCCATTAAAAAGGATCACAGCTTATTGCTTTTAATATCTGTCAGAGAGACATTAAAGGTGTTTTATGAGATCTAAGGCAACATTTATATTATCTCCGTGATAATGATCTCTACACAAAATGTATAATACATTGACAAAAATTACATTATACAAATTAAATGGAACCACCTTTTACTGATTGCTAAATGTCTCCAAGGGTTTTGGGGAGGGGAGGGGAGGGAGGGAGAGAAGAAGGGGGGGGGGGAAAAACGTGATTAGAAGTTTTGATACTAAGTTGGGTATTGCCAGGGAGGGTTATAAGGAAAGAGAGGTTTTGTTTCAGGGGAGACAGAAAAGACGGGAGGGGGTGGGAGGGAGGGAATGTAATTTTCCATTTATGTAATGCAAACTGTCTCGGCTTTGACTATTCACGGTTAATTGACTGTCAAACGAGGTTGTTATCCTCAGGCTACGTCTGCAAATTTGCCTGTCAAATGAGACAGAGAAAGCAAGCCAGAGAGAGAGAGAGAGAGAGAGAGAGGGAGGGAGGGAGGGAGAGAAAGAGAGAGGGAGAGAGAGATGGGATAGAATGGAAAGCAGTTGCAAAAATTGGGTCTCAAATCTTGGGCGTAAAAGCAGGAGGGAAACATTTGCGAACTCGGAATTAAAAACACTGAACAAACCTTCCTTCAGCCTCTGTAGAAATCTGGGTTTGCCTGGCCAAAGAGTGCACTGTAGGAAAGGTTTCTCCTGATTTTTTTTTTAATTTATAAAAAAAAAGTCTGAAGGAAGAAAGGGGAAGAGGAAACAATAGACTTTTAAATAAAGTGAAAGGATGATCAGAAGAGAAATCAACATTAGAATGGGGTGAGGGAGAATAGGATGGGATGGGATGGGATGGGATGGGATGGGATGGGATGGGATGGGATGGGATGGGATGGGATGGGATGGGATGGGATGGGATGGGGTAGGATAGGGTAGGGTAGGGTAGGGTAGGACAGAAAAGAAAAGAAAAGAAAAGAAGGAAAGGAAAGGAAAGGAAAGGAAAAAAGAAAAGAAGAAAAAAAGAAAAGAAAAGAAAAGAAAAAAAGGAAAAGAAAAGAAAAGAAGAAAAGAAAAGAAAAGAAAAGAAAAGAAAAGAAAAGAAAAGAAAAGAAAAGAAAAAAGAAGAAAAGAAAAGAAAAGAAAAGAAAAGAAAAGAAAAGAAAAGAAAAGAAAAGAAAAGAAAAGAAAAGAAAAGAAAAGAAAAGAAAAGAAAAGAATATTGTTTATTGGCCAAATGTGATTGGATCCACAAGGAATTTGTCTCCGGTACAGAAGCTCTCAGTGTACATACAAGCAACAAAGTGATAAATCATAAGATACAAAAATACTAAGTATCAAAATATTAAGGGAGGGAATTATTAAGTTGGTTGGAGATGTTGCTTAATTCCTCGTGTGGCGTGTTATGATCAGCTAAAGACTGAGTAAAAATCGGAAACAAGGGGCCCTTGGTGCTTTCTGAGCTTGGTTGTTTTCTTATAGACCTTTCATTAGCCCAACTAGGCTAGCACTGATGACGTTACCTGTTTGGGTGATGAGATGTCTGCAAGAAGCAAATCAAGCTCAGAGAACACCAAGGACCCCACGCTTCAACCCTGGGCTATGAATATTTTCCTTTATTGAAATCAGAAACACGGTTCGGGATATTTATCATCTATCTGTCTGCCCTATTTATCTGAGATCAGTTACATCGAGTCATGCAGAAATATATCTGAGAGTGTGCAAAATCTTTAATTCTACTTAGAGGGTAGTAAGCTTTTAAGGACCAGGGACTACTTCAAGAGTCACAACTGATGCTTTCAAAAGCTTAGGGAGTCGTAACATATTCTCTCTCTCTCTCTCTTTTTCTGTTGGTCTAATCATCATCCCATTTTATTTCAAAGGTGCTTTTCTTTCTTCTGTTTTCCCCCCCCCCCCCCCTCTTGAGGTAAAAGAAGAAGAAAACATTTTGCTTCTCATCCAAGAAACATTTTCTTCTTCTTCCTCAAAGAAAAAAAAACCCAGTGTAGTTGCCTTTTTCTTTTTAATAAACACTTTTTATTTTTATTTCTCATAAAACATATATACCGTATTTTCCGGCGTATAAGACGACCCTCCTCAGAGCCATTTAAGGCTCGTCAGAGCCTTATGGGCTGGTCTGCCTGGTTACAGGAGAATGAGACCCGGCGTATAAGACGACCCCCGACTTTTGAGAAGATTTTTGTGTGTTAGAAAGTAGTCTTATACGCAGGAAAATACAGTAAATGTACAATCTCTTTAACCATCCTTATCACACATATTATCTTTTAGTTTCCATATTGGTTCATTCTTCATCCTAAAACTTTAAAATACATTGAAGAAAGAAAAGCACCTGTGAGACAACTATGACCTGGGTGACTGAGAATCTCCACAGGCATCCCAAATCATATTTTGTGCAGCCATCATAGATTGAAATGGTCATTTGTTTTTTTGGAGATTGAATGCACGTTCTGCCTGTTATCTCATTCCTGTTCTCCACAAGACAGTAATGTTAGCTTGTAAATAGCCTTGGTAGCACATGAGCAGCTACTGCATTTATGGTGACATGATGAACTCTTATAAGCTAAAATCCATTGTGAGTTGCAAAACCAAAATGCCATAGAGGTGAGTTGCCCAGAGATGCCTCAAACTGTGAGATGGACCAGGGGTGAAATCTAGCAGGTTCTGACAGGTTCTGGAGAACTGGTAGCAGAAAGTTTGAGCAGGTTCTGAAGAACCGGTAACGGAAATTTTGAGCAGTTCAGAGAACCGGCAAATACCACGTCTGGCTGGCCCCAGAGTGGGGTGGGAATGGAGATTTTGCAATATCCTTCCCTCTGGAGTGGGGAGGGAATGAGGATTTTGCAATATCCTCCCCCCAGGAGTGGGAAGGGAATGGAGATTTTGCAATGTCCCTCCCCCAGGAGTGGGGAAAGAATGGGGATTTTGCAGTATCCTTCCCCTGGAGTGGGGTGGGAATGGAGATTTTGCAGTATCCTTCCCTTGTCACACCCACCAAGCCACGCCCCAAGCCACGCCCACAGAACCAGAAGTAAAAAAAATTGGATTTTACCACTAAGATGGACAGCATATAAATTTACTAAGTAATAATAAATAATAACAGCAATGTTCAAAGGCAATATAGAAGGAGACATATAGTAGCCCTCAACTTAGAACAATTCATCTAGTGACAGTTCAAAGCCACAACAGCACTGAAAAAAGCGACTTATGACCATTTTTCACACTTACGACTGTTGCGGCATCCCTGTGATATATGATCAAGAAATGAGTTTGGCAATCGGCTCATATTTATGACGGTTGCAGGGTCGCGGGGTCATGTGATCACCTTTTACAACCTTCTGAGAAGTGAAATCAATTACCTGCCTCTGCAAAATATAACATATCTATAGACTTTCCCAAATCATCTTGCTGGCCAAGGGACTAGAAAACCCCTTGACCTGCCCAGGAAGTTCATCTCAGTTGTAAAATTATTTTACACCAATATATTTTTTTTTAATTTGATTTATATGCCGCCCTTCTCCGGAGACTCAGGGCGGCTTACAGTGCGTTAAGCAATAGCCTTCATACTTTTGTATATTTATATTTATACAAAGTCATCTTATTGCCCCCAACAAACTGGGTCCTCAATTTACCCACCTTATAAAGGATGGAAGGCTGAGTCGACCTTGAGCCTGGCTGGGATTGAACTCGCAAGTAATTGCAGCCAGCTGGATCTTAAATGCTGCCTTTGTAGGAGGCATTACTCCCCTATGCTACTCAGGCTCCTTCCAATATTGTCAACTTTCTGAATGTCTAGTAACACTTTGATTCTCAGATGCCCCCAGTATGGCGGTATCACACTATTTCTCCTTCCATTTCACTCCTAAGCACAGTGGTTTCTATTCTCCATCTCCATTATCTCCTAAACCAAACTTCTCTAGGTTGATATCCAGTGGTGGGATTCAGCCAGTTCGCACCACTTCGGGAGAACCGGTTGTTAACTTTCTGTGCAGTTTGGCAAACTGGTTGTTGGAAGAAATCATTATAGGGCAGAGAACGGTTGTCAAATTACTTGAATCCCACCACTGTTGATATCTTCCAGATGTGTTGAAACAACATTTCCTAATATCAGCCAACTGGTTTGGCTGTACAGATAGTTGCCTGCGCTTAAACCTCTAAAGAAAAACGATCCTTGGCTCCATTTATTGAGAAAGGTATAACTTTATTAAAAGTCAAATGTATTGCAGTAAAGCATAGCCAGAACTGAGAACCATGTGCCAAAATCTTTTAAGTTCAACTTTTCCCTCCCTTAACTGCCTCCCATTGCTGACCTCCCCATGACCAATCAGGTTCAAGCAAAATATTTTCAAAACAGACACTTCAAATGGTTGATATGCAGCTGCTTTCTTTTCCCAGCTGGATGATCTTGAAGCAGCGTCTCAGGAAGATACAGAAGCTACTTTTGCTTTCCCCCCACGCATCCCTCCTTCCATTTTTTTCGGTGCTGTTTTAACTTCAAACAGTCACTAAATAAATGGGTTTAAGTTGAGGCCTACCTATGTTGGTTTAGAAGACGGGGAAGGTTCGCTCCAAATTATTGCAAAGGCACCAAGTTATGATTAATTTTCAAACTCTCTTCTAGCGTCTTCCTTACCCAAATATTGACTTTTGCTCTATTAATTCCTTTGTGCTCAGCTTTCTAAACGGGAAGTGGGCAATTCGGAGAACTAGTACCACGAGGTTCTGAATGAAAAATTCTCTGTAAGCATCTATTTAGAGAGAGCCTGTGGGTATAGTGGATAAGTCACCACCTGTTGTGGCCCCATCCTCTGAGCCTATCCCATTGGAGGAAGAAAGCTCTGAGCATGAGGAAGAGGAGCCAGCCAGATCTCCCAGCCCCCCCCCTCTGGCACCGTCTCAGGTGCCAGCTGAAAGAGAGCAAAGTAGTGGGGAAACAGGTGTCTCAGAGGAGAGTGAGGGAGAGACGTCATTCCTGGACGCACGTCAACGAAGGCGAGATAAGCGCTTGCAGCAGCTGAGGAGGCATGCGAGGGAATAGACCTGAGTCACTGGACCTGAGTCACAGGACCAATGAGTCACTGGATCACACCCCAGAGACTATATAAGAGAGGGTGGTGGTCAGTGATCCCTGTGACGAACAAAACTCAATCTGGTAGTCATTGGAGCCTGAAGCTGCTAAAAGAATGGATTTTGGCAAAGCTACATATGTGATTTTCTTTCTGTGAACAATTAAAGCACTTGGCAGACGGTGTGAATATCGCTGCCAAGTTGGAGATAAGGACTGTGGTGTGTGCCAAGTGCTTCTTTAACCCTCGACTGGCTGTGTTTTTGTGGGTGTGTGTAGAGGGGGACAGATCACCACCCTAGAAAATGGGAGACTGTGAATTCTAGTTCCACCTTGGGCACAAAGCCAGCTGGGTGACCTTGGTCCAATCACTTTCTCTCAGACTTAGGGAGGAGACACTGGCAAACGATTTTCAAAAAAACTTGCCAAAGAAAACTCAAGAAGCGTGGCCAAAAGGTATGGTGGGACCAGGAATGGCTGTTGCCAGAGATGGGAGAGTTCAAATGACTTGCAATTTTCCTTGCCAGCTTCCCCATTGACTTTATTTCTGTACAGGTAGCGGGGAAGGTAGCAAGTTAATCAATCAATCAGAATAGAGCTGGAAGGGATCTTCTAGTCCAAAGCAGGAGATCTTATCCCTGCTTTGGACTTGATCGCATGTCTATGATCGCAAGACCATGGCATGCTGCTACAGTTGCAACTACAAGGACTAAGGTCGTAAGCCTTCTTGTTCAGTGCCCTTGTAACTTTGATTGACAAGTGGGCATTAAATGAGTACTTCCTGTACCTCACTGTCAGCCTTTCCAGACTAACCAGATAGCAATAGCATTTAGATCTATATACTGCTCCATAATGCTTTACAGCCCGCTCTAAGCAGTTTACGGAGTCAGCCTCTTGCCCCCAACAATCTGGGTCCTCATTTTACCCACCTTGGAAGGATGGAAGGCTGAGTCAGCCTTGAGCCTGGTGAGATTCGATTTGCCAAACTGCTGGGAGCCGGTGATCAGAAGTAGCCTGCAGTACTGCACTAACCGCTGTGCCACTGCGGCTAATATTACTTTATTGTAAAGCTACCTTAACAGAATCTTTGCAAGTCCGAAAGTACAAGCCTCCTGCTATCTCTTTTACAGCCTGAATTAGGGAGATTCCTTTTTGAGTTTTTTCCCCCTGCCCATTATGAAGCTGTGGGCTAAGTCCTCTTTTATCTGATTTTTCAGATGGTTGCATTTCCCCTTTACCTCACCCTATCTCTCCAACATACTTACAGTGTCTACGTGTAAAATTCAATGTAACATTTATGTAACACAAATATACTTAGCCTGGTTTCTCAGTTGACCCATATTCTGGGTTCTCGTGTTAAATCAAACAATCTGGGTTTGCACAGAATTTTAAGCAAACTTCGTACTTTGAGTGGATATTTCTGCTAGGCTTTTACATGGCTTGGTTAAGCTTACTAAATGAATGCAACAATTCTTCCGTGTAATACTACTGCTTGCTTCCTAATCTTTGTTGCCTATTTTTGTAAAATTTAAGACTGAATTGCTCAAAGCAGAGTTTTCCTTCTTGGGTTTTATAAGTATCTTGCATATCACTATCACTGTTTTAAGAATACCGTATTTGGATTACAAAACTTGAAAATAGCCACTAGATGGCAGCAATGGATTCTGAAGAGGCCCTTTGCTGCCATCTGGTGGTCATGTGTGATCTTGTAGTCCAAATCTGGTACTGTAAGGTAAAGGTAAAGGTTCCCCTCACACATATGTGCTAGTCGTTCCCGACTCTGGGGGACAGTGCTCATCTCTGTTTCTGAGCTGAGGACCCAGCGCTGTCCGAAGACATCTCCATGGTCATGTGGCCAGCATGACTAAACGCCAAAGGCGCATGGAATGCTGTTGCCTTCCCACCAAAGGTGGTCCCTATTTTTCTACTTGCATTTTTTACGTGCTTTCAAACTGCTAGGTTGGCAAAAGATGGGACAAGTAATGGGAGCTCATCCCGTTACGTAGTGCTAGGGATTCGAACCACTGAACTGCTGACCTTTCGATCGACAAGCTCAGTGCCTTAGCCACTGAGCCACCACGTCCCTATCTGGTACTGTAGTCCTGGCTATATACATTACTAGGCATTGTTTGAAATAGCCTGATGGTTTACTATCTGATTTCTAAGGCTATCTCAGTCTGAGCTGTGATTTGCCAGATAGAACTAGGGAAGATATGCAGTTCAGGAAGTATGAATCTGAAGTTCTATTAGACACTCAACAGTAGAATCCCTTTGCACACAGAAGATCCCAGTAAAAATTATGGCATATCCAGTTAGAAAAGAATCAAATAAGAGGATTGAAGGACTTTTAAGTGAGGTTGTGGATCTCTATTGCTGGTCATCCCAATCAATACAAGTAGCCCTTGATTTACACAACAGTTCATTTAATAACCGAAGTTACGACAGTGCTGAAAAGAGTCACATGACCATTTTCCACACTTACAACTGTTGTGGCATCCCCATGGTTATGTGATCAAAATTCAGGTCCTTGGCAACTGACTCATATTTATGACAATTGCAGTGTTCCAGGTCAGTGATCACCTTTCGAGACCTTCTGACAAGCAAATTCAATGGGGAAAACCAGATTCACTTAATAACCATGTTGCTAATTTAACAACAGTGATTCACTTAACTATTGTGGCAAGAAAGGTTGTAAAATGGGAAAAAGCTCACTTAACAACTGTCTTGCTTAGCAACCGAAATGTTGGACTCAAGGGGGGATTACCTGAACACTGGAGAGTGTTCAGGTGATACCGGTATCACCTGAACACTCTCACTACAGGGCTATCAGATCTGGGCTGCAAGTATTTTATAGCTGCTAGATGGCAGCCCAAATACACAAGACCCTTACTGTAGTTATTTGCTGCCACCTAGTGGTTGTGTATCTTTTTGCAGCTCAGATTTTAAATCCTTATTGAGCCTCGGTGGCGCAGTGGTTAGAATGCAGTACTGCAGGCTACTTCTGCTGACTGCCGGCTGCTTGCAATTTGGCAGTTCAAATCCCACCAGGCTCAAGGTTTACTCAGCCTTCCGTCTTTCCGAGGTAGGTAAAATGAGGACCCAAATTGTATGGGGCAATATGCTGACTCTGTAAAAACCGCTTAGAGAGGCCTGTGAAGCACTGTAAAGCAATATATACGTCTAAGTGCTATTGCTATTCCTAGTTTTTAGTCATGTTGGCTTGAAAATCTGGCAGTCCCAATATTTCCGGAGACCATAAGATTGAAGAAACATGAAGTATGCAACATTAGGAATTGTGTGACCAATAAATCTGATTTGGTAGAATTCAGCATCTTAAATGTTGCTTTACGTATCTAATACCAGTACAGTATGAGCTCACATGACAATAGACTCCATATTAATGGAGTGGAAAACAGATAGTATGTACTTTATGACTTAGGAAGGGACACTGAATTTTTCAGCCCTTTGCAAAATTATACTAAGCACTATAGCTATGGTCCTCCTTCTACATATCTTAACTAACACTAAGTAAATGTATTTCTTTATGACATTCCCTACCTCTTTTCACTATTGATTTTTCTATTCCTAGGAGCAAGCACTGGATTTCTTGGGGCTGCAGGTCTCAGAATTCCTAGCCATCATCACCAAGGGATAATTGGAATTTGGAATCAGTCCCACTCAGTCTTTCTTAACTTTGGCAACTTTCAGACGTGTGGACTTTAACTCCCAGAATTCCATGGCTGGCTGTGGAATTCTGGGAGTTGAAGTCCACCCGTCTTAAAGTTGCCAAGATTGAGAAACACTGGCCCCCCGCTGGTAGGACCTGATTGAGAATGTCTAGTAGTAGCGATAACAACACAGTATTTTTTTTAATTTGATTTATATGCCGTCTATCTCCGGAGACTCAGGGCGGCTTACAATGTGTTAAGCAATAACCTTCATACTTTTGTATATTTATACAAAGTCAGCTTATTGCCCCCACAAACTGGGTCCTCAATTTACCTACCTTAGAAAGGATGGAAGGCTGAGTCAACCTTGAGCCTGGGGAGATTCGAACTTACAGTAATTGCAGACATCTGGTGTTTAATTACAATGCTTTAGTCTGCTGAGCTATCCAGGCTCAGATTTCTATTAGACTACAATACAGTTATATGTCCTCAACTTATAACCACAACTGAGCTCAAAATTTATGTTGATAAGCAAGATAGTTGATAAGTGAGTTTTGCTCCATTTTACGACCTTTCTTGGCATCATTGTTAAATGAATCATTGCAGTTTTAAGATGGTAACAAAGTTGTTAAGTGAATCTGGGTTTCTCATTGACTTGTCGGAAGGTCACAAAAGTTGAACACATAACCCTGGGACACTGCAATCGTCATATATATGAGCCACTTGCCAAGCGCCTGAATTTTTATCACATGACCATGGGGATGCTGCAACAGTCAAAAGTGGAAAAATGGTTCGTAAGACACTTTTTCCAATGCCATTATAACTTTGAACAGTCCCTGAACAAATGGCTGTATGTCAAGAAATAACTTTACATTCAACCAAAGGCAAATTTTTGGAGAAGGTACCTCGGACCAATTATTGTTTGGTGTGATAGACAGTTCCTTGCTGCTTCAAAAATTAGATAGTCGTATTTATCTCCACAGTTATCCTTTGACATGTGGTTCTTCTAACCCCTTGTGTAAATTTTCCACCTGAAAGAAAGAAGATGTTAATTGAGGCTCCGGGAGACAGGAAGGAAATTTCATATCTTTCATATTCACTGAAATATGAGCTGCCAACCCATTAACAACTTCCAGTTGATTAAGCATCTTCCTTTTAATTACTCCATCAATTATATTTAAATATACAGTATATTACCAAACTTCAAGAAGAATGCCATTTCGTACTATGAAGTGATGGAAACGTAAGATAATTTTAGAATTTAATAAACAGAACAGGCATGGGTTATTAAAAAAGAGAGAGAGCAATCCAGAATAATTGTTGATCATTTCCTTTTGTTTATAATAGTAACACATTAGAGATAGCTTCTCTTGATGAGCCAAAATATGTTTATGACTCACAGCAACAGTAACTAACATTGACTTTCCTCAGTTATTCAGGCTCTAATGGATTAATCCACTAATTTAATTAATTAAAAAAGACTCAAGCATTAATAGTAGCATATGGTATGGTATTAAACAGTCTGCTTACATCTACCAGAAGTCCTTGACTTACAACCATTCATTCAGTGATTATTCAAAGTTACAACAGCATTGAAAAAAAATATAGAACCAGTCCTCATCCTTATGACTATCCCAGCATCCCTCAAAATTTGGCTGCTGGGCAACTGGCAAGGATTTACAACGGTTGCAGCAAACCAGGGTAAATGATTGCAATTTGTGACTTTCCCAGCCAACATCCGATCACCAAAGTCAATGGGGGAAGCCAAATACGCTTAATGACCACATTATTCACTTAATAACTGCAGGGATTTGCTTAAGACCCTTGGCAAAAAGATGTGAAATTGGCCACAACTCATTTAACAACCATTTTGCTGAGCAAAAGAAATTCTGGTTGCAATTATGGTCATACGTTAAGGATTATCTGTTGTGTATCCAATAGGATACAATATTATAATATTAGAAAGAAGAAACTGCTGCAGATTAGATCAAACTAGGTTTCAGTCTTGAGCTGATTGTTTAGAATAAAGTCTCTACTGCATGATGGACAGATGGACAGACGGACGGACAGATGGATGGATGGTTGATAGGAGAGAGATGATAGAGACAGAGAGAGACAGAGAGAGAGAGAGAAAGACAGAGACAGAGACAAAGAGATGAGAGAAATAGATCAGACAGATATCTATCTATCTATCTATCTCTCTCTCTCTCTCTCTCTCTCTCTCTCTCTCTCTCTCTCTCTCTCTCTCTCTCTATCTATCTATCTATCTATCTATCTCTATTAGGGGTGAAATCCAGCAGGTTCTGACAGGTTCTGGAGAACCGGTAGCAGAAATTTTGAGCAGTTCGGAGAACCTGCAAATACCATCTCTGGCTGGCACCAGAGTGGGATGGGAATGGAGATTTTGCAATATCCTTCCCCCAGGAGTGGGGAGGGAATGGGGATTTTGCAGTATCCTTCCCCTGGAGTGGGTGGGAATGGAGATTTTGCAGTATCCTTCCCCTGCCACGCCCACCAAGCCACGCCATGCCCACCAAGCCACGCCCACAGAACCGGTAGTAAAAAAAATTGGATTTCACCATTGCTATCTGTCTGTCTGTCTGTCTGTCTCTATGTACCTATCTATGATCTCTTAATAAAATGGGAAAAATAGTTAAATAAATTACATTTAGCAAAAATTAAAATACCCAAAATAGCTACAAAGGAAAAAAAGAAAAGGAATTATTCGGTTTCTAACATAATTTGCACAACTACTAATTTGCCCTATTTTAGACATTTAAGCCTAACCATTGAAACTTTGATTGGGATCGTATTTGCCCTGGTGTGTGGTGTTATTGTATGAAGAGTAAACCATTCTTGCTTACATTTTAAGTTAAAATTTCTATTGTGCAATCATACCATTTGTTTTTGCATTGTTGTCTGTTCTTCAAGTTTAGGCTCCCCCGTCCAATATTAATAGAATCTTTCTTCTGAGGTTGAGCAGAATTTATTTTTGCTGCTAGAAGCGTAGATTTCATTAAGTTGTTATATTTCTTGTTGATTTTTTTCCCTGAAATTTCACCTAAGAATATTTTGGTTTCTCTTTGGAGGGTGCAAATCATTTGCCTATCCTGGCTGCCATTGTGGTCATCTTGAAATCCCCCTGGGGATATCTTTGTCACTTAAGGTGGATTCTGCAAAAAAAATGCATGATTGACATGTTGCCCTCTGGAGTCATACAGAGTTGGCTTAAACAGGAACATTTCTGAGCATGTTTTGCTATTTTGCAATGATGCAATATTATAGAGTGGGGGGAAAAGGTCAGAAAATTTAAGCTGATGGTCACAATTACATGATCAAAATTTAGCCACTGTCTTAATTGTTTTGAGCTCTTTCCAAGGATACTACTATATACTATATATTATACTATATATTATATGCTATATACTACTATAAACACTTTACTTGATCAAACGTAGCCTGGTGGATGGTGCAAATCAATAAGGATAGGATGGGATGGGATCAGTGGTGGGATTCAGCCGGTTCGCACCACTTCGGGAGAACCGATTGTTAACTTTCTAAGCAGTTTGGCAAACTGGTTGTTGGAGGAAATCATTAGGGCAGAGAACCGGTTGTTAAATTACTTGAATCCCACCACGGGATGGGATGGGATGGGATGGGATGGGATGGGAGGGAAGGGAAGGGAAGGGAAGGGAAGGGAAGGGAAGAGAAGAGAAGAGAAGAGAAGAGAAGAGAAGAGAAGAGAAGAGAAGAGAAGAGAAGAGAAGAGAAGAGAAGAGAAGAGAAGAGAAGAGAAGAGAAGAGAAGAGAAGAGAAGAGAAGAGAAGAGAATTCTTTATTGGCCAAGAGTGATTGGAGACACAAGGAATGTGTCTCTGGTGCACAAACTCTTAGTGTACACACAAACAATAAAGTGATAGGTCATAGATCATAGCTACATGATCTTAAGATACAACAAGTGATAAATCAGAAGATACCAATAGGAGAAGGTAGTAAGAAAGTTGAGAAGATGAGAAGGATAATAGCAATACAGCCTACTACATGGGTAAATAACTTTAGGCCTAAGACAGTGCTGTGGGAATTAGATATAGTATTTAGCAGAGTGATGGCACGAGAGGGGAAAAAAAGATCTTTGGGTCTAATTCTTTGGCATGCAATGCCCTATAGCAGCATCCTGAGGGGAGAAGTTAAAACAGTTTATGTCCAGGATATGAGGGGACTGTAGATATCTTCTCAGTCCTTTTTCTGGTTCATGCCGTGTACAGATCCTCAATGGAAGGCAGGCTGTTGGCAATTGTGTTTTTTTTTCCTGCAGTTCTAATGCTCCATTAAAAGTCTGTGTCTGTCTTGTTTGGTTGCTGTGCCAAACCAAACAGTTACAGAGGCGCAAATGACAGACTCAATATTTCCTTTATAGTAATAATTCTCTTTTCATTCAGGTGACCCCATCCAGGAACCCAGCGCACCCCATTCTCTGAAAAAGGACATGGAAAACATGGGAAAAGGTAAAAAAGGGGCGGGGGATTTTTATAAAGATAAATAGATGCAAATCTCTTACTAGAGGCTGACTTTTGTTTTAGCGGAATATCAAGACAATTAAGGGTAATATATGTTTTTTACTCCCAACCATATTTTAAGCTTGACAAGCAACATATGAATAATATATGGACCTTTTGTGTGGCTATAATTGAGATTAATGCATATGTATCAATCAATACACGACACTGGGCTATAATACTTTAAAATAATATATTGCATTGATTTGTATTCATGGATTTCTGCACAAAATCTATCCAAAGCTGCTCACGGCATGCTGCACCCACCCTTAAGCTGCCAAAAATATTTTTTTTTCCTTTTGCAATGGTGAACGTTCGGTCTTAAGAGTCCGTATGCTCACAAAAAAAAAAAATTCTTTTTTCTTTTTCCTTTTTGATTTAGAAGAGCTCCAGAAGGTCTTGTTTGAACAGATCGATTGGCGCAGGAGGCTCGAACAGGAATTCCAGGTGCTCAAAGGAACCACGTCATTCCCAGTTTTCAGTAAGGTTTTATCTCTTTAATTCGTTTAACTTGAGATAATGCACTGAACTACAACATTAAGAACTCCCCAGCCAAGGGTGGGATTCAGCCAGTTCGCACCACTTCGGGAGAACCGGTTGTTAACTTTCTGAGCAGTTTTGGCAAACTGGTTGTTGGAAGAAATCATTAGGGCGGAGAACCGGTTGTTAAATTACTTGAATCCCACCACTGTCCCCAGCCAACGTGACCAATAAAGGGATGATCAGATATAGATCTAATATCATCAGATATAGATCTAAACTAACCGTTTTGAGTACCGCGGGTCACATTTCTAGGAGCATTGGCACAAATCATGTGAAATCACATGAAGTACTACTCCTGCTTTATAAAAACCTTAGTAAGGCCGCACCTGGAAATACTACATCCAGTTTTGATCACCACATTACAGAAAAAGATGTTGAGACTTTAGAAGAAGGGAAGGGAAGGGCAACTAAGAGGATTATAAAGGCCTTGGAGGCTAAAATATAGGAAGAACGGTTGCAGGAACTGGGCATGGCTAGTCTAGAGAAAAGAAGGATTGGGGTGACATGATAGCAGTATTCCAGTATTTGAGAGGCTGCTACAAAGAAGAGGGGGTCAAATTATTTTCTAAAGCACCAGAAGGCAAGGCAAGAAACAATGGATGGAAACTCATCGAGGAGAGAAGCAACCTGGGATTAAGGAGAAACTTCCTAACAATGAGAACAATTAATCAGTGGAAAAACTTCCCTTGAGCAGTTGTGGGTGCTTCATCACAGGAGGTTTTAAAGAAGAGATTGAGTAGCCACTTGTCTGAAATGGTGTAGAGCAGTGTTTCCCAACCTTGGCCGTTTGAAGACGTGTGGACTTCAACTCCCAGAATTCCCCAGCCAGCGTTGCTGGCTGGGGAATTCTGGGAGTTGAAGTCCACACGTCTTCAAACGGCCAAGGTTGAGAAACACTGGTGTAGAGTCTCCGGCCAGAGCAGGGGGTTAGACTAGAAGACCTCCAAGGTCCCTTCCAGCTCTATTCTGAATGAATTGAATTTTAAAATGTGTGTATTATATCAAAAAGGGATATATACTCAAACACGCTATCCCTATAATCATAGGGATAATAATATGGTAGCGAATGTGAACTGGAGAAAATCAAAATTCAAAGATCTGCAAATAGAAGTAGAACAACTGGGGCAAAAGAAAGCAAAGATAGTACCAATAGCGATAGGTGCCTTGGGTGCCATCCCAAAACATCTGGAACAGCACTTGAACACCATTGGCATTGAGAAAAATCACCATTGGTCAATTAAAAAAGGCAGTTTTACTTGGAACAGCCTACATCCGTGATGGCAAACCTATGGCGCGGGTGCCACAGATGGCATGCGGAGCCATATTGGTGGGCACGCAAGTGTTGCCCTAGCTCAGCTCCAGCACGCAGAAGCCAACTGATTTTCAGGCCTTCCGGTCCCACCAGAAGTCGGGAAACTGGCTATTTCTGGCCTCTGGAAGGCCTCCGGGGGGATGGGGAAGGCTGTTTTTGCCCTCCGCAGGCTCCTAGAAAGCTTCTGGGAGCCTGGGGAGGTGGAAAAACAGGCCTACCGGGCCCACTGTGCCATCACGTGCCAAAAGCAGGGGGAAGTGTGTGTGGGGGGTGTCACGTGTGAATGCGCGGGAGGGCAGGGCGCATTGAATTATAGATGTGGGCACACGCACACGCAACCCCCCACTCTCCCCACGCTTTTGGCATGCGACGGCAAGAAGGTTAGCCATCACCGGCCTACATCCTCCAACAATACCTTTAAAACCATCAAAGATACATATTTCCCAGGTCCCAAGTTCTTGGGAAGGACTCAATAGGTAGATAAAAATGTCAGATCCGGTCTAAACTTCTAGCTGACTGTGATAAATCATAATCCCTTAGGAAAGCAGGTTGTCCAGAGTATTAAAACATCCTATTTGATATTATTGGAACCTCCAGCCAAGAATAACAGAGTTGGAAGGGACCTTGGAGGTCCTCTAGTCTAACCCCCTGCTAAAGCAGGAGGCCCTATAGATACCATTTCAGACAAATGGCTGTCCAACCTCTTCTTAAAACCTTCAGTGTTGGAGCACCCACAACTTCTGGAGGCAAGTTGTGCCACTGGTTAATTGTTCTCACTGTCAGGAAATTTCTCCTTAGTTCTAAGTTGCTTCTCTCCTTGATTAGTTTCCACCCATTGCTTCTTGTCCTACCCTCAGGTGCTTTGGAGAATAGTTTGACTCCCTTTTCTTTGTGGCAGCCCCTGAGATATTGGAAGACTGCTATCATGTCTCCCCTAGTCCTTCTTTTCATCATACTAGATATACCCAGTTCCTGCAACCGTTCTTCATATGTTTTAGCCTCCAGTCCCCCAATCATCTTTGTTGCTCTTCTCTGCACTCTTTCTAGAGTCTCCACATCTTTTTGGAAGAGTTTCTCTTCCATGTTTTTGTTTTGTTGTTGATTAGAAGCATCTTCTCCCTAGCTTAAGTGAAGTACAACAGAAGCTCTGTTCCCCACCCCATTGTCATGAAAGTCACGGTGCTCAATCTCTGCCAAGGTAAGAGAAATCCAGCCAGGATCTCCCACTGGTTAATCTGGAAGAGCTAAGCAGATACAAAACACCTCCCAAAGCTTTTTCATTGTTGTCGAGGGAGGAAACATTTATTATCAGAAACCCAAGGACACAAAGAAAGCAGAGGACAATGGCTCATCTGAAAAAAAGCCAAGGAACTAATTTATAGGCTCCCGTTTGCTGAGTCAAGAGCCTTAAAGAGACAGTGCACCACACAGGTCAACCCAAAGAGACATTTTTTTAAAAAAAAGGCAAGATACACAAGGTTGTTGTAAAGATTAGGACGAGTAATGCATATTAACCACTTCTGGTAGACCACAGTACATCAGAACTTTTTAGAGATGGTTGTATACACATACATGTCCGTCATAGGGCCTCCTTCCAGGTAAAGGAATATGATGCATGGTGCAGAAAAGAAGAGAAAGTCAAAGATAAGACATGAAACAGAAAATAAAACTTTTCGCACACACACACATACACACACAGACAAATGCATTCATTGTATTTCTCCGTAGCTATCTACCTTGTTTCCCAAAATAAGACATCCCCTGATAATAAGCCCAATCAGGATTTTGAGCACATGGCAATAAGTCCAAGCGCTTATTTCAGGGTTAAAAAAAATATAAGACAGGGTCTTATTTTCAGGGAAACACAGTATTCTTGCAAATCATCCTGGCTCTAGATTCATCTACCATAGGGATGGTCCAGCCTTGGTAATTTAAAGACTTGTGGACTTCAGCAACCAGAATTCCCCAGCCAACATGGCTGGCTGGGGAATTCTGAGATGTGTGGCATTTTGTCCTTTAACATACTCATTTTTCCATTTCTGAGAATCTCCTCAACCTTCTCTTAGTGTGATTTTTCTCCCTCTTCTCAATTCTTTCACTCTTCCTTCGTGTAACTACAGTGCTACAATTCAAGATTAATTCTCTCTACATGACCAAAATACCTCAGCCTGTTGATTTCATCCTGGGAATTCATAATTCGTTTTTATATTTAAATAGATAGATACATAGATTGATAGATGGATAGATAGATGGATGAATGGATGGAGAGAGAGAGAGAGAGAGAGAGAGAGAGATCAAAGATAGATAGATACATAGATAGATAGATGATAGATCGATCGATCATAGATAGATAGATAGATGATAGATAGATAGATAGATAGATCATAGATTGATCATAGATCGATCGATCATAGATAGATGAATCATATAAATAGATAGATAGAAAGATAGATAGATAGATAGATTGATTGATCATAGATTGATCATAGATAGATTGATCATAGATAGATAGAGAGATCATTGATAGATAGATAGATCATAGACAGATTGATCATAGATAGATAGATCATAGATAGATTGATCATAGATAGATAGATAGATAGATAGATAGATAGATAGATAGATAGATAGATAGATAGATAGATAGGTAGGTAGGTAGGTAGGTAGGTAGGTAGGTAGATAGATAGATAGATAGAAGACATTGATCATAGATAGATAAATCGATCATAGATAGATAGATAGATAGATATAAAATGGGAAGAAATATATGTAATATATATGTAAAACGGGAGGAGAATTTATTGTTTTTTCTCTTCTTTCAGCACTCAGCCAAGGTGGATCCTACATGTTTAGATGTTAAATTTAATTGACCATTTTTTCCTTCTTTTTTGTACACTATTTTTGTTGTTGTTAGGGTTGGATGTATGTTTTTGTTTTGCTTTAAATGTCTGAGATTCTCAGTCATCCAAGTCATGGTTGTCCTAAAGGTGCTTTTCCAAAAAGCTTCTGGGACTTTGTTTTTCCTTGAAGACATTTCGCTTCTCATCCAAGAAGCTTCTTCAGTTCTTCAGAACTGTTCTTCAGAACTGGAGGAAGCCTCTTGGATGAGAAGTGAAATGTCTTCAAGGAAAAACAAAGTCAAGTTGCCTTTTGGAAAACCACCTTTGGGACGGTTTGAGCCTGGCTGTTTATGCTTGAGAGAGAACTCTGGGTTGATATGGGATTATCAAATTATATTTATAATGTAGGAATTATTATTCCTGTTACTCCCAACTGACAGTACAATACTGCAAATATAAAACAGGTAGTCCTTGCTTACTCCTTCAGTGACCATTCAAAATTGCAATGATGCTGAACAAGTGGGACTTACAACCGGTCTGCAAATGTGCAACCATTGCAGCACCCCTGTGTTCACATGAACATGATCCACATTATTGGCACTTAACAATGGTTGCACTGCAGCTTTCCTTGATCTTGTGATTGGCATTTGCGATCTTTCCTCCCAGCTTCCGACAAGCAAAATCAATGGGGAAGCCAGCAGGGAATGTTGCAAGCCACTCAAGTAAATTTCCCCCACATGGTAACAACCACACCAGGCCCAGACTCGCTCACCATGCACCTGCAGCCACCTGTGCATCTTCCCAGCTGCAGTTCCTTAACTCCCTGCGGATCAGCTTGTGAACCCACTGGGACTTACAACTTCCTGCCGGCTTCCCCAGTGACTTTGCTCGTTAGAAGCTGGCAGAAAGTTGCAAGGAGGGCCTTTGTTTAAGGAACCATGATTCTCACTTAATAACGGCAACGGGGAGAGCTTGGATTGCCACTGCTAAACAATGCAGTCATGTGACATCACTCTTTACAGCCATACTACTTAAGTGATAGAAATTCCACTCCTAGTTACAGTCATTAACTGAGGACCATCTGTATACAGACTGAAGATAATTGCTTAAATATTTCATTTCATTTAAGGTGACAGACTTCCTATGATCTAACACCTCTGTACATCCAGGTCTGCTCTTTTTTTCAGTAACCAATTTTTTTTTTCAGTACAAAATTACCAGAGAGTAACAAACTGCGACTTTTAGGGGGGGAAATTGAATTGGCAGTGTCTAACAAGAAAATTATTCATGTACTTTTTCTTTTTTTGTCCTTTTTTCCCCCTTTTTGCACAGATAATTTTCAAGATCAGATGAAGCGGGAGTTGGCCTACAGAGAAGAAATGGTTCAACAGTTACAAATTGTAAGATTCTCCTCTGCTGAGTGGCTTTGGATTAAAAATGCACTCATCTGATAGCTTAGCACAGATGTCTATGAATATTTGCCTTGGCTGGAACGAAGGAATTTGGGATTTTCTTTTCATGCAGAGCATTGGGGCTTCTTTAATTATTTTCTGTCTTTGAGTCAGTCTTGACTCTCCGCAACTGCCTGCAATTTTTCTTGCCCACCTTGTCAGAAGTAGTTTGCCATTGCCTGCTTTTTTAGGGCTGAGAAAGAGGGATTGGCCTAAGGTCATCCAGCTGGCTTCATGCATAAAATGGGACTAGAGCTCCCTGTCTCCCAATGCTGGGAGCTATCTTGGTGCTGTAACCACTATATTTAGCCCTCAACCTATGACTTTAATGAAGTCCACAATTTCCATCTTATGTCATGGTGACTCACTTAATCAATCCAATTTCATGATCTTTTTTTGGTGGTGGTCATGACTTTAATGAAGTCCACAATTTCCATCTTATGTCATGGTGACTCACTTAATCAATCCAATTTCATGATCTTTTTTTGGTGGTGGTCATTAATGAGGCAGTTGTAAAGCAAAAATGGCAATCAAAAGTGAGTCCATTCATTCCTATGGAGATTTTTTGCAGAAGCTGCCCGAAAATCCTGGAAACTGGTCAAACATTCCATCACTCTTCCTTTCATGAATCAAGGTAGAGCTAGTTCTGTCTAGTGATTAAAGCAGCAGGCTAAAAACCTGGAGACAGTGAGTTCTAATCCCACTTTAGGCATGAAAGCTAGCTGGGTGATTTGGGGCCAATCACCAGGAGATGGTGAGTTCTAGTCCAACCTTAGGCATGAAAGCTGGCTGGGTGACTTTGGGCCGGTCCTTTTCTCTCAGCCCAGCCCACCTCACAGGGTTGTTGTTGTGGACAAAATAGGAGAAGGAAAGAGTATTAGGTATGTTCGCCCCCTTGAGCTACCTATAAAAGTAATCACGGTGGGATTTTTTTAGAAAATCCAAGATAAATTAATGTTACTCCCAAGAAGAGTTTGGCTGATGGTTTGGCCAGCTTACTGTCAAAGATCCAGGAACCAGCTGGGCTTTTTCTTAGTCATCAAACATATGAGCAGTAGATCCGTTTGGCCAACTATGGGAGTTGCCTCCTGCCAGTGGTGGAATCCAATTTTGTTTTACTACTGGTTCTGTGGGCGTGGCTTAGGGTGTGGTGTGGCTTGGTGGGTGCGGCTTGGTGGGCATGGCAGGGGAAGGATACTGCAAAATCTCCATTCCCACCCCACTCCAGGGGAAGGATACTGCAAAATCCCCATTCCCTCCCCACTCCTGGGGGGAGGATATTGCAAAATCTCCATTCCCACCCCACTTTGGGGCCAGCCAGAGATGGTATTTGCTGGTTCTCGGAACTACTCAAAATTTCCGCTACCAGTTCTCCAGAACCTACTGAATAGCACCCTTCCCTCCTGCCCCACCAACTTTCTTCAGTTTCTGTGGAGTTCTATGAATGCGCACAAAAACCTAACAAGACAAAATTTCCTTTAAGAGGAGCTTGATTGTACACTCACACATCCCTGTACTTTTCTTGCCAAGGTGATGGAAGGGTTTCAAAATAAAATAAGCTTTTTAAGGCAACCCAGTCTCCCAGTGCCCTCTGCTGCTTTCTTTTATTACTGCACCCCCCCCCCCCCCTCCCAGCAGCTCAGCAGGGAAAGCAATTAGTACCTACAATTACAATAAACCTCAATCAAGAGGGGTCTTTTTCAGTTTTTCTCCACTGGTAGGTTTGTAAAGAATCTTGTTTCTGGCGGATTCCTTGGTTTTATTTATTTATTTGATTTTTATCCTGCCTTTATTATTTTATAAATAACTCAAGGCGGCAAACATACATACTACTCTTTCCTCCTATTTTCCCCACAGCAACAACACCTCTGTGAGGTAGGTTGCTGAGAGAGAGTGACTGGCCCAAAGTCAGCCAGATGGTTTTCATACCTAGAGTGGGACTAGAAGTCACAGTCTCCTGGTGATTGACTCAAAGTCACCTTGCCAACTTTCATGCCTAGGGTGGGACTAGAACTCACCATCTCCTGATGATTGGCCCAAAGTCACCTTGCCAAGTTTCGTGCCTAAGGCGGGACTAGAACTGTCTTCTGGTGATTGGCTCAAAGTCACTTGCCAACTTTCATGCCTAGGGTGGGACTAGAACTCACCATCTCCTGATGATTGGCCCAAAGTCACCTTGCCAAGTTTCGTGCCTAAGGCAGGACTAGAACGCACTGTCTCCTGGTGATTGACCCAAAGTCACCCTGCCAGTTTTCCTGCCAAGATGGGACTAGAACTCCCAGTCTTCTAGTTTCTAGCTTGGTGCACTAATCATTAGACCAAACTGGGTCTCATTGATATCCCAAAACATTGACCTTTTGTAGATGAATGGGAAATGGGTCATAGGGCCTTTCTCCTTGACTGCTCTTCCCTTGCCAACAGAGAGCCAGCACCTGCCAGCTGGGGCTGCAAATAATGATGTGAGCACAGGTTGTGAGAAAGCACGTCAACAGAAAGTCTTCTGGCCCACTGCTGTACGTTAGCCTTTCACCATCTCCGCTAAGAGAACATTGTGTTTTATTCCTGCCTGCGTAGGTTGCCTGTATCCCTAGGAGTTCAAGCAAGCACAGATGGGGCTTGTCATGTTTTTATTCTCCCAACAAAGGGTTGCCATGTTGGAGCGGTGCTTTGTGCAATGACCCTTTGTAGTCATTGCGCATATATTTGCTTTTTCAATGAAGAGAGCCATGCACAGAACCCGGCCATCTCTGCAACATTCCCACTGGTTAAGTTAGCTTAACCCCCATGCATGACTGAGCCTGTTTGGGGCTGAGTGCAACAACATCCTAAGAATTAATTGATTGGGCCAGCTGATCCTATCAGGGCTCTCCCAGCACATTATCACCCTCATTAAACCAGTTAGGCAGATTGTAGGGACAAAGTCAGTTGGTTGTAAAACGGTGGAAGAGTGATTGCAATTTATTTCATTTCCTCTCCGAACTAGCAGAACATATCACAACTCTGCTGCAGAAATCCAAACCTTACAGTAGAGGGCAACAAAAATTGGGAACTCAGATGCGCTGCTGCCATCTAGTGGCGATACAGAGACTTGCAGCCTAGATTTAGTTGCTGTGGTGTATGTGAAGTGGGTTACCTATAAACTGGGTTACAAATAAAATGCATTGACAAAATTAGAAATGAGGAGGTGATAAGCTGCCTGGGAAAGCCAAGGGAAATCATCAAAACCATTAAAAAGCGAAAGTTAGAATATTTCAGACATGTGATGTGTAACCCGGAAAAATATGCAATACTTCACTTAATCCTCCAGGGAAAGATTGAAGGCAAATGAGGTCCAGGCAGAAGAAGAACATTATGGCTTCAAAATTAAGGGACTGGTTTGGACAAAACTCAACAGCACTTTTTCGTGCAGCTATTGACAAAAATAGGATCACCAATAATGATCGCCAATGTCTGATGATGGATATAGCACAAAACAAGAAGATGTGTGGAGTGGGATGGCATTTGTAGCTTTTATGATGTGGAATTCAACTCCCAAATATGGACTTCAACTCCCAGAATTCCCTAGCCAGCTGGCTGAGTGGGGAATTCTGGGAGTTAAAGTCCACACCCTTTAAGATCACTGAGGTGGAGACACTGGTAGAGTGTGTTACCTGAACTTTGAGATTGGCAGATGAGAAGAGAAGCATAAGTCATCTTTAACCTGATTTGTAAAGGTGGAGGAGACAAAATATATTGGTGTGAAAAAGTTCTTGATACCCTCCAAAATCATCTAAAAATTAAAACTTGATTGAATTATACTACAGGGGTGAGTATCTATGGCCTCTTTACGCCTTGTGGATTTCAACCCCTAGAATTCATGGTACTCAACATGACTGGCACAGGAATTCTCAGAGCTGAAGTCCACAGGGTGTAAAGTTGCCCACTCCATAGTCCAATATTGTAACCCAGTCATTCAATAGCATTTTGCCCCCTGCAGTTTTTACTTTAATAGAGGATCATTTTCCACCAGAGCATCCCTTTTGTTCTATTATATATTTACTCATTTCAAGTGAAATATGTACACCTTATTCTTATCTACATCCATCGTGGTCTGCATAATAGATATGATTGCATTCCTACCAGGATTTTTAGATTTTGGGGTTTTAAGGTGCCTGCTTTGATATCTCTTCTTTCTTCACTAACTCATTGCTGTTGAGTGAGATATTTCTCTGTTTTCTTTCAGATCCCCTATGCAGCAAGCTTGATCAGGAAAGAAAAACTTGGCACACACCTCAGCAAAAGCTAAAAGGTAAGCTCACACGAATAGGGGATGGGCCCCAAATATGGTTTGCCAGTGTGGCTATTAAGTTTTTGCTACATGTCCTTCTCTGAGGATATGAATTTCGCAATCCTGCTGCACTATAATAAAACAAAACAGGCATACTTAAAATCTTACGAAGCATAAGTACAGGCAGTCCTCGATTTACAACAGTTCATTTAGAAGTTACATTAGAAGTTGACCATTAGAAGTTACAACACCACTGAAAAAAGTGACTTATGACCAATTTTCATACTTACAACCATTGCAGCATTCCTATGGTCATGTGATCAAAATTCAGATGCTTGGCAACTGACTCATATTTGCAGTGTCCTGGGGGTCGCGTGACCCCCTTTTGCGACCTTCTGACAAGCAAAGTCAATGGGGAAGCCAGATTCACTTAACAACCATGTTACTAACTTAACAACTGCAGTGATGCATTTAACAGTTGTGTCAAGAAAGGTCGTAAAATGAGGCAAAGCTCACTTAAAAAATGTCTCACTGAGCAACCAACATTTTGGGCTCAATTGTGGTTGTAAAACTGAAATACGTTTTGGGGAGAACCCCGTGCAGTTGGTTATTTGACTCTCTACCTAATATTTTTATTTTGACTGATGAAGTTAACTTGGCTGAGTAATGAAACTTCTCAGATTAACAAACTTTGGTCCAGTTGCCATGATTTAACCTTTTTAAATACTTTTGGCCTGAATGCTGAAGTATGTCTTCACTGACATACTGCAACATTTGTTTTAAGCAGAGTCAAGAAAAAAAAAGTTGCTTCAAATGTTGACACGACTGTATTTCCCTCTTATTGCTTGCAGTTTAGGACAGTGAGGAATTAGGTGAATAAATTCACTGTTTTGAGTGGCACTGCTGAACCATCACGATGAAGCCCATCGCTCTTCTGCCCGAGAGCTGAAATTAAAGGCACTGTCACAAGGCTGCGATTTTCAGCCCTCAATCTCTCCAGAAACATTTGAATTTGACCCGCAGTCACTTTCTGTTTTGCTGACTCAGAAATGCTGAGGACAAATAGCAAAGAAAGCCATTCACTCACTATCCTGTCCCTGGAGATTTTTTTTTAAAAAAAAAAATCCTGCACTAGCTGGACCAAACAAAGATTTTGTCAGGTCAGACTTGACTCCTGATGATGTACCTTGGGCGTATCCATGAATCTTTCATTGCTATAATATGGAATTAGGTTGCCATTGCTCCTTCTCAAGTTTTACTTAAGCCCCCGCCTAATCTATGGCCACAGGATCTTCTGGTGGCCTCATGTCTAAGTACTATCTTGATATAATCCCACTTAGTGTATCATCCCACTTGGAATATTGCATCCAGTTTTGATCACCATGATATAAAAAAGATGTTTGAGACTCTAGAAAAAGTGCAGAGAATAGCAACAAAGATTATTAGGGGACTGGAGGCTAAAACATATTTATTTATTATTCATATTTCTATGCCGCCCACTCTCCGAGGACTCTGGGCGGCTTACACCAAAGACAGTATACTAAATAGAATATTGCCCCCAACAATCTGGGTCCTTATTTTACCCACCTCAGAAGGATGGAAGGAAGGCTGGGTCAACCTTGAGCACTATTAGGATGTGAAGAACGTTGGAGGAAGTGTTACTAGTCTAACAACGAGAATAGTAATAGCATCTAGTAATAATAATAATAATAATAATAATAATAATAATAATAATAATAATAATAATAATAATAATAATAATAATAATAATAATAATTTATTAATGAATGAAACATGTAACAGTGATACCCATTGTCATCGGGACACTTGGTACCATGTCCAAGAATTTTATAAGATACATCAGCAAATTGCAGCTTCCTGCAATAACACCAGCGGAACTGCAAAAAACTGCGCTACTTGGAACGTGGTACATCTTAAGAAGGTACTTGGTTGATAGCTAGGACACTGGCAGCAACTCATGTCAACCATTAGCACCAGTCAATGGCATTTGTGATGCATTTTTGAGTGTTCAGTTGACTGAGTTTCATATTTAATGAATAATGATAGTAGTAGTAGTAGTAGTAGTAGTATCTAGATTTATATACCACTTCACAGTGCTTTACAGCCCTCTCTAAGTGGTTTACAGAGTCAGCATATTGGCCCCATCAATCTGGGTCTTCATTTTACTGACCTTGGAAGGATGGAAGGCTGAGTCAACCTTGAGCCGATGAAAACAGAACTGCCGAACTGCAAGCAGCCAGGAGGCAGCAAAAGCAGCCTGCAGTACCACATTCTAGGGGTAACATGATAGCAGTCTCCCAATCTATGAGTGGCTGTCACAAAGAAGAGGGGTCAACCTGTTTTTCATAGCACCCAAAGGCAGAACAAGAAGCAATGGATGGAAACTAACCAAGGAGAGAATCAAGCTAGAACTAAGGATAAATTTCCTGACAGTGGGAACATTTAATTAATGGAACATCTTGCTTCAGAAGTTGTGGGTGCTCCATCACTACAGATGTTCAGTTTCAGTTTCAGTTTCAGTTTCAGTTTCAGTTTATTCAAATTTGTATACCGCCCTACTCCCCGAAGGGACTCAGGGCGGTGAACAGCCAATTAAAAATACAATATAATACAAAAGTTAAAAATTTAAAATGAATTAAACAATTAAGATGAAATAATTACATTCCAATTATAAAAGCATTTAAAAACCCAATATAAAACCCATTATAAAGGGAGGTTAAGCCAGGCCAGCCTGATAAAATAGGAACGTTTTCAGGGCCCGGTGGAAGGTATGTAGGTCCTGTATCCTCCTTATCTCAGGGGGGAGTTCGTTCCAGATGGCCGGTGCCCTCACAGAGAAGGCTCTCCCCCTGGGGGCCGCCAGTCAACACTGTTTGGCTGACGGCACCCTGAGGAGCCCCTCTCTGTGGGAATGGACTGGTCGGTGAGAGGCTATTGGTGGCAGAAGGCGGTCCCGAAGATACCCTGGTCCCAAGCCATGGAGCACTTTGAAGATAGTAACCAGAACCTTGAAGCGCACCCGGAAGACCACTGGGAGCCAGTGCAGCTCGCGCAGGAGTGGAGTCACATGGGAGCGCCACGTCGCTCCCATCACCACCCGCGCGGCCGCATTCTGGACCAGTTGGAGCCTCTGAGTGTTCCTCAAGGGGAGCCCCATGTAAAGAGCATTACAGTAGTCCAGGCTACTGTACTTCAAGAAGAGATAGGACAGCTATTTGTCCAAAATGGCATAGAGTCTCTTTCTTGAGCATGGGTTAAACTAGAAGGCCTTCAAGATCTCTCCCAACACTGTTATTTTGTATTCAGTTTTGAAGACCAGTCAAGGTTGACTAACCTAGCTGGACTTTAGCCGTATAGTGAGATTTCTGCAACCCATTCAGTGGGCTCAAACCTTTCTGATGTTTCCTTTTTCTCTGTCTTTCTAGCAGGACCACAAGACCCTCTTGTAAGATACTACTCATCACTCTGAGTTTGGATGTATCTAAAGACTGAAAATGGAAGGACTCTGGGCATTTCAGAAAAACAATACGGAAGAAATAAAAACAGCTCTTCTAATGATAGACGGCCTCGACTCAAAGCTTTATGGACAACCATAGACATTAGAAAGTAGCAGCCATTTATTAATTTAAGAACCAAAAGGGAAATTTTAAAAACAACAACTGGAAAGACGTCTTGGATTTTTTTTTTTTTTGATGGTACCAAAGGTTGGTTCGGCGATTTTTAGAAGGACTCCGGAATGTGATAGGAACTGTGGAAAGGCTGTGGTCATCCAGACTGACCCACGGGCATAGGATCTCATGGTGCTTCCGATTCCAATGCTAAGAAACACATTTGGGATGTTAGCTCTTCTCCTTCGGCAGAACGATCCTTCTACAGATTGAGGTCTAAACAAACATGGGGGAGAGTCATCCCTGGACATATTGATGGAAATACATTTAGCCATATCCGGCTCTTTCTGGAAGGAAACTGCATTACACGAGAGCGCTCACAACTTCTTTCTTCCTTTTCCGAGTTTTCCCCTGATACTTTGCTTGCTGTACAAATGAAGATGATAATCCTTCCGGAAATATTTTACAATGTACAATTGAGTGTAATTTAAAAAAAAAAAAACTATAACCACTCAGACTAAAAAAAAAAACAAAACCAAACAAAGGTATTTAACTCTGTTGTAGTTTCTTTAACATTCATGTCGATTAAAACAAAGTCTATAATAAAAACTGAAAATTATATGAGGGGACGGCTTGTCTTTTCTCGCACTTCAGTTCCTGCCTTGTTTGATGAACTTCTTACCTTCCTATGTGTCACAACTGGGGGAAATTCTATTGGTTACAATACTGAATACATTACAAATATGGGGATTTAATTCTCTCCTAATTTTGGTGATTCAGTTAACTGGCTGATCTTTGAACGGAATACAGGTAGTTCTGGACTGGCAGCAGTTCATTTAGTGACCACCCAGAGTTATAACAACACTGAAAAAAAGTGACCTGACCATTTTTCACACTGGTCATAATGATGATGTAATGAAAGGGCTATGAGCAATTTCTACTATGGCTCTGCCTGAAGGAGGTAGGTCTTTGTTATGTAGAATGGACTGGCTCATTGACAGTCCATTTGTTATGTAGAATGGACTGGCCCATTGACAAAGGTGGGGGCTTAGTTTCTGCCTCCCTTTTAGGGGAAATATTCTACCCTTTTGATATTTCCTAAAATATCTCATTTTCCTAGGAGAGGGGTGGGTGCTAACTTCCTACAATGCCAAATGGTGTGTGAGCAAAGCGAGCGAGTGTGCACGTGCGGTCACATTTGTGAACTGTTAGGAAAGGTAAGTGAATTCCATCTCTGCTCCATCAGCATGTGCCATCACAGCAAAGCTGTTCCTTCTGCGCCGTGAAGGATCTTTCAGATTATTTCAGAAAAAAGAGCCTGGCGGCGCAGTGGACTAAGTGCTGTTAAAGTAGCACTTAGTTGTCAGCTGCCTGCAATTACTGCAAGTTCAAATCTCACCAGGCTCAAGCCTTCCATCCTTTCGAGGTAGGTGAAATGAGGACCCGGATTGTGGGGGCAATAAGCTGACTTTGTATAAAACAGAACACCGCTTGGGGGGCGGGGGCGAAAGCCCTACTAAGCAGATATATACAAAAGTATGAAGGCTATTGCTTAACGCATTGTAAGCCGCCCTGAGTCTCCAGAGAAGGGCGGCATATAAATCTAACTAATAAATAAATAACTAATAAATAATTGCCACACTCGGTGGTGCCCTTTCCCTTACAGTTTTGGGGTTCATTTGGGATCCAGGGATATTTATATAAATACTGCTTCTATTGTCAATGGAGCTGATCTGAAGACTAACACAAAACATTCGCTTTTAAAAAGCACCTGAGGACTCAGAGAATCACTTTATAATTCCTTTCGTAAAACCACACTTAATATTGAATATTGCATCCAGTTTTGGTCACCACCATATAAAAAAGATGTGGAGACTCTGGAAAGAGTGCAGGGAAGAGCAGCAAAGATGATTAGGGGACTGGAGGATAAATATGAACAATGGTTGCAGGAACTGAGTATGTCTAATCTAATGAAAAGAAGGACTAAGGATGACATGATAGCAGTCTTCTAATATCTTAGGGGCTGCCACAAAGAAGAGGAAATCAAGCTATTCTTCAAAGCACTTGAGAGCAGGACAAGAAGCAATGGATGAAAATTAATCAAGGAGAGAAGCAATTTAGAACTAAGGAGAAATTTCCTGACAGTGAGAACAATTAATCTCTCTCCCTCTCTCCCTCCCTCTCTCTTTTCCTAAAACATTCAAGAAGGAGAAATGTCTATAAAGATTCTCAATCACCCTGGTCATGGTTGTCCCAAAGCTGTTTTTCAAAAGGCAACTGGACCTTCTTTCTTTTTTCCCCCCTTGAAGACATTTTGCTTCTCATCCAAGAAACTTCTTCAGTTCTCTCACTTCTTCAGAACTGAAGAAGCTTCTTGGATGAGGAGCAAAACGTTTGCAAGGCAAAAAATAAAAATAAATTCAAGAAAACCTTTTGAAAAGCATCTTTGGGATATCCAAGGAGAAAATACTAAATACAATTAGGGAATATGAAGTACATCCAACAGACAATGCATCCTGATTTAATGGAAAACAATCTAATCCTAATAGTTTCCTCAAGGGACAGCAGTAGCAAGCTATGTTCAAGGTGAATCTGCATTTCCTCCAGTTCTGTTGAAATCAAGGATATTACAATGTTTTCAGGTACTGTATTTTTTTGGACTATAAGGCACCAGAGTATAAGACGCACCAAGATTTTGAAGAGGAAAACAAGGGAAAAAAACAGCTTTTGCCCTCCCCAGCCCCCAGGAGCACTCTGCAGGCCTTCCAAAGCCTCTGCGCATCCTGTTTTTGTTAAAAACGGGCCTATTTTCACAAAAATGAATGTGCAGAGGGTTTGGGACATGTTTATATTTTTTAAGTCTAGAAATTGTTGCTCTCTGGCAGGTAGGGCAAAACAAATGAGCCAAGTTATTGCAAAAATCAAGTGTGATAAGTTTGATTTAATTTACATCAAATCAAATTAATTAAATACAATTAACAAGACGCTTCTCTGAGGTACTTAATAATCACACTCCTTTGGCATATTAAAAATTTGGTGGTAACCTTTGAAAGAATGCTAAATCTCTTTTGTTTCACTGGATCTATGAATGTGCTCCAAAAATCGCCTCTTGAGATCCAAATCTGTCCAGTTCAGTTGACAAGAGTTACTTGGCCGGACAGACTCAATTCAAATATTTGAGGATGCACTGTAGGTAGTCCTCGAGTTACAGTCACAACTGAGCCCAAGCCTTCCGTTGCTAAGCGAGGCAGTTGTTAAGGAGGTCTTGCTCCATTTTCTGACTTTTCTTGCCCCAGTTGTGAAGTAAATCACTTCGGTTGTTAAGCTAGTAAAATGGTTGCAAAGTGAATCTGGCTTTCCCACGGAATTTGCTTGCAAAAGTTGATCCCGTGACACCGGAACACTGAAACCGTCATAAGTACAAGCCAGTTGCCGAGCGTCTCAGTTTTGTTTACGTGACCATGGGGATGCTGCAACAGTGGTAACTGTGAAAAAACAGTCACGTCATTTTTTTTCATTGCTGTTGTAACTTCGAGTGGTCACTAAACTAATGGTTGCAAGCAGTGGTGAAATCCAATTTTTTTTACTACCAGTTCTGTGGGCGTGGCTTAGTGGGCGTGGTGTGGCTTGGTGGGCGTGGCAGGGGAAGGATACTGCAAAATCTCCATTCCCACCCCACTCCAAGGGAAGGATACTGCAAAATCCCCATTCCCACCCCACTCCAGGGGAAGGATACTGCAAAATCTCCATTCCCACCCCACTCCAGGGGAAGGATACTGCAAAATCCCCATTCCCACCCCGCTCCAGGGGAAGGATACTGCAAAATCCCCATTCCCACCCCGCTCCAGGGGAAGGATACTGCAAAATCCCCATTCCCACTCCACTCTGGGGCCAGCCAGAGGTGGTATTTGCCAGTTCTCCGAACTACTCAAAATTTCTGCTACCGGTACTCTAGAATCTGTCAGAAACTGCTGGATTTCACCCCTGGTTGTAAGTCAAGGACTATCAGTACCTGTTGTTCTTAATGAAGTAAATGCAGCTCTCATTTTGGAGCAGAATACCTTTGTAAACCAAACACCAGAGGATAATGGACATATATGTCTACAGGTAGTCCTTGACTTACAATAGTTTGCTTAGTGACCGATCGAAGTTACAATGGCACTGAAAAAAGTGACTTAGGACCATTTTTCACACTTATGACCGTTTCAGTATTCCCATGTCATGTGAATTACATTCGGATGCTTCACAACTGAGTCATATTTACGATGGTTTGCAGTGTCCCGGGGTCCCGGGATCACATTTTGCGACCCTTAACGTAACCTAACAACGGCAGTGATTCACTTAACAAATGCGAAAAGAAAGGCCGAAAAATGGGGCAAAACTTACTTCACAATTTTCCCACTGAGCAACATAAAGATTGGGCTCGATTGTGGTCGTAAATTGAGGACTACTTTATTTGCATTTGATCATCCAAACAACATGGTTGGAAAAGAAAACACTCAACTCCTGTCAACTATGTGGAAATGCATGTGAAGTTTTGGGTAAAAGCATGGAAATATTTTCTTTTTTTTTTAATTTTAAAAACAAACCTTTATTAAGACTTTAAAAACAAACATTTAAAATACACAAATTTCTTAGTCAAACGAAAGAAAAAAAAACAAAAGACAAATATACTTATACTATACTCAACTTCACATATTGACTAATTTCTATATTTTTTTATATACATATACATATATACATACACCCAATAATTTATTCCTACTATATCCATCTGACAGTGCTGTTTTTAATTGCGTTAATTTCTTCTCGATTCCATCTTTACTCATTTTTCCTCTTCCTCTGATTTGTCCACTGGTACCATTTATTCCATATAATATAATTTATTTTTTTATTTTTTTATTTATTAGATTTATATACCGCCCTTCTCCTTACGGACTCAGGGCGATGCACAGCCAATTTAAAAAACAAATACACAAAAGTTAAAAATTTCGTAAAAGAACAAATATAAATAGCCGTAAATTAAAACTAGTTCAATTAAAAATAATAAAAACTCTAAAAGTGATAAAATATTTACAGGAATCAGGCTAAGCCTGATTTGAGTCCTCCTTATCTTTTAGTTGTAAAGTTAATTTGTCCATTTCTGCGCATGAAAATATTTTCTGTATTACTTCCTGTTCTGTTGGCAAGCGAAATGCATGTGAAGTTTTGGGTAAAAGCATGGAAATATTTCCAATTATCGTCTCTTGAATCTCTTTTTTAAACTTCTAATTTTGCCCACAGTTACAAATGGGTTTCCCATTGTAGGATTAAGCAGACTCTGATTAAGCAGACTCTTGTAGTAACTGCAAGAAGGATATTGGACTCCTAATGGAATATGAACCAGCACTGTAGCAGCATAAAAAAAGCTAACACAATCATTGCTTGTATAAACAGAGAAATAGAATCAAAATCACATGTAGTATTAGTACCACTTCATAATGATATGACCACACTTGAAATATTGCATCCAGTTTTGGTTGCCACCATATAAAAAAGACGTTGAGACTCTAAAAAGAGTGCAGAGAAGAGCAACGAAGATGATTACGGGACCAGAGGCTAAAACATATAAAGAATGGTTGCTGGAATTGGGTATGTCTAATTCAGGGGTCAGCAACCTGCGGCTCTGGAGCCGCATGTGGCTCTTTCATCCCTCTGCTGCAGCTCCCTGTCACTCAAAATATGCTTCACAACTGCCAATGTGCAACACCCGCCAGCACACGATTTATTGAGCTTTTCAACCCCCCCCCCCCCCGGTAGGCCAACCATGGATAAATCCAAGAAAAGAAAAGTTTCAGAAGAAAACAGAACATTTACTGTATTTTCCTGCGTATAAGACTACTTTCTAACACACAAAAATCTTCTTAAAAGTCGGGGGTCGTCTTATACGCTGGATCTCATTCTCCTGTAACCAGGCAGACCAGCCCATAAGGCTCTGGCGAGCCTTAAATGGCTCTGAGGAGGGTCGTCTTATACGCCCAGTCGTCTTATATGCCGGAAAATACGGTAATTCAACTACATATGCGAGTTTTGTGGCTGCTCAAGAAATAATCAGGCACAGGAAGGGTTTTGTGGCTCCCGGTGTTTTCTTTTCTGTGGGGAAACGGGTCCAAATGGCTCTTTGAGTGTTTAAGGTTGAAGACCCCTGGCCTAGTTAATGAAAAAAAGGACGATGCCATGATAGCAGTCTTCCAATATCTAAGGGGCTGCCACAAAGAAGAGGGGGTCAATCTCTTCTCCAAAGCACCTGAAGGCAGGACAAGAAGCAATGGGTGGAAAGTAATCCAGGAGAGAACCAACCTAGAAATAAGGAAAAAATTCCTGACAATGAGAACAATTAATCAGTGGAATGACTTGCCACAAGTTTTTTTTTTAAATTTGATTTATATGTCGCCCTGCTCCGGAGACTCAGGGCGGCTTACAATGCGTTAAGCAATAGCCTTCATATTTTTGTATATTTATACAAAGTCAGCTTATTGCCGCCACAAACTGGGTCCTCAATTTACCTACCTTAGAAAGGATGGAAGGCTGAGTCAACCTTGAGCCTGGGGAGATTCGAATTTACTAATTGCAGACGGCTGGAGTTAAATTACAGTGCATTAGTCTGCTGAGCTGTTCCAGGCTCTTTAGTCTGCTGAGCTATTCTGCTCCAACACTGGAGGTTTTCAAGAAGAGATTGGACAACCATTTGTCTAAAAAGGTATAGGGCTTCCTGCTTGAGGAGGGGGTTGGACTAGAAGACCCCCAAGATTCTTTTCAACTCTGTTATTCTGTTATTCTATCTATCTATCCTGGGCTATTACTAGGGCTGTTTCTGGAATTTTTAGTAATTTCAAATATATAGTTTTAATTTAATGCCCAGTGGAATCTTCTTCCTACTTTTCCTCCAAGTTCCTGCTTCTTTGTATAAGCAACTTGTGGCTAACGGATCCTCTCTTCTTTCCTGGGAATCCCTCCTGACTTAAAGATGTCGCTTCAAAGAGAGAAGAATTCAAAGGGACCCATACATAACACAAAGCACTGACTCTGTGACACCAAGGAAGGAAGATGTCGCAGATGGTTGATTAACATATTTATTAAAGGTGTGCTATCGAGACGCAACCTCTGTAATTCCACACCTCATTTATAATCTGGAATAAGGGGCAGCTAGGGTCACAGCATAAATGCCATAAGGAAGGCATTATATTAACACTCTAATGTCAAACCAAAATGCTTTGGGATGGATTTACGGGAAAGAAAGGCCTTTAAATCCTGTGGCTTTAAGGAGGGCTCAGAAAGGAATCAGCCTCTGAAATTATTCACTGTAATGGTTTATGGGAATGTTGTTGCCGCATGCATTATTTTTCCCCGATAAGTAAATATAATACAATAGATGAATAGATGGATAAAGGTGGGTTTCCATGTGCAGATAGGAAAATAGTTCATTTCCACATTAGGGACTTAGGGTGTCATTCAAAGACATCCAAGGATCATTCCGCTAAGAGAATGGTAATAAAACAGGCTGTTTATCACTTCCATGATGATGGCTGGATGATCTTATGGAGATGCGGCAAGCCATAGTGGAGACATGGTGATAGATGCGAGAGAGAAAGAGAGAGAGAAATGATAGATAATGAAGAGATAGAGGAAAGACAGACAGACAGATGAGAGAGAGAGAGACAGACAGACAGACAGAGAGACAGATGAATAGATGGATGGATATAGATAAACATGACATAGATGATAAATAGAACAAATAGATGATGAATGGATGGATGAATAGATGGATGGATGGATGGATGGATGGATGGATAGATAGATAGATAGATAGATAGATAGATAGATAGATAGATAGATAGATAAAAATGACATAGATAGATGATAAATAGAACGGATGGATGATGGATGGATGGATGGATGGATGGATGGATGGATGGATAGATAGATAGATAGATAGATAGATAGATAGATAGATAGATAGATAGATAGATAGATAGATAAACAGGACATAGATGGAATAGAATTTTTTATTGGCCAAGTGTGATTGGACACACAAGGAATTGATCTTGGTGCATACGCTCTTAGTGTACATAAAAGAAATGATATGTTCATCAAGAATCATAAGGTACAACACTTAATGATAGTCATAGGGTACAAATAAGCAATCAGGAACAATATCAATATAAATCGTAAGGATAGAAGCAACAAAGTTACAGTCATACAGTCATAAGTGGAAGGAGATAGGTGGTGGGAACGATGAGAATATAATAAATAGAAAAGATAGCTGATGGATAGATATGATAGAGATAGATGATAGATGGATATAGATAAACATGACATAGATGATAAATAGAACAAATAGATGATGAATGGATGGGTGAACAGATGGATGGATGGATGGATGGATGGATGGATGGATGGATGGATGGATGGATGGATAGATAAACAGGACATAGATGGAATAGAATTTTTTATTGGCCAAGTGTGATTGGACACACAAGGAATTGATCTTGGTGCATACGCTCTCAGTGTACATAAAAGAAAAATACGTTCATCAAGAATCATAAGGTACAACCCTTAATGATAGTCATAGGGTACAAATAAGCAATCAGGAACAATATCAATATAAATCGTAAGGATAGAAGCAACAAAGTTACAGTCATACAGTCATAAGTGGGAGGAGATAGGTGGTGGGAACGATGAGAATATGATAAATAGAAAAGATAGATGAGGGATAGAGATGATAGAGATAGATGATAGATCGATATAAATGGATGGATGGATGGATCTGAAGAAGCTTCCTGGATGAGAAGCAAAACATCTTCAAAGAAAAACCAGAAAGTCCAGTTGTCCCTTGAAAAAGCACCTTTGGGACAACCATGACATGGATGACTGAGATTCTCCATAGATGCTTACATCAGCTATTTCCTTTATTTTTCTTAAGTGAAAACAAAAACTTGGAAAAATTACATTACTATACTGGATGACTGTGGTTTTACAGATTTTTACAGTGCAATCCAGGAGTTCAAAGACAGCTCACACACACCTGAAACGGAGGGGAGCTGTAGCATCAATACAGTCTTCCTTCCCTGATCTCCTTCCCACCCCTGCATTTCCCTCTTGGCTAAATGGATGCATTCAGGAGACTCACAAGCAAAGGGCAAACTTGGTTTGCCCCAAACATCATATACACATCATATAATCATCTGAATCAGAAGCCAATGCAATTCTTAAGTACATGTTTCAGTATGTCCCGTACAAATGAATGTAGGAGTAAAAATGCAAAATCTCCTTCGAGCTGAGCTGATTTTCTTGCTGAAAATATGGTAGTCCTCGATTTACGACCACAATTGAGCCTAAAATTTCTCTTGCGAAGCCAGAACCTGTGTTAAGTGAGTTCACCTCCCCCCGCCCCGGAGGCCCTCAGTCTGTTTGCTGATTTCCAGTGGGACCTAGAAAGTCTCTGGAGCCTGGGGAGAGCAAAAAACAGGCCTTCCCTCCCCTGGAGGCCCTCCAGAGGCTGAAAACAGCCTGTTTCCCGACTTCCGATGGGCCCGGAAGGCCCAAAAATCAGCTGGCTGGTGTATGCATACGAGCCAGAGCTGAGCTAGGGCAACCCACCGATATGGTTCCGCATGCCACCTGTGGCACGCATGCCATAGCTTTGCCATCATGGCACTAGAGCAAGAAGGCAAGGAATATTGCTGGTCCCGTCCCTAAGGAGATACATCTGGCAGGACCCAGAAGAAGAGCCTTCTCCTTGGTGGCTCCATCCAGAAGTAGAATTCACTTATTGTTGTGGCTCCGTTGCCTGAGCCTGTGTCATCAGCAGGAGAGGACTCCGAGAGTGAGGGAGAGGAGTTGGCAAGGCCTCCTTCTCCAGGACCCTCCTCTCTAGCAATGCCTCCGGAAGACACCGAAGGGCAAGAGATAGGCCCAGAGCCAAGCACGTCCCCGCAGCCACAGGTGGACAGTGATGAGGGTAATGAGTTTTGGCTGGACCCTCGCCAGCGTCGCACAGACAGGCGCGCGCAACAGAAGAAAAGGCGTGCCCGTGATTAGCTGACTCACTCGACCACACCCCACAGGCTATAAAAGGGAGTGAGTTAAGCCTTCAACTCTGTGACGGACAAAACTAGTAAATCCCTTGGAGTCTTCAGATTTATTCCTGCATTTTGGCTTCAGCTATAATTTCTGAACAATTGTGGTGTGTATTTTCTGCTAAGTTGATAAAGGTCTTGGCAAGCAGCTGCTGGGATTGCTGCCAAGCGTCTTATCGGACTAATTGGCTGCCTGCCAGTTTATTTAACCCCCGACTGTCTGAGTGTGTGTCTGTTTGTGTGGCGTGGACAGAACACTTATCTTCCCTACCAGTTCGCAATACTTCCCTACTGCACATGTGCAGTAGTCATACATTACATCTGGGAAGATGGGCGGAGCCTCCTGCAGTCGCCGCCACCGGTTGGCGTGATCCAGACAGAACCGGCTGAATCCCACTGCCGGCTCCATCCCTCCAGAACATCTTCCTTCTGGAAATTAGACTGGTCCCCATTCTTAACACTTTTTTGGGAGGCCCTGAAAACATCGTCCTGGGATACCCATTTAATGGGATGGAGCCCATTAAATGGCTAGTATGTATGTTTGTGTGTTGTCACCAGGGTGTGAGGGTTATTATTTGATTCTTTTTCTTTTTTTTCTTCTTTTATATTGTGTTTTTATGTCCTTGTAAGCCGCCTTGAGTCGCCTCATGTGCAATATAAATTTTCTAAATAAATAAGTCAATAGTTTGGGTAATGAAACATCTGAGAGAAAACAAGCAAGCTCAGAGAGTATCAAGGACCCCTCATTCACACGATGAAAATTCAGGCCCTTGGCAACTGGCACATATTTACAATATATCTGCATACACCATTTGCGAACTTCTCTGCCAGTTTCTGACAAGCAAAGTTTGACGCAGGAAACCAGATTTGCTTAACGACCATGCCACTCACTTAACAACTGCCATAATTTGCTTAAGCATACTGGCAAAAAAGAAAAAAACAAGGACATTAAATCAGACATGATTTGCTTGCCCCTTGCTTAGCAATGGAAATTCTGGCATCTGGAAATGTTTAGGAGTCCCTGTATTAAAATGCGTTTGCAAAAGATCTTGTTTCCGTTCATTTTGAGCTGAAATAACGCATTTTAGAATCACACTGAATAATCATCTGAGCCAAAGGCAGCATCTGGAGTAAACCCAACGTGTTAGTAAACTTGCTTCCAAAGCACAAAATCATCTATTTCTCTTCCTCCCCACCCGCCCTGGCCTCAGCGTGCAAAGACCGTGTTTTAATGCTGCATATTCTAGCTAGATCAGATACCTGTTCATCTTTTCTGGCGAGTCTATCTTACCCTCGCGATAGACACATTTATATCCCATTTACACTAATGGAATTCACACATGGGTATCGAGGGGAGCAAAATATAACTCAGCTCTGTCATCCTTTACGGCTCTCAGACTGAATTTCTGAAAGTCTCTGTGCTGATGATCCCCGGAAAGGGGAAAGAGGAGATCTTGAGCACATAAATCTGCCTCTCCCCAGCTATCACCCTCTTCCAAATTCTTGCAGGCACAAATGGGATTCTTTTTTTTAAGTGCAGGGAGAGGCTTAGTTTTTGGATCTACAGTTGTCTACAATCAATCAACCAACCAACCAACCAATCAATCAATCATTCAGAATAGAGCTGAAAGGGACCTTGGAGGTCTTCTAGTCCAACCCCCTGCTAAAGCAGGAGACGCTACACCATTTCAGACAAGTGGCTGTCCAATCTCTTCTTAAAAACCACCAGTGATGAAGTACCTACAACTTCTGGAGGCAAGCTGTTCCACTGGTTAATTGTTCTCAATAGTAGGAAGTTTCTCCTTAATCCCAGGTTGCATCTCTCCTTGGTTAGTTTCCATCCATTGTTTCTTGTCCTGCCTTCAGGTGCTTTGAAAAATAAGTTGACCCTTTCTTCTTCGTGGCAACCTCTCAAATACTGGAATACTGCTATCATGTCTCCCCTAGTCCTTCTTTTCTCTAGACTAGCCAAACCCAAATAGCTCCCATCCATATTAAGGAGACATATGTGGAAAGAGTAGAGTAGAGTAGAGTGGAGTGGAGTGGAGTGGAGTGGAATGGAATGGAATGGAATGGAATGGAATGGAATGGAATGGAATAGAATGGAATGGAATGGAATGGAATGGAATGGAGTGGAGTGGAGTGGAGTGGAGTGGAGTGGAGTGGAGTGGAGTGGAGTGGAATAGAGTAGAGTAGAGTAGAGTAGAATAGAATAGAATAGAATAGAATAGAATAGAATAGAATAGAATAGAATAGAATAGAATAGAAAATATGGAATGGAATGGAGTGGAGTGGAGTGGAATGGAATGGAATGGAATGGAATGGAATGGAATAGAATAGAATAGAATAGAATAGAATAGAATAGAATAGAATAGAATAGAATAGAATAGAATAGAAAATATGGAATGGAATGGAATGGAATGGAGTGGAGTGGAGTGGAGTGGAGTGGAATGGAGTGGAATGGAATGGAGTGGAGTGGAGTGGAGTGGAGTGGAGTGGAATAAATAGAATAGAATAGAATAGAATAGAATAGAATAGAATAGAATAGAATAGAATAGAATAGAATAGAATAGAAAATATGGAATGGAATGGAATGGAGTGGAGTGGAGTGGAGTGGAGTGGAGTGGATGGAATGAAATGGAATGGAATGGAATGGAATGGAATGGAATGGAATGGAATGGAATAGAATAGAATAGAATAGAATAGAATAGAATAGAATAGAATAGAATAGAATAGAATAGAATAGAATAGAATAGAATAGAAAATATGGAATGGAATGGAATGGAATGGAATGGAATGGAATGGAATGGAGGGGAGGGGAGGGGAGGGGAGGGGAGGGGAATGGAATGGAATGGAATAGGATAGGATAGAATAGAATAGAATAGAATAGAATAGAATAGAATAGAATAGAATAGAATAGAAGGGATCTTGGAGGTCTGCAAAGCCAATACGGAAGCAAGATTCACTTAACAACCCTGTTACTAACTTAATAATTACAGTGATTCACTTAATAACAATGAAAAGAAAGGTCGTAAAATGGGGCAAGGTTCACTTAACAACTTTCGCTTAACAACAGAAATTCTGGCCTCAATTGTGGCCATAAATCTATCTGTACTGTGTTAATCCACACAGCTGGACTCCAGCAGGAGCACTTACACCCATGTTCCACTATCCACTAGCTGTGTTATCAGTGTCAAACAAATCTTCCTCTCCAAACAGCGTAATATCAGTTGGCGTTTTTTCTCTGATTTGAGTAATAAAACCTGCCCGTCATTCAGAATTAAGGCAAATGTACATTCTGCAATTATTACAAAATAAAAATCACAACGATAGCGATCAGAACTCGGCCGCCAATCAAAATGCAAGACAGGAGAAGAAGAACATGTATCTTTATGCATCGTTAGCAGCATAACATCTCTCTGCTCCTTTTATGATTTGCTTTGTTATTATCTATATTATAGAACTGCCCAGAAGCCATACAGAGTTGATACAGCACAAGACATAATTGTTTCAGCCTAGAAACAGTTATTAATCTTGACACCTGCATTTGGGGTAAATAACAATTAGGACCTGATGAGATTTTTAATTACGACTTCAAACTCTACACCAGGAGTTGTTTGGTATATGTGCTTTTTTTCCTTGCGCTTTTTAATTGGATGTTTTTAATTGTTGAACAGAGATGTTGTGCTTCAATGGTTGTGCTCTGGGCTCTTTTAAGGGAAAGGATGGTGGATGCCAACAAAATAAAAATGAGGCAGTAATGAAATTAATCAGCTAAATATCATAGTACTGCTACTTAAAGCAAATGTAGTGGATTAATAATATTTAAAAACTACCCAAGCATTAAAGCAACAGATACACAAGCACTAATTAAAGCATAATTTTGCTTCCTATTTTAAGGGTACACCATAAAATAGATTTCCCAGAATCTCTGAAAAATAAAAATAGCTTATTGGGGCTTTATTGATAGTTTCTGTGTTTTCAATCAGTTAAACAGGGGAAAGATTTGTGTCCGAGACTAAGCCGGCATAGAGGTAGTCCTTTATTTATGATCTCAACTGAGTCCAAGATTTCTGTTGCAAAACAAAGGCAATTTGTTTTGCCCCATTTTACAACCTTGCTTGCCACGGTTGTTAAGTGAATCGCTGCAGCATGGTTGTTAAGCGAATAGACTTTGCTGGTCTGAAGGTCGCAAAAAGGATCACATGGCCCCGGGACACTGCAACTGTCATAAACATGAACCAATTGCCAAACATCTGAATCTGGATCACGTGGCCATGGGGATCCTGCAATGGTCGTTAAGTGTGAAAGATGGTCATGAGTCACTTTTTTCGGTGCTGTTATAACTTCGGACAGTCACTAAACAAACGGTTTTAAATTGAGGACAACCTTGTAATCCAGGGCATTTTTCTAGCTCTTTTTGGGATTCCCAGATGGCAATGCAAACCCAGAATATTTCTTGTCTAGCCAGCATGTGCATATGTAACACATATGTGTATATATATACGTGTGTATGTGTAAAGGTAAAGGTTCCCCTCGCACATATGTGCTAGTCGTTCCCGACTCTAGGGGGCGGTGCTCATCTCCGTTTCAAAGCCGAAGAGCCAGCGCTGTCCAAAGAAGTCTCCATGGTCATGTAGCTGGCATGACTCAACGCCAAAGGCGCAAGGAACGCTGTTCCCTTCCCACCAAATATTTCTACTTGCATTTTTTACGTGCTTTCTGATCTGTCCCCCCCCTTCAGAGACCCACAAAAACACAGCCAGCCGAGGGTTAAGAATCACTTGGCACACTCCACAGTTCTTATCTCAACCTTGGCAGCGATATGCACACCGTCTGCCAAGGACTTTATTAGTTTACACAAACAAGAAAATCACCTACGTAGCTTTGCCGTTCATCTAGCTTCCAAGACTACGAGGTTGCTATGTTTGTTTAGCTTTGTTCGTCACAAACTTCTTGACCCACTGTCCTGTCTTATATAGATAGGCTTCTGGGTGTGGTCCAGTGACTCACTGATCCTGTGACTCCAATCAGTGACTCAGATCTATTTCCTCATACGCCGCAGCTGCAGTAATCTTTTCTCTCGCCTTTTTTGGCGTGCATCCAGGAATGACGTCTCTCCCTCACTCTCATCTGAGACACCTGTTTCCCCACTACTTGGCTCTCTTTCAGCTGGCACCTGAGACGGTGCCAGAGGGGGGGGGGGGCTGGGAGATCTGGCTGGCTCCTCTTCCTCCTGCTCAGAGCTTCCTTCCTCCAATGGGATAGGCTCAGAGGACGGGGCCACAACACTTTCGAACTGCTAGGTTGGCAGAAGCTGGGACAAGTAACGGGAGCTCACCCCATTACGTGGCACTAGGGATTCGAACCGCTGAACTGCCGACCTTTCGATCGACAAGCTTAGCCACTGAGCCTATACTCACGTTCACATAGTTTTCACTCAAGACTGAAATGACAAGGCTCAAATTATTCCACTTGGACCCAAGATGTTAAAGTCCAGCTTGCTGAAGAAGTCCATAACATTAGGAAAGGTGGAAGGTTAGAGCAGAGGACAACCATCAGCAAGAGGAATGATGGGTACACCCTAGGGGTGAAATCTAAAATTTGTTATTACTGGTTCTGTGGGTGTGGCTTGGTGGGGGGGAATGTGACTGGGTGGGCGTGGCCTACTTTTTTTTTTTTACTTTTACTTTTAAAAGCATTTTTTCTACTGTTGGAAGAAACATCCTTCTGGGTTCTGCTCCAAGTGGGGAAAAAGACACTGGAGACATGGAGACTGCTTGGAAAGATGGTTTAATGATGGACAGGCTTGAGTTCCTGAACAGAAAAGGGCAGATACAGCGAATCCTTGGGTTTTTATGCTCTCTCTGGCTTTGCATTTTCTGAGGCCCCAAAACAGTATTCTGATTGCTGGTCAGACTTCCAGGGGGTGGGGGTCTTAGCTAGCCTTGCTGGCTGATGGTCACATGTGCTTCACAGGTCACATGAGGTGAGTTCTGCTGCTATTGTGTAGAGGGCTAATCCTATCTTTGTTGGATCTTTGGCAATTCCTACTATGGCTCTGCCTGAAGGAGGTAGATCTTTGTTATATAGAATAGACTGGCCCAGGCCTTAATGGCCCATTGACAAACGGTAGTGGCAGGAAGATGGGAGCAGCTTCAAAACATGCTTATCCATTTCTCATCCAGGGAAATATAATATTCTGCCTTTTTAGGAGAATATTTCATTCTCCTAGGAAAGGGGTGCGTGGTAACCTCCTACACTACAACCTAAAGAAGTTGCAGAAAAAAGTGCTTTTAGAAGCCTCTGACGATCAGGCAAGTCAGCTGGGATCGCCAGAGGCTTTTAAAGGCATTTTTTTTCCTACAACCTCTTCCGCCGAAGGGGTTGCAGAAAAAAATGCTTTGAAAAGCCTCTGATGATCCCAGCTAAACCGCATGATCATCAGAGGTTTTTTTTGTTTTTTTTACTTTTAAAAGCATTTTTTCAGCCGAAGAGATTGTAGAAAAAATGCTTTTAAAAGTAAAAAAACAGCCTCTGATGATCGCGCAGCTCAGCTGGGCATGGGAGAGGGGGCGCAGGGATTTTTGCTACCGGTTCTCCGAACCACCCTCTGCCATCGCTACCGGATTGGGTGATTCGGTCCGAACCAGGAGCATTTCACCCCTAGTATACCCTTGGAATACCCGACCAGGACCAGGACCAGGACCAGGACCAGGACTAGGTTAGGAACAGATCACCATGGAGAAAATCTATCTAGGTGATCCATAGGAGATGGCACTGACTTAAATAGCACATATCTAATCTGTCAATCAATGCAAGGATCCAACTTCCTTTGAAGAGCCCATAACACTGGGAAAGGTGGGGTGGGGGAGAAGGAAAGGACAATCAGGAGCAAGGTGGATGAACTCAGTTATAATGGTGATGGGTACACCATTGGAAGACCTGAAGGACCAGGTGAAGAGGGATGGAGAAAATCTATCTGTACCAGTCAGTCAACAAGACTCAGCAATGAGTTCTTGGCACATAATGAAGCATTTCTATGTTTCTATAAAGTGCTAAACCAGGTTAGTAGAATTGCTCAATGTCTATGGAGATTCTCAGTCATCCAGCTCATGGTTGTCCCAAAGGTGCTTTTTTCAAGAGGCAACTGGACTTTCTCATTTTTCTTTGAAGACGTTTTGCTTCTCATCCAAAGAAGCTTCTCATCCAGAGCCGAAGAAGCTTCTTGATTGGAGAAGCGAAACGTCTTCAAAGAAAAACCTGTGTAGAGCCTGTGTAGCGTAGAGGGCTAATGCCTCCTACTAAAGGCAGCAATTAACACCAGCTGCCTGTAATTTCTCTGAGTTCAATCCTCGCCAGGCTCAAGGTCGACTCAGCCTACCATCCTTTCTAAGGTAGGTCAATTGAGGACCCAGTTTGTTGGGGGCAATAAGCTGACTTTGTATAAATATATAAAAGTATGAAGGCTATTGCTTAACACATTGTAAGCCGCCCTGAGTCTCCGGAGAAGGGCGGCATATAAATCAAATTAAAAAAAAACAAAAAAAAACCAAAAACTCCAATTGCCTCTTGAAAAAAAAGCACCTTTTGGACAGGTTAATAGATGTTTTTGGGGTTAGATCATCCTGCTGTTGGAGTCATTTAAGATTGGCTGTCTTGTGCAAATCCAGAAAGTGGGACAAAATGCATGAATGTTGCAAGGGAGCCTTTTAACCAAACAGGCAGGGCTGCTGCTGCAAACACCCCCAGGGGCCACCAGGGGCAGCTCAGAGAGTTAGAAACCCAGCGCTGCTGCCCCCTGGCGGCCACCCATAATATTGCAGGGCAGCGAAATTTGGGGTGTTTTTTTACCTCAAGGTTAGCATTCCAAAGTTTCAAAAGACAGGATAAAACGTCAAAAATAAAGTGTCCCCGTCCCCCACACCTCAGCCTTGCAGAGCAAAGATTCTCGCACAAAGGACCCCACGGGCCTTTTCGCTCGTTTTTATGAGGTAGAAATCGAGCCTCCACCCATCCTAGCGTCCTCCTTAGTAGGCCAGAAGCGTCAGAAATGAGGACCCAGGTTATTGGGGGGGGGGACTACAATATGCTGAGTCTGTAAACCCCTTAGAGGCGGCTGCAAAGCGGTATATAAGTGTTAACTGTCATTCTAATCCATGGTCGCCCGAGGGCGCCGGGTTGGAGAAGCGAGGGAGTGTCGAGGCTACGGCTCTTTCTCCCCCTCCCCGCCGGCCCCGCCCTCTCTGGCGTGTGTGAGGGGGGTGGGGGCGTGGCTTCGACGGGCCGTCCGCCGCCCCCTCCAGTGACGTTCCGTTCGCCCCGCCCCCGCCACGTTCCGGGCGCACCCCGCGCGTGCGCAGAGAGCCTAAGCCGGTGGCGGCGGCGCTGGCGCTGCCGGGATGGCGTTCACTCTGTATTCGCTGCTGCAGGCCGCGCTGCTCTTCGTCAACGCCATCGCGGTGCTGCACGAGGAGCGCTTCCTCCGCAGGAGTGAGTCGTCCTCAAAGCCCCCGGGGAGGGGAGGGGAGGGGTCCTCATCTCTGGGTCCCGGGTGGGGGGAGTTTAAGCTGATGGAGGAAATGCAGGTAGTCCTCGAGTTACGACCACGATGGAGCTCCCCAAGTTAAGGTTGCTGAGACATGCACGAAGGGAGTGTTTGCCCCATTTTGCGACCCTTTCTCTTGGCCGTTGTTAAGTGAATCGTTGCATTTGTTTTAGCTGAGTCACACGGTTGGTATAGGTGAGTCTGGCTCCCCCATTGACTTCTATAGAAGGTCGCAAAAGGGGATCACATGAGCCCCGCGGGGTGGGGTGGGGCGCTGAAAACCGTCGTAAATATGAGTCAGTGGCCCAGGCCTCTTGAATTTGGATCATGTGACCATGGGGATTCCGGGTGGGGGGGTCATGTGATCCGCCTTTTGCAACCTTCTGACAAGCAAAGGTGGTAGGGAACCCAGATTAAGTCAGATTAACCCTGTTACTGACTTAACAACTGTATGTGGGGATATCCATAATAAACAGTAACAGAGTTGGAAGGGACCTGGGAGGTCATCTAGTCCAACCCCCTGCTCATGCAGGAGACCTATGCTAGGGATTCGAACCACTGAACTGCCAGCTCAGCGTCTTAGCCATTGAACCACTTTTTTTTTTTAAATTTGATTTATATGCCGCCCTTCTTCGGAGACTCAGGGCGGCTTACAATGCGTTAAGCAAGAGCCTTCATACTTCTGTATATTATACAAAGTCAGCTTATTGCCCCCCACTAACTGGGTCCTCAATTTACCCACCTTAGAAAGGATGGAAGGCTGAGTCGACCTTGAGCCTGGCTAGGATTGAACTCAGAGAAATTACAGGCAGCTGGTGTTAATTGCTGCCTTTAGTAGGAGGCATTAGCCCCCTACGCTACACAGGCTTCCTTAGTCAGGCTCTAGATGGTTATCCTTTTTCCTCAAACCTGTCAAACTATTTACTAAGTCTGCACTACTATAGTTCCCAGCACTCATTTTCTTCCACTTATGACTGTATGACTAATTTTGTTGTTTGTATCCTTACGATTTATATTGATATTGTTTTCTGATTGCTTATTTTTACCCTATGACTATCATTAAGTGTTGTACCTTACGATTCTTGATGAAGGTATCTTTTCTTTTATGTTCACTGAGAGCATATGCACCAAGACAAATTCCTTGTGTGTCTAATCACACTTGGCCAATAAAAAATTCTATTCTGTTCTGTTCTGTTCTGTTCTGTTCTGTTCTGTTCTGTTCTGTTCTATTCTATTCTATTCTATTCTATTCTATTCTATTCTATTCTATTCTATTCTATTCTATTCTATTCTATTCTATTCTATTCTATTCTATTCTATTCTATTCTATTCTACTATTTTCTTGGTACTTAAAAAAGCTAATGACTGGATCTCCAAACTCGACATTAAACTCTGAAATGTTATTTCTGTTTTCCTCTTAGGTTTTCTTACTGCTCTTTTTCTAATTGTTTTAATTGTTTTAACCTGTAAAAATGAAGTGCTTTAATATTGTGTGTGACCAGCCATATGCTAAATAAATAAATATTCTATTCTATTCTATTCTATTCTATTCTATTCTATTCTATTCTATTCTATTCTATTCTATTCTATTCTATTCTATTCTATTCTATTCTATTCTATTCTATTCTATTCTATTCTATTCTATTCTACTTTTTGAGAGCTAAATACCTGTATTATGTAAGAATTCTTAGCACTTAAGATGATTCCTAGTAGGGTAATGAAACAACTATCAGAAAACAACCAAGGAGTCACTCTGAGCTGCAAATATTCTCTTCTGTTGGGGCAAGCTACAATGTTGTGCAAACTGAACTGTTTGGCAACTGTCTCTAACTACTACATCTGCAGACTCTGAACTTTCAGGTTGCCAAGCGACCAAATTTTCACCATGTGACTCGGGTTCTGTAATGACTGTGTGAGGACAAGTTGTAAATCACTTGCTTCGCTGTAACTAAATGAAAGATATGTAAGTCGTGGAATACTTGTATTTGCTAGTTCCCACAAACACATAGTCCCTCGAATGAACAACAGTGACCGTTCAAAGTTACAACAGCGTTGAAAAAAGTGACTTACAACTATTTTTCACACTTATGACCATTGCAGCATCCCCATGGCCACGCGATCAAAATTCAGACACTTGACTCATATTTATGACGGTTTCTTTGTCTTGCGATCATGGGAACACCTTTTGCGACTTCTGACAAGCAAAATCAATGGGGAAGCCAAATTCACTCAGCAACCCATGTTGCAGACTTAACAACTGCAGGCATTCACTTAACAAATGTGGCAAGAAAGGTCGTAAAAATGGGACAAAACCCACTTAACAAATGTCTTACTTAGCAACAGAAATGTTGGGCTCAATTGCGATCGTAAGTCCAGGACTACCTGTACCTTTAATTTAAGTTTGTAGTCAATTCCCATCCATTTTCTCGGATGCTGGAGAGATGTGGTAGAACTGGATTCCATGTGATCATGTTGACTGGTGGCGATGGCTGTGACTTAAGTCCAGAGGCTTTTCCAGAGCACCAAGCTATGAAAAGGTGATCCTGATAAAGAAATCTTTATTGGTCTTTCCACCTTTGTTACTGAAGGAATACTAAAATATGAGTGGAGGGGAATGGAATGGAATACAGAACAATAGTGTGAAAGAGAAGGGAAGAGAATACAGAATTAAGTAGAGTAGAGTAGAGAACAATGGAGAATAGAGAATAGAATACAGAATAGAATAGAATAGAATAGAATAGAATAGAATAGAATAGAATAGAATAGAATAGAATAGAATAGAATAGAACAGAACAGAACAGAACAGAACAGAACAGAACAGAACAGAACAGAACAGAACAGAACAGAACAGAACAGAATAATGGAATGGAATGGAATGGAATGGAATGGAATGGAATAGAATAGAATAGAATAGAATAGAATAGAATAGAATAGAATAGAATAGAATAGAATAGAATAGAATAGAATAGAATAGAATAGAATGTAAAAAAGAAGATAGAATACAGAGTAAAGAGAAAATAGAATAGAATAGAGAACAATGTAGAATAGAGAATAGAATATCAGAATAGAATACAATATAGAACAATGTAGAAGAGAAGAGTGAATAGAATAGAGAACAATATAGAATAGAATAGAATAGAATAGAATAGAATAGAATAGAATAGAATAGAATAGAATAGAATAGAATAGAATAGAATAGAATAGAATAGAATAGAAGAATTGAATTGCATTGCATTGAATTCTTTATTGATCAGGTGTGATCGAACACACAAGGAATTTGTCTCCAGTGCATAAGCTCACACTGTACAGAAAAGAGCAAGTAACAGATCATAGGTCATAATCATAGTTACAATCATTAATCATAAAATTACAAATAACAATTGATAAATCATAAGAAACTAATAGGAGAAGATAGTAGGAAATCTGAGAAAACGAGAAAAGATTAGGAATGAGAGAGTGCTGTGGGAATTAAGTGTTATTATTAAATAAATAGTATTTTAGTATAGAATTTTAAACTCTAAACTCTACCATTCTTCAGAATACTAAAATTCTGAAATAAAGCCAAATATATTCTAGCAAATACTTCTACTGCATTCAAGATTGAAGAGCTTTCTGATATTTATCCAGTTTAAACAGTGGTGCTTCTCAATAATGATGGGATCATTTGGTATTTTAATTTTCTCTGATCAGTTTTCCATGAAGAACTAATTTTCTGCTGCTTTTCTGATTCCTGGAAATTCTGTTCTTTGGCCATTATGAATGCTCTAGTTCATTTTATGTGTTCATTTCTGTTCGTTTTGTTCATTTCTTTGACGTTTAAAGAAAGAATTAGGAATTTCTCTATTCATTAGGTTTGGGTTTGAAACGGGCCTTTCCTTCTAAGAGAAATTATCGATTTGTGTCGCTGATTATTTATCTTACGTTCGCTTTAACCAAAAACAAAACTTCTTCATACAGTTGGCTGGGGAACAGATCAAGGTATCGGAGGATTTGGAGAAGAACCTGGAATTAAAGGACAGTTAATGAATCTGATCCGATCTGTACGGACGGTTATGAGAGGTAAGATTGACATATTGGTACAAAACAGTTGGGAATTAATTTCCTTCCCAAGTACAGGTGGTCCTCGCCTTACAGCCATTCGCTCAGTGATGATTTGAAGTTACAACAGCCCTGAAAAATGTGACTTATGACCCTTTCAGTATCCCCATGGTCACGTGATCAAAATTGGGATGCTTGGCCAAATGGTCCATATTTATGACGATTGCAATATCCTGGAGTCACAGGATTACCTTTTGCAACCTTTTGACCAAGCACAAATCAATCTGGAAGCCAAATGTGCTTAACAACTGTGGCAAGAAAGATGGGGCAAAACTCACTTAACAACGATCTCACTTAGCAACAGAAATGTGGGGGCTCAGTTGTGGTTGTAAGTCGAGGACTAACTGTAACATTTTTTTGCTTCTTTGAATCAGTCTTGGCTCCTTGGAAGGGCCAGGACAAATCCATGCAATTTTCTTGGTAATGTTTTTTGGAAACTGTTTGCGTTTGCTTTCTTCCTGGGCTGAGAGGTGGTGTGTGTGTGTGTGTGTGTGTGTGTGTGTGTGTGTTGTCCGACTTCACGCCTAAGGCAGAACTAGAACTCACAGTCTTCCTAATTCTAGCCCAGTGACTTTAACAGAGACACCAAACTGGCTTTCCCCAAATAACTTGGTATTAACTAAATGTTAATACTCGACTAACATTTACCAAGCTAATTTTGCACTGCTATACATTAATGGCATGTTTGATTGCATTAATGCATCTAATCTTACGACAACTTGCATCTAATGACCTGCTCCATTCCGAAGAACCGAGCAGGTCATTAGCAAAGATTTATGTATAAATTGAAATTGAAATAATAAATGTTATTATTCATAAGCTCTGTACGCTTTTTAGAAGAAATTTGGGGGAGCATCATTGCTTCCCTGTTTTCAGATCTCTAAATGTTAGTCTAAGAGCTCTCTTTTTTCTAAAGAGTAAAAGATTCTCTAACCATTACATCCTTCATGGCCAAATCTATTTTAATGACTTATTCCAGCATGCAGTAAATATAATAACGCATTTAGTCGGCTTTCGCTTTGCCACTCAGAAAGCATGTCTTGCACGGATAAGTGCATGATATCATAATGCAGTGTATATTACTATATACCACGATAATAGTATAATGTTGCACGAAAGCCAAAGATGCTTCTTCGAGAAGCAATTGGACTTCCTTTGTTTTTCCTTGAAGACGTTTCCCTTCTCAACCAAGAAGCTCAGTTCTGAACTGAAGGAGCTTCTTGGATGAGAAGGGAAATGTCTTCAAGGAAAGAAAAAGAAAGTCCAGTTGCGTCTTGAAGAAGCATCTTTGGGACAACCACAATCTGGGTGACTGAGAATCTCTGTAGACATTTACCATATTTTTCAGAGTATAAGACGCAGCTTCGTTTTTGGGGAGGAAAATGGGGGGGGGAATCATCCTTAGTCTGGTCAGCTTCAGCACATTAGTTTGCTGGTTTTTTATCCCCTGCTTGGGGATAAAAAAACAGCTGCTAAGGCACAGCTGAGAGGAAGCAGCAATGAGAAAAGCAGGCAAAGTATGGGAGATCGTTAGCATCTCGTTAGGGCTAAAAAAAAGCTTCAAAGCTACATAAAGCTCACAATTTAGGCATTCTCCTGGATGCATGACTGTCTTTAGAAGATCATATAACAGCCGTGGCCAGAGGAGCTTTCTATCAGGTTCGCCTGATTCGCCAATTGCGTCCCTTTCTAGACTGGGACTCATTACGCACATTCACTCAAGCCCTCGTCATTTCCCGACTTGACTACTGCAATGCTCTCTACATGGGGCTCCCCTTGAAGTGCACCCGGAAGCTCCAACTAGTCCAGAATGCGGCTGTGCGAGTAATTATGGGAGCAACATGGTGCTCGCATGTAACACCTCTTTTACGCGAGCTGCACTGGCTTCCGGTGGCCTTCCGAGTGCGCTTCAAGGTGTTGGTTCTTACCTTTAAAGTGCTCCATGGCTTAGGACCTGAGTACTTACGAGACCACCTGCTGCAACCGATAACCTCCCACCAACCAATACGCTCTCACAGAGTAGGCCTACTCATAGTACCATCATTAAAACAATGTCGTCTAGTAGTTCCAAGGGCCTTCTCTGTGACTATGGGGGCACCTACGCTTTGGAACAAAACACCACCTGGAATACGAATAATCCCAGATCTTCGCACTTTCCGACGTGCCCTGAAGACCTTTCTGTTTCAACAAGCAGGGCTAGCAGATGACTCAATTTATTATTTACTGTTTATAATATATATATATGTATATGAAATCTTAATCTGTTCACCGCCTTGAGTCCTTTGGGAGAAGGGCGGTATAGAAATTCAATAAATAAATAAATAAATTCGGAGTATAAGACGCACCCAAATTTTCAGCCTCTTTTAGGGAGGGGAAAGGTGCGTCTTATACTCCAAAAAAAATACAGTAGCTGGGCACTAAACTTTTCAAAATAGAAAAACTATTCTTCAACCTTGAACCAATATCCTTGGTACTTTTAGCAGTTGTTGCATTTTTTGTTGTTTACATGATTTAGCTCCCATCAAGCTGGGAACTGTATATTTAAAAAGCAAGGAAGAGTATAAACACAGATGCAGATGATTTATTTTTAGAAGACAAGACATAAAGGTAACCCTCAATTTAGCCATCATGCATTTAGCAACTGTTCACAGTTAAAACAGCACTGAAAAAAGTGACTTCTGACCAACCTTCCCATTTATGACTGTTGCAACATCCTCACGGTGAGATGATCAAAATCCAGGCACTTGGCAACTAGCGTGTATTTACAGTGGTTGCAGCATCACAGGGTCAAAAGCAATTTAGAAAGGTTTTTTTTTTTAAAGCGAACTTTGTCGTGGACAGTTTCATTAAAGTGACATTCTTGTCCTATTAAGCTGCGTTCCAAAAAATTAGCAAAACCACAAAAGGAATGGAGAAAGAGAAATTGTAGGTTTTTTCCTCCCCTTAGCTATTCTTTTGAGGTTAACAACAATAGGCTGTTGTTTGAAATGACGCTTTTCTTTCTTTTCCTTTTTTTTCTCCCCCCCAGTGCCATTAATTGGAGTGAACACAGTGACAATTGTGCTGCTGTTATTATTTGGTTGAAATCATCTTCGGAAAATCTGGATAGCGTCTAAAGCGAACAGACTGCAGACCGATTTGCACGTGGGATCCAATCTGAGCTGCCGAAGAAGCTGCATATTTTGTCTCAATAAAAATGCCGTTTATATTTATTGCATTGCTTAATATGCACTCCGTTTCATTAAATCCAATAATTAAATTGAACCCGTTTCTCTTCCCCTCTACGTATTGTGGCAGAGGTGCTATTCATACATTCCCGCAATGAGCTGCAGTGTCACAGTGGTTAGAACGCAGTACTGCAGGCTACTTCTGCTGACTGCCGGCCACCTGCAATTTGGCAGTTCGAATCTCACCAGGCTCAAGGTTGACTCAGCCTTCTATCCTTCTGAGGTCAGTCAAATGAGGACCCAAAATTGTCGGAGGCAATATGCTGACTCTGTAAGCATCTTAGAGACGGCTATAGAACACTGTAAATAAGTCTAAATGCTATTGCTATTCCTTCAACTTTGGGGCTGGAAATTCAATCACTGAAGAGCCCAGAGTCAACAGGGCACATACAGGTAGCCGTAAACATATGACCATAATGAAGCCTGCCCCATTACAGTCGCATTTTGTGACAGCTGTAAAACAGGATGGTCATGTGACCAACCTCATTTTACAACTTATTTTGTGGTGTGTGGAGATAATGTGATCTCAGAGGTCGGCAAACCGCGCTGAGTAAAACAATATCTCTATAAAATCCTTATCTCATCAGGACCGTAAGGCAGGATATCTGGCAGAAACCCAATCTCAAATATGCAAGACCCTAAGCATTGTCTGTTACAGGAAGGACATGAAGAAAACACGAAGAGTCCACGTGGAAATCATGAGCTTGCTTTAGCCAATAAGAATGAGTAAATGTTTTGCCGTACAGTTGTAAAATGACAATAAAAGGGAGCCTTTTGGATGGAGTCAGTGTGCCTTTCACCAAGGTATCTTTCACCAGGTGCCTTCTCACCAAGGCGCCCTCCCACCAAGGGGCCTTCCCATGAACCATCGTTCCTGCCGACGTGTCTTTGTTCATCGAAACAACAGTGGTGGTGGTTAAGCAAACCAGTGGTTGACGAAGGAGGCAGCTTTGTCAAAAAGCAGAACGAAGGAAGTAATTTGGCCAAGCCATTGTAAAATGCAGTCATTGGCTTCTGGATAATTCCCATGAAAACCAAGTATCGTCTGACTCCACCTGACCTTATCTGAGGCAAAAAAAGTGGGAAACTAAATAACTGGACAAGTGTTCGTTTTACGTACTTCAGAATTGAAGTAAGAAGTGATGGCGATCCGAAATTCCAATCGTTGGATCCCCTTTGCGGTCTTCTGACTAAATTTTGGGTGCTTGGCAATATTTACGATGTTTCAAAGGTGCTTTTTCAGGAGGCAACTGGATTTCCTTGTTTTTCTTTTTTCTTTTGAAGACGTTTTGCTTCTCATCCAAGAAGCTTCTTCAGCTCTGACAGGACAGCCCTTCCATTCCCTACTGTCCTGTCAGAGTTGAAGCAGTTTCTCGGATGAGAAGCAAAATGGCTATAAAAAAAAAACAAGAAAGTCCAGTTGCCTCCTAAAAAGGAACTTCTCCACACATTTACAATGGTTTGCATCCTGTAACTGAAAAACAGCCGTAAGTCACATTTTTCAGTGCCCTTGTAACTTTGGTCACTAAATGACCTGTTGTAAGTTGAGGCCTATCTTTCATAGACCCTTTAAGGATCCTACTTCTCTTGCCTGGATCCCAATTTGGCTTCCTGGGTTCCACTAACTAGCTTTCCTCTCAATCAAGTTTTGTTCCTGCAACCACTGTGTATTCCTTGAACTCTGAGGGGTTCTTTCTCACAACCCCTGGATTTGCACAAAACACTTTTGTCAGGTCCAGGAGAGACCCTAGCAGGTTAATGTACAGCATGATAAATTGGGTTAATAATTCGATTTAGTGCAGTGTTAGGAAGGAAGATGCAAGGCACAGCACTGTTGGTCTTGGGAAGTTTGATAATGCACTGTCAACAAATTTGTTCTATCAGTTTAGAAATGCCCCGTCTAAATAGAAATTACATTGGCAGAGTTTCAAACACTCTTTAAAAGAACAAAAACCTTGAAAAGTGTTGAATTACCTATCTAATACATGGAGTTTGATAACTGGACAACATAAATAGATTTCCAGGCTGCTATTATAGCTAAAAGATTGATACCGTACCGCTATATTGGAAAGCTAAATCTATGCCCCTTTCACTCAACGGATGGGAAAACCTGATTGTATTTGCTGCCTGTGAACGGATTGCTGTATAGATGTAGACCTTGTATTGGGTGGGTTCTAAAATTTTTTACTACCGGTTCTGTGGGTGTGGCTTATTTTGTGGGCGTGGCTTGATGGTCATGTGACAATCATTTAGGATTTAGCAGAGGTACTGGTCTACCAGGTTTTTAACTGCAGAGCTGCAGTTGCAGAGCTGTATCGATCTACCCATTTATTTTTGCAGGCACTGATCTACTCATGTATTTTTGCAGGCACTGGTCGACCCATTTATTTTTGCAGGCATTGATCTACTCATGTATTTTTGCAGGCACTGGTCTACCCATTTATTTTGCAGGCACCGGTCTACTCATTTGTTTTTGGAGGCACCGGTCTACCACCAAACTGCCTTTTACCACTGATCAGCTGTTGGGCAGCCCTTTGAAGCCCCACAGCAAGAGTTTAAACAGTTTTTTTCCTTATAGCCCATCAGCTGGGACTCAGGAGGCAGCAATAGATTGGGGGTGCGGCCAAATAAAAGGTAAGAATAACGCAGGGGGTGGGTGGGGTGGGCCAGAACCGGTTCAGTGACATCACCACTACCGGCTCGGCGGAACTGGGCGAACCAGGAGGAACCCACCGCTGCCTTGTATGGATAAATATAGGGAAATACAGGACTCAGAGCTTCAAGAACCCCTCCAAACACACGCATGAATGTTTGTACCAGTGATGAAATCGAAATTTTTTTACTACTGGTTCTGTGGATGTGGCTTGGTGGGCGTGACTTGGTGAGCGTAGCAGGAGATGGATACTGCAAAATCTCCATTCCCACCGCACTCCTGGGGGAAGGATATTGCAAAATCTCCATTCCCACCCCACTCTGGGGCCAGCCAGAGGTGGTATTTGCTGGTTCTCCAAACTACTCCAAATTTCTGCTACTGATTCTTCGAACTGCTCAAAATTCCCACTACCAGTTCTACAGAACCTGTCAGAACGTGTTGGATTTCACCCCTGATTTGTACCAGATAATTACATATAGAACTGTGTTTATTGTTCTAATCTAATAACATATACTCTGCATCTTATTCTTTCATATTTTTTTCATTTATTTTTTAAGTACTTGTGTATTTTTATAATGTATATGTTTTGTTTTTGCTTTTTGTGTTACTGTTTTTTTAAGCCATACAAATTTTATTTTAAAAAGCTACCCCAAAAAGTGGCTCTGTTTTGTCTCTCCAGGCCAAGTTAATCTCACATCAAAACTGGGAGTCTCACTGACCAGAATAGGCTATATATTTTTTTTCTTCTTTCTGCCATTATTCCCAGACTGATGGCAGGGAATTGTGGCTTAGCAGGACTTGGATGTTGATCTGGTATCATAATTACTGTTTCTACATTGCTTTTTCTTCCCCAAGGAGCTCAGAGCAGTTTACAAGAGAAGGGGAAAAGTCTTCCTGCCATTGTCATAAAAGGAAAAAAATATAACAACAGCAAATTCAGAGGCAGTTTGTGTGAACAAGAATGTCTTTAGTTGTTCTCTTAAATACAGTAGTAATGAATTCCTAGAGTTTGGAGGTAAAACGTTGTAAAGTGGAGCAGCACCTGCTGCTATTCCCTGGTTTACATCAGAGGTTCCTGTATCCCATCTCCTTTGGGATCTAGGATCCTATAGATAGGCAGAAATTCAACAGGAATGTATTTTTTTTACTGTAGTAGAAAATAGATCCCAACTTATAGCTATCCAAGGGACCACAAAGGCGGTTTATCTAACCGCCTGTTCAAAAATGTTAGCGTCGAGCAGGGGACAAAAGTAAGCGTTATCATCTCGATTAAGGGACACATTTATTTGTGCTACTTAGGAAAATTATATCTCGATTGCTGACGAGGAAAAAAAAAGAAACGAAGGCCCATACAGGCAGTTGTTTAGACGATTCTAAAGGTCCTTAAGCGACAGGACCTTCCGTCAAACCCCAATGACGGGTCATAGAGAGAGAAGGCTGTCTCGTTCCTCCTGCGTCTCGTAATAGTACAGTCCAATCGGAGGCGTCCCTAATGGTGGGGACGGTACCAATGGTGTGAAAAAGGGGGAAGTGTTGCCTCCAGGCTCCGTATGGTCTGACGAAGGGCTCCTTCTGCAGGGCTTTTCTGAGCAGCAAGGAGGGACTGTCTGGGGTGTCGAGGTACGGAAGGAAGGATTTTCCTTCCCCTTGTGACATTGGCAAGGAGTGGGCCTGCTTTCCTCCTTAATGGGAGAGATGTGTGTGTAGTAAGGCTGAATGGGGGTAAGGATGAAGTTGGTAAAACAGTAAAACCAGAGAAAGCAACGGTGGGGAGGGAGGGTACATGTTGTGCCTCTGCATGCATCTCTCAGATCTTGTGGCCGGTTCTGTGGGCGTGGGATGGTGGGTGTGGCTTGGTGGGCGTGGCAGGGGGAGGATACTGCAAAAACCGCATTCCCTCCCCACTCCAGGGGGCAGGATATTGCAAAATCTCCATTCCCACCCCACTCTAGGGGGAAGGATATTGCAAAATCTTCACTCCCTCCCCACTCTAGGGGGAAGGATATTGCAAAATTTCCATTCCCATCCCACTCCACGGGGAAGGATACTGCAAAATCTTCATTACCTCCCCACTCCCGGGGCAGGTTACTGCAAAATCTCCATTCCCACTCCACTCCAGGGGAAGGATATTGCAAAATCCCCATTCTCTCCCCACTCCAGGGGGAAGGATATTGCAATATCTCCATTCCCTCCCCATTCCAGAGGAAGGATACTGCAAAATCCCCATATTTTATTTTATTATTTTCTTTTATTTTCTTTTATTTTCTTTTATTATTTTATTTTATTGGATTTATATGCCGCTCTTTCTCCGCGAGGACTTGGGGCGGCTCACAACAATAAAACCAGTCCAGATTAAAATTCAGACACTAAAAACTAAAATTCCCATTAAAACCCCATTCAGTCCAGGCCAGCCTTGCGAAACAACCATGTTTTAAGGTCACAGCGGAATTTACCAGGGAGATGGGTTTATTTTTTTCTCCTGCTTGTTTTAATCGTCTGGTGATACCTAACCATTGATGCTCTTTTTCTTCTCTTCTGCCACCTCCATCTTCTCCTTGGCTTGAAAGATGGCAGCTCGTCGTGTGATAAAAGCCGTCTTGGTGGATCTGAGCGGTACGCTTCATATAGAAGACTCCGCTGTGCCTGGAGCCCAGGAAGCTCTTAAAAAGCAAGTTATTTCTTCCAAGTTCCATTGAAGGATGGGCGGGAAAGTGACAATTTTGCAAATCCCGTTGCTTAGCTGAGAAGATGCTTTTGCTTCTGGTGATGTTACCTAGTTTGGTAATAAAACATTTGCAAAAAAACTCAACCAAGCTCAGAAAGTACCGAATATTTGAGCTACATATATTCTCTTCTATTGGAAATAAGTGTTTTTGGTAAAACTTTTATACGTGACTGTATTATGCTGCAAACGGTTATAAAATATGGGTGTGTTGCCAAGCATCCTGGGTGCAGTCATGGCACTGTGGGAAGGAGATGACCATCGGAACTTTGGATTGGGGTTGTAAGTCCCCTTTTTTCAAGTAGGTCGTAACTTCAAACTGACACTAAGTCAGCAGTTGTAAGTCAAGGACAGGGGTGAAATGTAAAATCTGTTACTACTGGTTCTGTGGGTGTGGCTTGATGGAGGGGTAACGTGACTGGGTGGGCGTGGCCAATTTTTCTTTTTTAAACTTTTCAAAGCATTTTTTCTAATGCTTTGAAAAGCCTCTGCCGATCAGGCAACTCAGCTGGGATCGTCAGAGACTTTTCGAAGCATTTTTTTTACCACCTCTTCAGCCAAGAGGTTGCAGAAAAAAAAATGCTTTGAAAAGCCTCTGAGGATCCCAGCTGAGCCGCGTGATCATCAGAGGCTTTTTTTTTTTTACTTTTAAAAGCATTTTTTTATCGGAAGAGGTTGTAGAAAAAATGCTTTTAAAAGTTAAAAAAAAAAGCTTCTGATAATCGTGCGGCTCAGCTGGGCATGATGGGGAGGGGGGGTGCAGAGATTTTTGCTACCAGTTCCCCGAACCACCCACCACCATCGCTACTGGATCGAGTGATCCGGTCCGAACCGGGAGCATTTCACCCCTGGTCAAGGACCACCTGTATTGTAAGTACAGGTAGCTTTTGACTTAATGAACACAATTAAGCCCAAAATTTCTATTCTTATGCGAGACATTTCTTAAATAGGTTTTGTCCCATTTTACGACCTTTCTTGCCACCGTTAAGTGAATCACCCCCGTCGATAAGTTAGTCACAAGGTTGTTAAGTAAATCTGGCGTCCCCATTGATTTTGCTTGTCCAAAGGTTGCAAAAGAGAATCACATTACGATCTTTGGCGAGATCGTAAAACGGGGCCAAACTCAGGTGACAAATGTCTCATTTATTAGCGGCATACATTTTGGGCTCCATTGTGGTCGTACATTGAGGTTTACCTGTGATAGGATGTTGTGATCTGCCAGCAGCCTGTGGAGCTGGCAGTGGAGTCAGACAGTGAGGAGGCTGGGGAGGACCATGGGCCAGTCCTGGAGTCTGGGGAAGGCCCAGATTAGGGCTCTGCGTCAGAGGCAGAGATGGGGCCAGGGCCATCTGGGAACGATGCACAGACTCCAGAGGTGGATAGCAGAGAGAAGAGGAAAGGAGGAGCCTGTTCTTAGTGCACACATGCAAAGAGCTGCTAGAAGGCAAGAGCAGCTAAAGCAAAAAGGACAACTCTGGAGTAAGGCCAGGAGATGATTGGCCCCTCCCAGAAGGCTTAAAAGACCAGCAAGGGTTCTTGGGTTCTTTGTAGGAAAGCAAAGTTGCTAAATTTGTTTCTTGTCTTGCTTCATTTGTTTCTTGTTGGAGTCTCTTGCTTCTGAACCTTTGCCAAGAAAGACCTTTGGCAGGGTGCCAAAGTAGACAAAGGTTGGTGATAAGGCTGAAGGACTGTTTATGAAGGATTTGTTTTGTTATTTATTTATTTATTCATTCGTTTGTTTGTTTGTTTGCTTGCTTATTTATTTTATTGAATTTCTATAGCGCTCTTCTCCCGAAGGACTCAGGGCGGTGCACAGCCACATTAAAACAACCAAGTATTCAAAATTTAAAAAAAAACAATTAAAACTAATTAAACACATTGGTTCCCTGAATTAAAACCCAAGAATTTAAAAACACCCAGTCCGAATTCTTTGTCAGGCTAGTCCAGCTTGTTGAAGAAGTAGGGTCTTAAGGGCATGGGGGAAGGTACGCAGGTCGGGGATCATGCATATCCCCGGGGGTAGTTCATTCCATAGGGCGGGTGCCCCCACAGAGAAGGCTCCCCCCCTGGGGGTCGCCAGTCGATATTGCTTGGCCGACGGCACCTTGAGGAGCCCCTCTCTGTGGGAGCGTATTTGTCGGTGGGAGGCCATTGGTGGCAGAAGGCGGTCTCGTAGATATCTGGGTCCTAAACCATGGAGCGCTTTAAACACCTTAAGTCTCACCCGGAAGACCACTGGGAACCAGTGCAGCTCGCACAGGAGAGGTGTCAGATGGGTGCGATGAATCGCTTCCATAATCACCCGCGCAGCCGCATTCTGGACCAGTTGGAGCCTCCGAGTGCTCTTCAAGGGGAGCCCCATGTAGAGAGCATTACAGTAGCCCAGACGGGAAGTGACAAGGGTGTGAGTGACTGTGTGCAATGCGTCCCAGTCCAGAAAGGGATGCAACTGGTAGATAGAAAGCCCCCCTGGCCACAGCCGTTATATGGTCTTCTAAAGACAGCTGTGCATCCAGGAGGACACCCAGATTGTGAGCCCCCTCTGCGGGGGCCAGAGTCTCACCCCCAATAGCCAATTAATTTGAACTAAGCTAAGAATGAAGTAATTCTCAGCTGTTCTAATAAAATACTTTTGTTTAGGACTGATTTTGTCTCGTAATAACTACTTGGGCCTAGTTCACAACAGAGGATTACACACAAAAGTACTTCTGTGATCAAAACGCCATCCGCTTCTCTGTTTCTCCGGGCCAGGTTGCGCTCTGCTCCCGTGGCCATCCGATTTGTGACGAACACGACAAAGGAGTGCAAGCAAGACTTGGTAGAGAGGCTGAAGAAACTTGAGTTTGACATTAAGGAAGATGAGATCTTCACGTCCCTGACGGCAGCCCGAAATTTGTTGGAGCAGAAAAAAGTCCGGCCTTTGTTGATGGTGGAGAAAAATGCTTTGCGTGATTTTACAGGTATTTGATTGATCGATTGATTGAATTTATATTGCCGCCTATTTGCCCATGGCGACTCAAATCGGCTTACAGAATATAAAACCACATTTAAAACAATAAAAACTAGCAAAAAGAGTCAAATAAATTAATACAGTAGAATATAACAAAATGAAGGTATCCTAATACAACTCTCCTAGCATAAATTTATTTATTTATTTATTTATTTATTTATTTACTTATTTACTTACTTACTTACTTACTTACTTACTTACTTATTTATTTGTCAGATTTATATGCCGCCCTTCTCCCATAGGACTCGGGGCGGCTCACAACAATAAAACAACCCGACAATAGATAAGATTAAATAATATTAAAACCCAATTTAAAATCCTCAAGTCCCCAAGTTAAAATCCACGGCAGATCAGGGAAGTTTATTTATTTATTTATTTATTATATTTCTATACCGCCTTTCTCCCACAGGACTCAAGGCGGTGTACAGTCAAGAAAAAATAAAAGATACATAAACATCATAAAATTGATAATTAAAATTATAGCATAGTTTAGCCCAAATTAAATAAAACCCAGAATTAGATAATATTTTAATCATTCCCAGTTAACATGCTTAGCCCCGCCTGATTGAACATCAGGGTCTTGAGGGCACAGCGGAAAGCACGGAGATTAGCGATGTTTCGTATCTCAGGGGGCAGTTCATTCCAAAGGGTTGGAGCCCTTACAGAGAAGGCCCTCCCCCTGGGAGTCGCCAGTCAGCACAATTTGCTGACGGTACCCTGAGTAGTCCCTCCCTGTGAGAACGAACTGGTCGGTGGGAGGCTATTGGTGGCAAAAGACGGTCTCGTAAGTTGCTGAAAGAGCCATGTCTTTAGGTCAGCGTGGAAGGTACGGAGGTCGGGGGCCGTCCAGAGCCCAGTGGGCAACCCATTGCAGTGGGTTGGTGCGACCACAGAGAACGCCCTCATCCTGGGGACCGCCAGCCAACACTGTCTGGCCGAGGGAACCCAGAGGAGGGCAGCGCTATGTGAGCTCATTGGGCGGTGGGAGGCCGGTAGGAGGTGATCCTGCAAATACCCCAGGCCCATGCCATGAAGGGCTTTATAGGTGAGTACCAGCACCTTGAAACGGATCCGGAGGACCATTGGCAACCAGTGCAGCTCGCGCAATACTGGTGTTATATGGGAGTAGCGGGATACACCCTTAACTACTCGCGTGGCCGCATTCTGGACCAGTTGGAGCCTCCGGGTGCACCTCAAGGGCAGCCCCATGTAGAGGGCATTGCAGTAATCCAACCCAGAGATAATGAGAGCATGAGTGACCGTATGGAGGGCGTCCCTGTCTAGAAAATATAGAATTATATCAGCGGTGAAATCCAGCCGGATCTATCCGGTTCGCACGAACTGATAGCGCCGGTGACAAGAGGCTCCGCCCATCTGCCGGGATGTCATTACGTCCCATTTTTGACCCTCTGCACATGCGCAGAGACGTGCACGCTCACATACCCGAACCGGTAGCGAAGGTAAGTGCATTTCATCACTGAATTATTTCTAAACATACAGACAAAGGATGTATGAATGTTTTAACCATTGCTGTACTATAATGGGAGTCAGTTTAAGGCCACAGGCTGGTAGCCGGGAGACTGTGAGTCCTAGTCCTGTCTTGGATTCGAAACCAGCTTGGTGCTAGGTGCCAAGCAATCGACTTTTGATCATGTGTCCATGGGGATACTGCAACGGTCGTAAGGGTGAAAAACAGTCATTGTTAAGGGATAACCTTTGAGTAGCAAGGGTGTGCACATGAGAGCGGTTGAGAGTAGTTATGAATAAGCACAGTCACCACACAGATACACTGAGTAGTGTTTGCAGTTTACATACCGTAAAAATAAAGCACAGTCCAATAAACAAAGTCTTCATACCAGTCGTAGTAATCATGCACAGTAAATACTGTATTTTCCTGCGTATAAGACGACTTTCTAACACACAAAAATCTTCTCAAAAGTCAGGGGTCGTCTTATACGCCGGGTCTCATTCTCCTGTAACCAGGCAGACCAGCCCATAAGGCTCTGACGAGCCTTAAATGGCTCTGAGGAGGGTCATCTTATACGCCCAGTCGTCTTATACGCCGGAAAATACGGTAGTTTTTCTGGAGTTGCAAACAGTAATAAAGTAAGTCAGATAGAGATATCAGATAGCAAGAACAACAAAGTGAAAAAAACCATGTTTTTAGCTCCCTCTTAAGGAGATTGGCAACAAAGCTAACCAATCAGGACACAGTATGATGCCATACAGCAATCTTAAAGCTATACAATACAATACAAACATACATTGATGGTTTATATATTGCCAACCCAACAAGTTAGGTAATAGTCTTATTCCTAACAATCATAAGTCACTTTTTTCAGTGCCGTTGTAACTTTGAACGGTCACTGAACGAACGATTGTGAGTTGAGGACTACAGATAGTCCTTGATTTACAACCGCTCGTTTAGTGACCGTTCAAACTTACAACGGCACTGAAAAATGTGACTTACGACCGTTTTTCACAGTTACGACCTTTGCAGCATCCCCCTGGTCACATGATCAAAATTCAGATGGTCGACCACTGGTTCATATTTATGACGGTCGCTATGCCCCGGGGTCCTGTGATCCCCTTTGGCGACCTTCCCACAAGCAAAATCAACAGGGTAGCCAGATTCACTTAACAACCATGTTTCTAACTTACCCACTGCGGGGATTCACAACAACTGTGGCAAGAAAGGTTGTAAAATGGGGCAAAGCTCACTGAACAAATGTCTCACTTAAGGACAGAAATTTTGGGCTCAATTGTGGTCCTAAGTACCGGTATTTCAATGCTGAGATGGTTGTTGTGATTTAGGAAAAAGCCTTAAGAGGGTTTTTCTCTCTTTTCCATGATGGTTGTTTCTGTTGACTTCGGTTTCACACCAGAATTATGTATTTGCTAAGTACCGTATTATTCAGACTATAAGATGCACCAGAGTATAAGATGCACCTAGATTTTGAAGAGGAAAACAAGGAAAAAAATGGTTTTTCGCCACCATGTGTCTGGTTTTTGCCTTCCCCACCCCCCAGGAGCACTCTGTAGCAGTGGTGAAATCCAATTTTTTTTACTACCGGTTCTGTGGGCGTGGCTTGGTGGGCGTGGAAGGGGAGGGATACTGCAAAATCCCCATTCCCTCTCCACTCCTGGGGGAAGGATATTGCAAAATATCCATTCCCACCCCACTCTGGGGCCAGTTAGAGGTGGTATTTGCCGGTTCTCCGAACTACTCAAAATTTCCGCTACCGGTTCTCCAGAACCTGTCAGAACCTGCTGGATTTCACCTCTGCTCTGTAGGCCTCCCAAATCCTCTGCAAATCCCGTTTTCCTCAAAAACGGGCCCATTTTTGGCCTCCTCCCACCGATGCGTCCTGTTTTTGCCCTCCCCAGCCCCCAGGAGCACTCTGCAGGCCTCCCAAACCCTTCACGCGTCCCGTTTATAGCGAAAAGGGGATGCGCAGGATGGTTTCGAGAGGCCAAAAACAGGGCCATATTCGGTCTATAAGACAGAGAAACATTTCAACCCACTTCTGAAAAATACGGTATTTCCTTCCAGTTTTGGCATAGGTGGAACGCCTCCCGTTCCATCTGGCCCCGGTCAGTATATGACACTGAAACATCTTAATGTAAGGGAGATTTAAAAGTTTAGTTAAATCAGATTGTGTTTCCTGTCTTTAGATCAATTCTGTGTCAAATCTCATTGGGTCATGCCCCTTCTTTCTCTTCACCTAAAATGCTTTATGTGCGTTTTTGTTTGTGTGTCCAGTAGTTTTAAGTACGATGAAAGATGTTTAAGCCCCTGTTAGTAACTACTATGGAATTATTCTTGGATTATCTTCGTTTAAGATAGCTCGCAGCCAGATGAGCATAATCCATCCTTTGCTTAATGGAGCCAGATGCTCCCAGGGAGTGTTGCAAAGTAAGTCCAAGTAAATGCATAAAATCCACATCGGAGTATCTCTCATTGCTGCACTTCCATTTTTGCCTTTTGTAAGGACACCTTCTCTTTGAAAGAATATCCTGGGCCTAGAATTGCCCCGTAGGTTTAACTAAACTTCGTCTTGGGTCACGTACTTCCTCAGGAGAGCAGAGCTCAACCTTTCTATTTCCATCGATGGGTGAGTAGGACACCCATTCTCATTATTACAATTTACTCACTGGTGAAATCCAAATTTTTTAACTTCCGGTTCTGTGGACGTGGCGTGGTGGGCGTTGTGTGGTGAGTGGGTGTGGCAGGGGAAGGATACTGCAAACTCTCCATTCCCACCCCATTCCCGGGGAAGGATACTGCAAAATCCCCATTCTCACCCCATTCCCAGGGAAGGATACTGCAAAATCCCCATTCCCTCCCCACTCCCGGGGAAGGATACTGCAAAATCTCCATTCCCACCCCACTCCAGGGGAAGGATACTGCAAAATATCCATTCCCACCCCACCCCAGGAGAAGGATACTGCAAAATATCCATTCCCACCCCACTCCAGGGGAAGGATACTGCAAAACCCCCATTCCCTCCCCACTCCAGGGGAAGGATACTGCAAAATCTCCATTCCCACCCCACTCCAGGGGAAGGACATTGCAAAATCTCCATTCCCACCCCACTCTGGGGCCAGCCAGAGGTGGTATTTGCCGGTTCTCCGAACTGCTCAAAATTTCCCCTACCAGTTGTCCAGAACCTGTCAGAACTTGCTGGATTTCAACTCTGGGTTTACTCCAGCTGATCCCAGTGCTGGGAACATCCAGCTGGACTTGCTCTTGTAGGCGCCAGGAGTTTAGCTTGACTTGAGGAAAGCTTTGACGTTTTCTGCAACCAAGATGATTAGGGGACTGGAGGCTAAAACATATGAACAATGGTTGCTAGTAATAGGTATGTCTAGTTTGATGAATAGAAGGACCAGGGGTGATATGATAGCAGTGTTTAAATATCTCAGGGGTTGCCCCAAAGAAGAGGGAGTCAATCTATTCTCCAAACCACCTGAGGGCAGGACAAGAAGCAATGGGTGGAAACTAATCAAGGAGAGAAGCAACTTTAGAACTAAGGAAAAATTTCCTGACAGTGAGAACAATTAATCAGTGGAACAACTTTCCTCCAGAAGTTGTGAATGCTCCAACACTGGAAGTTTTTAAGAAGAGATTGAACAACCATTTCTCTGCAATGGTATAGGGTTTCCTGCCTAAGCAGGGGGCTGGAGTAGAAAACCTTCCAACTCTGTTATTCTAGTCTATTCTTTTCTTGTCTTTGTCCAATTTTCAGATGCTAACAAATACGCTGAATCTCCCTGCAGGTTCGTAGTCTGCTGGAATTATGCATTTATTGGATTTTTAAAAAAATCCTACCTTCATTACTTCATAAATAACTCAAGGCAGTGAACATATCTAATATTCCTTCCTCCTCCTCCTTCTCCTCCTCCTCCTCCTATTTTCCCCACAACAACAACCCTGTGAGGTGGGATGAGCTGAGAGAGAGTGATTGGTCCAAAGTCACCCATCCAGCTTTCATGCCTGAAGTGGAATTAGAACTCTCAGTCTCCAGGTGTTTGGTCTAAAGTCATCCAGCCAGTTTTCATGCCTAAGGCGGGACTAGAATTCACAGTCTGCTGCTGATTGGCCCAAAGTCACCCAGCCAGCTTTCATGCCTATGGCGGGACTAGAATTCACAGTCTCCTGCTGATTGGCAGTCTCCTGGTGATTGGCCCAAAGTCATCCAGCCAGCTTTCATGCCTATGGCGGGACTAGAATTCACAGTCTCCTGCTGATTGGCAGTCTCCTGGTGATTGGCCCAAAGTCACCCAGCCAGCTTTCATGCCTAAGGCGGGACTAGAACTCAGTCTCCTGGTGATTGGTCCAAAGTCACCCAGCCAGCTTTCATGCCTAAGGCAGGACTAGAATTCACAGTCTGCTGCTGATTGGCCCAAAGTCACCCAGCCAGCTTTCATGGTAAGACGGGACTAGAACTCACAGTCTCCTGGTGATTGGTCCAAAGTCACCCAGCCAGCTTTCATGGTAAGACGGGACTAGAATTCACAGTCTCCTGGTGATTGGCCCAAAGTCACACAGCCAGCTTTCATGGCTAAGGCAGGACTAGAATTCACAGTCTCCTGGTGATTGGTCCAAAGTCAGGCAGCCAGCTTTCATGCCTGAAGCGGGACTAGAACTCACAATCTCCGGGCGATTAGGCAAAGTCACCCAGCTGGTTTTTGAAAAGAGGAAAGCAAGGCCACCCGTGGGAACCCCTCCTCTGTAGGACTTGTTTTAACAGATGTTTGCATTTTCCTCTAGGCATAGACACAAGCGATCCGAATGCTGTAGTGGTTGGGTTGGCTCCTGACCAGTTCAACTATCAAACTATGAACAGAGCTTTCCGGTAAGCAGGAATAAATCCCTAACTGCTTGAATCGTTCACATGGGTACCTGCTCTCCAGCTTGCTGGGTACTCATCCTGCCATATAGTGTTCTGATGCAACTCTTTGTGGATGGTTGCTGTTGAAATTCAGAATGCAATAAAACGGTGGTTTATAGCAATAGCAATAGCACTTAGATTTATATACCGCTTCACGGTGCTTTACAGTCCTCTCTAAGCAGTTTCTAGGTCTCACTAATGCTGGGAGAGATTGAGGGCAAAAGAAGAACGGGATGGCAGAGAACGAGGTGGCTGGATGGAGTCACTCAAGCAGTTGGCGTGAGCTTAAATGGACTCCAGAGGATGGTAGAAGACAGGAAGGTCTGGAGGAACGTTGTCCATGGGGTCACGATGGGTCAACATGACTTCCCAACTAACAACAACAAATATTGCCCCCCAACAATCTGGGTCCTCATTTTATCGACCTCAGAAGGATAGAAGTCTGAATCAACCTTGAGCCGGTCAGACTCAAACTCCTGACAGTGAGCAGTGAGTTAGCCCTGCAATTTAACCCCTGGCCACCACAGCTCTCTAGGCTTTCATCCTCTTGTCTGTTGGCAAGTTGCGGCGCATGCACTTCCGAACCGGTAAGGAAGGTAAGTAGATTTCGCCCCTGCCATAGACATAGAACTATTTATCATCGTAATTCTGGGCTTAATTACAGTCTTAAGTCAAGGACTTCCTTTAAAAAATGAAATTGTATGATGTCTACGTCAGCTAACCTGCCCCTAAGAACCTTTGGATGGAATTTGATAGGCTTTGTTCAATCTTCCAGTTTTTGTCAAAGAAAGTGATAACAAGGCTCCTATTTCCAATGAAAGAAAGTGCAAAGTTCTGAATTCAAAGCTGAGGTTCAGATCCAGAAACAATTTGAGGAACTTACTTCCTGGAAAATTGGGTTGTTTATTTATTTACCATATTTTTTGGAGTATAAGACGCACCGGAGTGTAAGATGCAGCTTGGGTGAGGAAAAACAAGAAAAAGAAATCTCCCTCTGCCTCTGAACAATTTTGCCTCATTTTACTTTCATTTTCGTTTTCAGCATAGCTTGATTAGCATAAGGAAAAAAAAAAATCTGCTCCAGCAATTTACCTCCTTGCAGCAAGCAGCAGAGCCCTGTGCAAAACAGCTGAGAGCAAATCAGCTGAGAGTTGGGAGGCTGATCTAATCAACTTGTGCTAATTAGGCTATGCTGAAGCTGAAAGGAGCTGTTTTTTTTCTTGCTGTTTGCTTGCAAGGTGGTAACTGCTGTGAGGCAGAGGCCAAAGGATGGGGGCCAGTGTGTGGGTGGAGCTACATTCGGTATATAAGGCGCACTTAAATTTCTCCCCTCCTTTGAGGGGGGAAAAAAATGCATTTTATACTCCGAAAAGTACCGTATTTATTTGGCTTACGGCATGAAATATATGGATAGCAGTGGTAAAGACTGCATTCTTGTTTTCTGCAATGCGTGCAGTCAGAAAAGAAGAAAAAACGTCCTCTCTTTTCCAGCACCTTAAAGCTACAGGTCATGAAATTGATTTGGAAGGGACCAAATTAATCTCCAAAACTGAACACCTCAACAAGAGAATAATTACGGAAGCCATTGAAATAGAAAAACGCCCCATAACATGAATAAACGTGACAATACCTCCTGCCTACCAGACATCTGGAAACTAGCCCTTGTCAACAAATGAGTCCCAGCACCCACGGACAGAAAAATCTACACCCCAGAAGCCAGACATACACACCCCGAGACCTCCAGCCAAATCACATTCCAGCCAGCCACAAAGATGAAGCCCTGCCACCTGGTGGAGAAAAACCGACCATACACCGGAAGCCAAGCCAATAGACACAGACTGGGACTTCCAGCCAATCAGAACGAAGAGGTGGGGCCATCCCAGCAAAACAGACTACCAGCACCAGATTTGAAACAGTAACGGCAGTTGCTGCAAAAGACCCCTTGCATAAGCCTAATGATGGCAGATGAGATTCTGCCAAAACATTGCCAAAGTGCTCTCAATCTTACAAGGGAGAAGACCCGAATATACCAAGACTTGCATACCTGTACCTGTGAATATATATATATATATATATATATATATATATGTTTTCTGAGGTTTTCGCGGGTGTTTGTATGTAGGTCTTTGGTTATCCGGGTCTTCTCCCGCGTAGAATTGGAAGTATCTTGGTGACGTTTCGACGAAGTCTCATTCGTCATCTTCAGGCTGGTGTTCTCGGCTTCGTTCTTCCAGGAGCAATGTTCCCCCTAACCAATCAGAACACACCTCCACCCAATCAGAACACAGCCAAGCTCCCACCCAATCAGCTCCCACCCCCACTAGCAGTTAAAAGGAAGAGACAGCTGCGATCTCACATTGCTCCTGGAAGCACGAAGCCGAGAACACCAGCCTGAAGATGACGAATGAGACTTCGTCGAAACGTCGCCAAGATACTTCCAATTTTATGCGGGAGAAGACCCGAATAACCAAAGACCCATATATATATATATTGTCTGTTTGGAGGTTAGAGTGCAGTATTGCAGGCAAACTCTCCCTACAGCTTGGAGTTCGATACTGAATCGCTCAGGGTTGACTCAGCCTTCCAAGATTGGTAAAATGAGGAGCCAGATTGTTGGGGGCAATACGCTGATATTGTAAACTGGCCAGAGTGGCGTAAAGCACTATGAAACACTATAAGCCTAAGTGCTATTGCTATTCGCCACTCCCTTAGCCTATTTAAGGAGGAACGCCGATTGCAACAAGCTGTAGAGAACAACCTTAGTTCACTCTCCTTTGTGTCTGCAAAATTGCTTCTGGGCTTTCTGCCAACTCTTGTAAGACTGTGATTACCTTATCTTAGAATTCTGGTAGGCTGTTAAGACAGTTTATTAAACAGCCTTTGAAAGATAAAGGCTAAGTTATTTGAGTAAAATAAGCTTTGTATAGAGTTTGTGTGTGCTGCGTTCTTTGGGGTCCGTAGCTGGGGCAGAACAGCGCGGTATATAAATCTAAGTGCCGTTGCTATTTCCGAAGAATTCCCGCTGAACGTTCTCGGCTGCCTGATGCTTCTAGGGTTATGTTGAAGCTTTTGTCTCCTCCCTCTTCCAAGGTTGGTGCTGGACGGGGCTCCCCTCATAGCTATTCACAAGGCAAGGTACTACAAGAAGAAGGATGGCCTCGCCCTCGGCCCAGGACCCTTTGTGACCGGCCTGGAATATGCCACCGACCAGAAGGCCACAGTGGTGGGGAAGCCAGAGCGGACATTTTTCCTGGAGGCCTTGCGTGGGACCAACTGTGGACCTGAGGAAGCCATCATGATTGGCGACGTGAGTCCCTTGAATCCTTTCTAGCTTGCTTGTTTGTTTATTTAGATATTTATTGGATTTTTATAGCTGCCCTTCTCAGTAAGCGACCTCGGCGGCTTACAATTCAAAATATGGTATATATAGGCTTCTTAAAACCGTGATGGTGAACCTATGGCACATGTGGCACGCAGAGCCCTCTCTGTGGGCACGCAAGCCATCATCCGGCTCAGCCCCACTGTGTATGCGCTCTTGCGCCTCCTGCTGGTCAACTGATTTTCGGGATGCGCAAGGGGCAGGGCGCATGCAGGAGATGCATGCACATGCCCAGGGGGGACATGTGCGCATACGCAGGAGGATGCGTATGCATGCGCAGGGGGTGGGGGTCATGCGCGCATGCACGGGAGGCGCAGTGCATGCCCCCCCCACAGCCCGTTATTGGACCCAGGAGGCTGCAGAGAGCCTACTATGTCAAAACGAGGGGCGGGCGGTGCAGTGCGCCCCCACCACCACTCTCGGCCTGTTTTTGGGCCCAATGTGGCATGAGTTCAAACTCTTCAGTTGTTTTTTCATTATTTTACCACTTGGTGCAGCAGAGGAAAAATAGCACATGTTCAGGATTGTTATGAAAACAGAGTTTATTAAAAACACATCCCTATTTTTAAGGAGCTTTTACAAACTATTTGCGAGTTGCAGGTTTATTTAAGAAATTTAAGAAGAGATAGGACAATTCTCTTCTCTTCCCTTCCCTTCCCTTCCCTTCCCTTCCCTTCCCTTCCCTTATTTTCTATTCTATTCTATTCTATTCTATTCTATTCTATTCTATTCTATTCTATTCTATTCTATTCTATTCTATTCTATTCCATTCCATTCCATTCCATTCCATTCCATTCCATTTTCTATTCTATTCTATTCTATTCTATTCTATTCTATTCTATTCTATTCTATTCTATTCTATTCTATTCTATTCTATTCTATTCTATTCTATTCTATTCTATTCTATTCTATTCCATTCCATTCCACTCCACTCCACTCCACTCCACTCCACTCCACTCCACTCCACTCCATATTTTCTATTCTATTCTATTCTATTCTATTCTATTCTATTCTATTCTATTCTATTCCATTCCATTCCATTCCATTCCACTCCACTCCACTCCACTCCACTCCACTCCACTCCACTCCATATTTTCTATTCTATTCTATTCTATTCTATTCTATTCTATTCTATTCTATTCTATTCTATTCTATTCTATTCCATTCCATTCCATTCCATTCCACTCCACTCCACTCCACTCCACTCCACTCCACTCCACTCCTATTCTTATTCTTATTCTTATTCTTATTCTTATTCTTATTCTTATTCTTATTCTTATTCTTTGCATTTCTCTTGCATTTGCAGGACTGCAGGGATGACGTCGGAGGTGCCCAGAATGCTGGCATGCTGGGAATACTGGTGAAGACCGGTACGTAGTGATAACCTGGGCACTAAAAGAAACTACGCTTGAAACTAGACTGATGTTTATTTCTGTTCTGCCTTACATAAAAAATCCACAATCAAGGAATTAGAACATTTTCCCTTAGGAAGAAAAAAAGATAAGCAGGAAGGTGCTCAGAGATTTATCTAGTCATGGATGAATTGCATCTTTGACAGGGATCTTGGTGATCATCTATACCAACCTGTTTTTCAGCAGCCAAGCTGCAGTTGTTCATGTCAAGTTACTTATACACATTTGTGGAACCAACATTTTACCTGTAACACCTGTCTGCTGTTCCCTCTTGGGTTAACCTTCTTCTGCAGATCTTTCCCACCTGAACTTAGCTATCCCTATAGAACAGGGGCGTCAAATTTGCAGCCCGCGGACCGGATGCGTCTCGCGCTGACCACGCCCACCCACCAGTTTAGTGAAGGAGGAAAAAGCCGTGTTACGGCATGTGACGACAACATGACGCCGCACGTTTGACACTCCTGCTATAGAACAAGGAAGCCGTCTCATGGCTACTAAAGTAGTAGCTGAATGGCTGTTACATTTAGATCAGCGTTTTTCAAACTTAGCAACTTGAAGATGAGTGGACTTCAACTCCCAGAATTCCCCATGCTGGCTGGGGAATTCTGAGAGTTGAAGTCCACCTGTCTGAAAGTCGCTGAGGTTGAAAAATGCTGATCTAGATACCGTGTTTCCTCGAAAATATGACCTACTCAGAAAGTAAGCCCTAGCTTGATTTGTCCATGTGCGCTCAATATAAGCCCTACCCCCCAAATAAGCCCTAATTAAGCCCACACCAGGGTGCACAGGTAAAAATTAAGCTAGGGTGGAGATGATGGGTGTAGATTGACCACACACACAAAGGTTGAGGATGTATGTGATGATTTTATTATCTTACATAGAGACATTATATAGCTTGTTACTTACAAATTACAACGTACTTGGCGGCATATCATTGGCTCACAGAATATACCAGGTAACTACAACCTTTGGTTAATCATTATTGCTTTGCATAAGCATTTATAACGTTAGACTTTAATTAAAGTCTAATACACATATATCCCATTTCCTCTCCTCTTGTTTACAGACTTAGGGTCTTATTTACTAATGCCAAATCCTGCCTACATGCAAGTAACTTTCCTTATCTGAGGTTTGCCATCCATGATAGGAAAATTCCTGCAATTATGCAGACTGCAGACTCCTACAGGTGGATGGTTGGAGCTGCTCTACTACTTATCTTCGGAGAGTTGCAGCCAGGCCTCACACACCTTGGCCCATTTCTTTTGCTGCAGCCGGCAAGGCTTTCCTGAAGGCTCCTGTAGCCGATAACAGAGCTCTGGATTGATCCGGGCCTCTATTATCAGCTACAGTAGCCTTCAGGAAAACCTTGCTGGCTGCAGAAGAAATGGGCCAAGGTATGCGAGGCTTGGCTGAAACTCTCCAAAGCTGCAGGAGTTCCTGAAGGCCTCTGATAGTGAAAAAGAGGCCGAGGGTGACGCACGCAAGTGAGGTATGGACAACATCCCCTCTATCCCCCCCTCCGAAAATAAGACCCGGTGCCTTTTTTGGTGGGAAAAAAAATACATAAGACAGGGAAACACGGGTAGTTGTGATCATTGTCTCCTTGTCTGTGTTACTCCATGTAATTTACGTTACTTATGGGAGCAACGTGGTGTTCCCATGTGACACCTCTCCTGCGTGGGCTGCACTGGCTCCCGGTGGTCTTCCGGGTGCGCTTCAAGGTTTTGGTCACCACCTTTAGAGCGCTCCATGGCTTAGGACCTGGGTACTTAAGGGACCGCCTTCTGCCACCAGTAGCTTCTCACCGGCCAGTACGCTCACATAGAGAGGGGCTCCTCAGGGTGCCGTCGGCCAAACAATGTCGACTGGCGGCCCCCAGGGGGAGAGCCTTCTCTGTGGGTGCACCTGCTATCTGGAATGAGCTCCCCCCGGAGATACGGACGATCCCGGATTTACGCACCTTCCATCGTGCCCTCAAGACCTATATATTTCAACAGGTTGGCCTGGCCTAACTTCCCTCTTAATTGTAACTCTTAAAATTGGTTTTAAAACATTGGGGGTGTTTTAAATTGTTCTGGGCCAAATTATTTAATGGGTTTTATATTGTCTTTTAAATTTTGTAATTTGTGTGTTTTATCTCTCTGGCTGTTCACCGCCCTGAGTCCTTCGGGAGTAGGGCGGTCTACCAATCTAATAAAATGAAAAAAATGAAATGAAATGAAACTTCATGATCTTCCGATTTGATTTAGGCAGAAGGCTGACCGTCAGAGAAATAATTTAATCATAGAAAAGTAATGAGAACACACTTCATCTATTGTTTAACAGGATGAGGCCTCAGTTCCTTGATGATCTGTCCCCCCCCCCTTCAGAGACCCACAAAACCACAGCCAGCCGAGGGTTAATAATCACTTGGCACACTCCGCAGTTCTTATCTCAACCTTGGCAGCGATATGCACACCGTCTGCCAAGGACTTTATTGGTTTACACAAACAAGAAAATCACCTACGTAGCTTTGCCGTTCATCTAGCTTCCAAGACTACGAGGTTGCTCCGTTTGTTTACCTTTGTTCGTCACGAACTTCGTGACTCACTGGCCTGTCTTATATAGACAGGCTTCTGGGTGTGGTCCAGTGACTCACTGATCCCATGACTCCAATCAGTGACTCAGAACTATTTCCTCATACGCCGCAGCTGCAATACTCTTTTGTCTCGCCTTCTTTGGCGTGCATCCAGGAATGACGTCTCTCCCTCACTCTCATCTGAGACACCTGTTTCCCCACTACTTGGCTCTCTTTCAGCTGGCACCTGAGCCAGTGCCAGAGGGGGGGGGCTGGGAGATCTGGCTGGCTCCTCTTCCTCCTGCTCAGAGCTTCCTTCCTCCAAAGGGATAGGCTCAGAGGACGGGGCCACAACACTTGGTCAGTAAATAGAGCCGTCCATGCCCACTGGATTACTTTTACAAAGTTGAATGCACCGGTGAGAACATTGGAAAATAGCAGCCACGAATAGAGATGTAGAAATTTGCGGTGCCTGCTCTGATCTCTGGCAAAGTTTGAGGCTAATTCTGGCTTAATTACAAAACCTAATTTATTTCTTTCTGGTTTTGTCGTTGCAGGGAAATACCGAGATGCCGACGAAGGCAAAATTAACCCACCCCCCTACTTAACCTGCGAGAGCTTTCCCCATGCAGTGGAACACATCCTCCAGCATCTGCTGTGAAGAAGCACCACAATTTTTGCATTTCACCTTCTGGTGCCATAAAATGAAATGGCCCACAGAGCATTCAGACTTTCTTAGTGCATTACCGCTGGACTCCACCCGTTTGGGGACTGTGATGGAATGAATGTTCTCACCGCAATCATTGCTTCCCACACCCCCAAAATTTATCCTGTCCAACAGGAGTCTGCGCCCAACCTTTCCGTCTTGCCTTGCTCAGTTCCCGAAGGCAGAGAGGGGAATTTGTGAGGTTGAATAAAGAAGGAAATATGTGACTCACCCCTTATAGAGCCTCAGTGGCGCAGTGATTAGAACACACTACTGCAGGCTACCTCCGTTGACTGCCGGCTGCCTGCAGTTTGGCAGTTCAAATCTCACCAGGCTCAAGGCTGACTCAACCTTCCATCCTTCCAAGGTGGGTAAAATGAGGACCCAGATTGTTGGGGGTAAGAGGCTAACTCTGTAAACTGCTTAGAGAGGGCTGTAAAGCATTATGAAGCGGTATGTAAGTCAAAGTGCTATTGCTATTTCTATATACCTCTCAGAATCACCTTGAAACGCAAGTTAGGTGGCAAATAAATTGGATAATAATATACATTAGATTGGCACATTGGAATTTGAAATTGGTCTGTTACTGCACGACTGTCCATCTTCATGGAAAGGAGAAACAGTGCACCTGATGCACAGAATTTGCTAACATACCTAATATACAGGTGGGCTCACCTACCTCTCCCCAGTGATGCATTAACCTGGCTGTTTCTTAATATTTTAATATCTTATATAGCAGGAAATGGGTACATTTTTAAGGTTCTTCCTCAGGCAAAGACAGTTGGCATCTTTCCAAGAGGGCTGCCTTAACGAAGAGGTCCCTCCAAGCCAGTGAGTTTTATGTACAATAATGTCTGGAAATAAATTTTGCCTGGCTTCTAATGACGAGGAGGTGAGAACTCGTTTTAAAAGGGATTATTTCAGAAACTAAAAGGTTGACACGATCTTGCTGGTTTTATCAGGTCTCTGAATGTGTTTTTCTCTTCTTTTTCTTTTTTGCCGGAAAACATTTAACTTCCAGTTCTCTGCAGAAAAAACCACCCACTAGAGACAACGATGGCAACTTTCACTTAATGACCACTACTCAAAATTTAATAAAATTCAGCTGGTTAGGCGGGTGTCTCGATTTATGACCACCCCGACATACAATGGAAATGCCAAACTCTGTTATGGAAGTTAAGTCGAGGACTAGTTGTAAAAGAAAGAACTACCATGTTTCCATGAAAATAAGACCGGGTGTTATATTATTTTTTGCTCCAAAAGATGCATTAGAGTTTATTTTCTGGTTAGATCTTATTTTGGGGGGAATATGGTACTAAATGCTTCCCTCTAGCTGACAATCTTAACGGGTTTATTTGGGGGGGGGATAGGGCTTATATTACGAGCATCCTGAAAAATCATAATAGGACTTATTTTCCTGTTGGGTCTTATTTTTGGAGAACCAATAGTCTTTCATGTCCAGTGGTTTTTTTTTATGTTGATAACATAGGATTGGCAAGTGTGCAGCTATGTTGACAATACAAATTCAGAAGAGCTGAATATGTGGGTTAGCCTAAAGAATCTGGATTAATTCCCTTGGTTCCTGATAAACCTGTGTCCAACCTAGCATGTTTTCACTTCAAAAGAATAAAGAAAATAGATTCTCTTCTCCAGTAAGACCCTAATTGTAAGACACCAAGAACTTTCCCACACGTTATTGTCATAAATCCTTCCTTCCCAATTTAAACCAGCTGAGCTGCATCAATGATGCTTCATTTAGAGTGGGTGTCGTAATCATATTCCTGGCTAAACTTCTGCTAATCTTTAATGTTTAAAGCTTTTTTTTTTTTGAGATGGCAAGTAAAGAGTAAACCGCTGCTTGCGATCTGCAGGTGTTTTAATTAGTCCTATTAACTTATTGTAATATTGCAGATGGGGACTGCAGCCAAGAAATTAAAAGACACTTGCTCCTGGGGAGGAGAGCTAAGGCAAATCTAGACAGCATACTAAAAAGCAGAGACATCATCCTGCCAACAAAAGTGCGTATAGTCAAGGCTATGGTTTTCCCAGTTGCAATGGATGGCTGTGAAAGTTGGACCATAAGGAAGGCTGAGCGCCAAACAATTGAGGCCTTTGAACTATGGTGCTGGAGAAGACTCCTGCAAGTCCCTTGGACTCCAAGGCGATCCAAGTGGTCGGTCCTAGAGGAGATTAACTCTGACTGCTCTTTAGAAGGCCAGATCCTGAAGACGAAACTCAAAATATTTTGGCCACTTAATGAGAAAGGACTGCCAACCTAGCAGTTCGAAAGCACGTCAAAAATGCAAGTAGAAAAATAGGGACCACCTTTGGTGGGAAGGGAACAGCTTTCCGTGCGCCTTTGGCATTCAGTCATGCTGGCCACATGACCATGGAGACGTCTTCGGACTGCGCTGGCTCTTCAGCTTAGAAACGGAACTGAGCACCGCCCCCTAGAGTCGGGAACGAATCGCACATGTGCAAGGGGAAACTTTACTTTTAATGGGAAGGAAGGACTCCCTGGAGAAGAGCCTAATGCTGGGAACGATTGAGGGACAGTAGAGAACGAGGTGGAATCACCGAAGCAGTCGGTGTGAGCTTAAATGGACTCCATAGGATGGTAGAGGACAGGAAGGCCTGGAGGAACGTTGTCCATGAGGTCACCATGGGTTGGACATGACTTCATAACTAACAACAACAACAAATTAACAGGAATACGTAATTCTGACTAGCTTGTAGGCTGGGGGCGGATAGGTGTCTGAAATAAGACTTCATTAGTCCTTATTAATTTTCTTTTGTATTCTCCCCTATTCCATTGGGGAAAAATTCTTCCCTTATCCCATTTTAAAGAGGAAGGGGAGAATAGTTTGGAAACCAGAGGGGCATATATTTGCTTTTTGGGGTTTTTTTTGTTTGTTTGTTAATAAAGCTCTGATGTAGCAGTTTAAAAGAAGCCCATTCAGCCTGCATATACTGTAGTGACACCAACAAATGTTATTTTTAATAACAACAATAAATAGCTTTCCTAGTCCATCTGGAAGATCAAATATAAGCCCTTTATGATTATTTTGGGGGGCCTCCCAAGTATAAAACTATTAGACTGTAATTATAATGTTGACTGTACTGAAAGTACAGATTTTTTTTTTTAATCGGCATTCCCTGGGGCGGATAGGAGAAAATTCAGCATTATCATGGACTATGGTTAAGGGATCTTAGATTAGGAATACATGTAAGACATTAAGTCACAAAAAGAAAAGAAATCATGAGTGGCTCCCTTCGTTCTGATCTTGAACTTAAAAAAAAGTTAATTGTATCTTTGGATATTTTATCTTGAAAACCGTGGAAAGGAAAAATAGCAAGGAATGACTTCAAATTTTGTTCGTTTTTTTAACAACTTTTTTCAGGGCTAATTTTGAAACATATATAAATGCTAATCACTTTAGGACGAAAAGTGCAGGATATAAATTTAGGAAAAGGGGATGAAATAATGTAGGGTTTCTTGGAAATTATTGGTTATAATCAGTTGCAATGAACAAGTTACAACTACGATGGACCAAATTCAGGTATTCTCTGTGTGTGTGTGTGTGTGTTAGCATTTGCCAATCTTGCGGCATGGACTCAAAAAGACCAGATTCATGTACGGCTAATCCCAAATTGTTAAAACATTCCATAATAGTCAAATGCATGCATTATGTAAACCCAATCAACGTACAAGCAGTAAATCCAGTGTGGCTTGCTCCTAAGTTAACCATGGGTAAGATTGAATCCTTATAAGGAAGTCTGATTTAAAAAAAACAATAAATGCAACCCAGAGGTTTGATTTTCATAGGGCATTTTCTCACGTACGCAAGTGAAGCGCTTACCAGTAAAAACACCTTTCTGGGGGCCAGGATGTGAAATGAAAATACTGGAACAAACCTCACAACAGGTGAATTTACTGAGTTTCTTTAAAAACTTCAGAGAGTCCCAAACAGCTTGGCCAAGAAGAGCTAGGAGGTGGAAAATTTGTAACTTTAAGGTAACTTAAAACAGTCCATTTTAATAATTTAAACAATACAGCCAAAAGACGAACTGTGGTAGATGCAAGCATTTCATATTGACTCATCAGTATCTTTAAAGGCTTTAAAGAGCCTTGGTGGCGCAGCAGACTAAAGGGCCGTTAAGTAGCGCCAGCTGCCTGCAATTACTGCAAATTCAAATCTCACCAGGCTCAAGGTTGACTTCCATCCTTCCGAGGTAGGTAAAATGAGGACCCGAATTGTGGGGGCAATAAGCTGACTTTGTATAAAAAAGAACACCGCTTTGAGGGGGGGGAGGGTGCCGAAAGCCCTACTAAGCAGGTATATACAAAAGTATGAAGGCTATTGCTTAACGCATTGTAAGCCGCCTTGAGTCTTCGGAGAAGGGCGGCATATAAATTGAACTAATAAATAAATGCGAAATGCTTGCATCTACCTTTCTTCGTCTTTTGGTTGTATTGTTTAAGGTAACTGTCATGAGGTTCAGATTAAGAACACGAGAGCACGTTTGTATTAAGGACTGTGTGGTTTAAAAATATTTCTCAAAACACCAGCTCTCATCCGGTTAAAATTAGGTTCACTCATAAACCAATGCAGAGGAGTGAAAACATCAATTAAACCGAGAACTTTGAGTTAATTAACCAGTCATGCTAAACGCTAAATGGCAAAGGGGCATGTCGATGAATATTTGACCAATTTAAGAAACAGCAAATTTCAGGGTGAATGACACTTGGGACCCAAGCTCAAAAATGGACTTTGGCCTACACCTGAGTGTGTCTGCACCACTTCTCTGCAACATGTTCTTGTTCTCAGGATTGCACAAGATCTGGAGAAATCCAGCTGTTGCAGACAGGTGTTTTCGGGCGTAACCTGAAGAACTTTTTAAGAAAACAAAAATACACGCACATTGCACACTGTTTTTGGAAATTGGGCTATACGGGCCAGAAGAAGGCTCACATAGAGTTGCATTCAAAACGCCAAAAGAGGCTGGAACCAGGGGTGGGCTTCAAAAACTTTAGCAAGGGGTTCTCTGCCCAGGTGCTGGGTGGGCATGACCCTGTGGTGGGGGCATTTCCTAAACCAAACCAAACGACTTCAAGGAAAAACAAAGAATATCCACTTGCCTCTTAGAAAAAGCATCTTTTAGGCATAGACTTTCAGTAGAAGACATTGTAGGACAAGGATAAATGCTTCCTTTCCTGGTAGCTGGTCTAGACTCTACCAGGTGCATTATACAAAGCCTGTTATACTTTCTAAGTGTCTTCTCTAATAGAATAAAAAATCTTGAAAGTGTCTATTTTCAAAGGTGCTTTTTCAAGAGGCACCTGGACTTTCTGGTTTTTCTCTGAAGACATTTCGCTTCTCATCCAAGAAGCTTCTTCAGCTTCTGTAGAGTTGAGGAAGCTTCTTGGATGAGAAGCAAAACACCTTCAAAGAAAAACCAGAAAGTCCAGGTGCCTCTTGAAAAAGCACCTTTGGGACAACCATGACCTGGATGACTGAGAACCTCCATAGACATTTGTCTATTTGTGGTCTTCCGGGTGCGCTTCAAGGTTTTGGTTACCACCTTCAAAGTGCTCCATGGCTTAGGACCTGGGTACTTGCAGGACTGCCTACTAGCACCAATAGCCTCCCACCGGCCAGTACACTCTCATAGAGAGGGGCTCTTCCGGGTGCCATCAGCAAAACAATGTCGGCTGGCGGCCCCCAGGGGGAGAGCTTTCTCTGTGGGGGCACCTACTATCTGGAACAAGCTACCCCCGGAGATACGGAGGATCCCGGATCTGCGCACTTTCCGCCACGCTCTTAAGACCTTTCTATTTCGCCAGGCGGGCCTGGCCTAACCTCTCTCCGTTTTTAGCGTTAAATTTTAATCTGTTTTAAATTATTTGGGGTGTTTTAATTCTGTCTGGGCCAAATTTATTTAATCTGTTTTTAGTTGGTTTTAAATTTTGTATTTATGTATTTTTATCGTTGGCTGTACACCGCCCTGAGTCCTTTGGGAGTAGGGCGGTATATAAATCCAATAAAATCTAAATCTAAATCTAAATCTAAATCTAAATCTAAATCTACTTTCAGTCTTCAGATGACTAAGGGAAGAGAGAGGAGACCTATTGATCACTGTAAGGAAGCCTCTAAAAGACATCTCTGAGACTCCAAAGTGGTTTATTCTTCAAGGACAGTCTTCAAAATTGACTGGTTTAATGCAAGGATGCCCGAGAAGACCCAATTAATGTCGTACTTTATCACTTCCTACTAACTGGTCCCACTAAGGAAGAAAAATATAGCAGCAAATATTAAGTCAGCAAAACGGATTCCAAAAATCTTCTAGTTGACACAGAAATAAAAACAGCCAGACATGTTTAATTACAAAAATTAAAAATGGCAAAAGTGCTAAAATCTTTTTTTCCTGCCTTGTGTATGAATCTAAAGCTATTGGATGAAAAACTAGAATCAGGTTTCTCCGAATAACAGTTTGCGGCCTCTTCTCCATCATCGAAACTCAGCATCCAGCTTGGAAAGCGACAAGTTTCTTCTCCTCTTTGTTTTTCTTTTTTCTTTTTTTAAAAAATAAACTCTTCAGAAATGTGTTGGGTGGGATGGAGGAGCTGGAAACGTGGATGATTGTTCCAGATCTTCAACTCAGCTCAAACCGACTCAAATTCTCTTTGCCACTCAACGTATCTCTGACTTAGGTTTTTAGCAGAAGGCTTGGTGTGAGAAATGACATCCAGGAAGTCTTCGGTTGTGACGGTGTCCAGGTGGATCGCTGGTAAGTTTCCACTGTCTGAAGAAAGAAGATCTCCAATTAGAAATTAAAATTGGTCCACCGATGGTCAATGAACAACTCAGATCTCCTCTGGATTGGCATGTAACCCAAAAGATGATGAGATAGCAATAGCAATAGTACTTAGACTTATATACCGCTTCAGAGTGCTTTTACAGCCCTCTCTAAGCGGTTTACAGAGTCAGCCTATTTGCCCCCAACAATCTGGGTCCTCATTTTACCGACCTTGGAAGGATGGAAGGCTGAGTCAACCTTGAGCCGGTCAGGATCGAACTCCTGACAGTGAGCAGAGTTAGTCTGCAATGCTGCATTCTGACCACATTCTAACCATTGCATTCTTTTTTAAGAATAGCAATTGCACTTGGACTTATATACCACTTCACAGTGCTTCACAGCCCTCTCTGAGCAGTTTACAGAGTCAGCCTCCTGCCCCCAACAATCTGGGTCCTCCTTTTACCCACCTCGGAAGGATGGAAGGCTGAGTCAACCTTGAGCCTGGTGAGATTCGAACTGCCGAACTGCAAGCAGCCGGCAGTCAGCAGAAGTAGCCTGCAGTACTGCACTCTAACCACTGCGCCACCATGGCTCTTAATAGAATAAGATCACAGAGATCATAGAAGGGATGCCTCTAAATGACACCTTCATACCATGAGTCTTGTTTCAGTTCCCAGTTTATCCTACTAATTTATTCTCAGTGTGTGCGAGTATCATTGTATTTCTATCTCATTCCCCAAATTGGTACCTTCCAATCAGAGCTGGGTTTCTCATAATTTCACCACCGGTTTGCCGCACACCAAAAATGTTCCGCGCATGTGCGTGGCCTTCCGTGCTTGCACCTTGCTCATGCACATGGCTTGCACACATGCGCACGGCTTAGATAACGTGGCTGAATAGGACGGCATAGCACCGGGGCTGGTGGGCACCACTACCCATCATCCTGAACCGGCTGAATACCATCACTGTTTCCAATGTGTGCTAGCCAGAGGTGGGTTTTAACAGGTTCTGACCAGTTCTGGAGAACTGGTAGCGGAAATTTTGAGTAGTTCTGGCAAATACCATCTCTGGCTGGCCCCGCCCCTGATCTATTCACTGCCTCCTGAGTCCCAGCTGATTGGTTGGGTCTTCTTTTGTTGCCCTGCATAGGAGAACTGGGCTGGAAAGCAGGTTAGTGGGGTGGGGAGGGAACGGGGATTTTACAGTATCCTTCTGTCTGGAGTGGGGTGGAAATGGAGATTTTACAGTATCCTTCTGTCTGGAGTGGGGTGGAAATGGAGATTTTATATTATCCTTCCCCTGCCACGCCCACCAAGCCATGCCCACCAAGCCATGCCACGCCCACCAAGCCACACCCACAGAACCGGTAGTAAAAAAATTTGAAACCCACCACTGAGCCTTTCCCTGGAGTGGGGTGGAAATGGAGATTTTAACAGTATCCTTCCACTGCCATGCCCACCAAGCCACGCCCACCAAGCCATGCCACGCCCACCAAGCCATGCCCACCAAGCCATGCCACGCCCACCAAGCCACACCCACAGAACCGGTAGTAAAAAAAAATTGAAACCCACCACTGATCCTTTCGTTGGAGTGGAATGGAAATGGAGATTTTAACAGTATCCTTCCCCTGCCACGCCCACCAAGCCACGCCCATCAAGCCATGCCACGCCCACCAAGCCACGCCCACCAAGCCATGCCACACCCACCAAGCCACACCTACAGAACCGGTAGTAAAAAATTTTGAAACCCACCACTGGTGCTAGCCATTGTTCTACTGCAAGTTTTGCGTGGTTGCAGTTATACGAGCCTCAGATAGCTCAACGGGCTAGATAGCCTGTTATTAATACCCAGCTGTCTGCAATTATGCGAGTTCGAGGCTCAAGGTTGACTCAGCCTTCTGTCCTTTCTAAGGTAGGTAAATGGAGGACCCAGTTTGTGGGGGCAATAAGCGGACTTTGTATAAATATACAAAAGTATGAAGGCTATTGCTTAACGCATTGTAAGCCGCCCTGAGTCTCCGGAGAAGGGCGGCATATAAATCAAATTTAAAAAAAAAAAACCTCATCCAGAATACCAGACGAAGGGTTGGACTGGAAGACCTCCAAGGTCCCTTCTGGCTCTAGAATTCTACAAATAGTCCTCGACTTACAACAATTTGTTTAGTGATCATTCAAAATTACAAGGGCATTGAAAAAAGCGACTATGACCGTTTTTCACACTTGCGACTGTGGCATCCTCCATGGGATCAAAATTCAGACGTTTGGCAACTAGCATGTATTTACGATGGTTGCAGAGTCCCGGGGTGTCATGTGATGGGATCTTCTAACAAGCAAAGTAAAATGGAGAAGCCAGGTTGACTTAGCAACCGTCTTACCCAGTGAACAACCCCAGTGATTCACTTAACAACTGTGGCAGGAAAGGCTGTAAAATGGGGGGAAACTCACTTAGCAATTGTCTCACTTAGCAATAGAAATTTTGGGCTCGATTGCGGTCGTAAGCTGAGGACTGCTTGTATGATCTTAGAGAGTTTTATATCAGTGGCAAAATGGGAAGGGAGTTCGCAAATCCTAAAAAAAACCTGAATTGGAAACAAGCAGAATGCTGCCACCTGCTGGTACAGATTTATAATGTATCATTTACCTTTGTATGCTTCCTAGCTAACCTAGCTAAGACATCCCTGCTTCCTTGACCCCGAGCACTTGACCCCTGTAGGTTCTAAATTTTTTTACTACTGGTTCTGTGGGCGTGGCTTATTTTGTGGGCGTGGTTTGATGGTCATGTGACAATTCTTTAGGATTTAGCAGAGGTACTGGTCTACCAGGCTTTTAACTGCTTGCAGAGCTGTACCGATCTACCCATTTGATTTTGGAGGCACCGGTCTACCCATTTGTTTTTGGAGGCACCGGTCTACCCATTTGTTTTTGGAGGCACCGATCTACCCATTTGTTTTTGGAGGCACCGGTCTACCCATTTGTTTTTGGAGGCACTGGTCTACCCATTTGTTTTTTGAGCGCACTGGTCTACCACCACACTGCCTTTTAACACTGATCAGCTAGAGGGCGGCCCTTTGAAGCCCTGCAGCAAGAGTTTAAACAGTTTTTTTCCTTCTAGCCGATCAGCTGGGGCTCAGGAGGCAGCGAATAGATTGGGGGCGGGGCCAAATAAAAGGTAAGAATAACACAGGGGGGTGAGGGGGGGGTGAGGGGTGGGGGTGGGGAGGCCCAGCTCCCAAACAAAGAGAACCAGTTCGGTGATGTCATATCGTCACTGCTACCGGCTTGGCTGAACCGGGCCGAACCGGGAAGAACCCACCACTGCTGTGCACCTGTTCAGCTCGAACACCCAAGAGACTTTTGCAGTACCTGGTTGATGATTTTCAAGAGCGCTGAAGATTTTTCTCACAGGGCGCATGGCTGCCTCTTTGCAAACCAACTTAATGTCAGAACCCGAGTAGCCTTCCGTCTCCTAATACACAAACAGAAAGGTGTGCAGAGGTTCCCCATTGTAGGTAGCTGCCAAGCTTTCATTTAGATTAAGACAGGTTATGGGGACGGTGTCAGCTTGGAAGCCATCTTTTTTTGCATTGGGCCTTCAGGCCTGCCATATTTACTACTGTGGGAAACTGGGAGGGGGGATTGTATGGAGCCAGGGTGATATGTAGTCATAATAACATTCCTTTCTCAAAGAGTCAAGGACATCTTGCCCTGCACCTGGAGGGATAGAACTGGGAGGCATCTCCAGTTGGGACGATGGCTTTGATTGGGCCATGTGATGGACATACAACTCATCTGTCTGGAACCCGCACTACATATTGGACATAAATACAATTGAGAGAATCCAGAGATATTTTACGAGAAGAGTCCTCCATTCCTCTAACCGCAATAAAATACCTTATGCCACCAGACTTCAAATTTTGGGCTTAGACAACTTAGAACTACGCCAACTTCAGTCTGACTTAGGCATAGTACATAAAATTATCTGCCACAATGTCCTTCCTGTCAATGACTACTTCAGCTTCAACCACAACAATACACGAGCAAATAATAGATACAAACTCAAGGTAAACCACTGCAAACTCAATTGCAGAAAATATGACTTCAGCAACAGAGTGGTCAATGCCTGGAATGCACTATCTGACTCTGTGGTTTCTTCTCCAAACCCCCAAAACTTTAACCTTAAACTGTCTACTGTTGACCTCACCCCATTCCTAAGAGGTCTATAAGGGGCGTGCATAAGTGCACCAGCGTGCCTACTGTCTCTGTCCTAATATTCCTTTTTACTTACTCTTTTCATGTATTCAAATTATGTTTATACTTTTACCTGTTATCTTATATATGCTTGACAAATAAACTTATGAATAAGAATATGAATATGGGAGTTGGGCAGGGGCTTGGAATTTCTTTTGGGTGGGGAAAACCTAGAAGCTTTCAGATTTGGGTTTTTCCCTGATGTGCCAATATGACATCTCTAATAAAATGGAACTTTGAGGAATTTCAAACTTCCATTTTATGAGTCTTATGGATCCTATTATGGTGGACAAGAGGTTGGTGATGAATTTGTTTGCCACCAGAAGAGCATCAAGGTAACATTATAAGATCTACACGGATCAGACCAGTGGCCTATCCCATTCCCCATCTTGCTGAAGGCCACTCGAGATGCCTTCAGGAAGACCTCAAAGCCCTTTGCCTTTCTTCCCAGCAGTCTGTAATTAATTACTCCTAGAAGTTAGTGTCCCACCAAACTATCAAGACTAACTGCCAATAAGCATTCTATCCTCCAGAACAGTGTTTTTCAACTTTGACAACTTTAAGATGATGATGATGATGATGATGATGATGATATCTGTAAAGACATGTCTGATGCTTGGCGATTATATGGGCCAGATCTCTCCACATCTTCTGATTTTGCACTACTTCTTCGAGTTGTTCTATGCTTTGACTGGTGTCAACTTTGATGGTGTCCAGCTACCATGTTCTTTGGCAGCCTGGTTCCATATATATGTGAATGGAACAGAACAGAACAGAAAAGAAAATGTGGGGTGGTGTGTGCAGTGGAGTGGAATGGAATGGAATGGAACGGAACAGAATTTCTTTATTGGCCAAGTGCGACTGGACACACAAGGAATTTGTTTCCTGTGCAGAAGCTCTCAGTGTACATACAGACAACAAAATGATAATCCATATATTCTAAATCATAAGATAGAATCATAAGTCATAAACATCAAGTGATAAATCATGAGATACCAATAGGAGAAGATAATAGGAAAGATGAGAAGGTGAGACAGATGAGAAGATGAGATAGAGACAGATAGAGATAGGGAGAAAGATATGTGGACTTCAACTCCCAGAATTCTCCAGTCAGTTTTACTATGCTGGCTAATCCTGGGAGTTGAAGTCCACCCATCTTAAAGTTGCCAAAGTTGAGAAACACTGCTCTATAGATTCCCTGACTCCTCTATAAAGGTCATTCATAAGAACCCTTGACCACCCGGGTGGGCTACCTCCTCACCTGACTGAGCAAATTATAATCCAGCTCCGTCCTCAGCTCCACTCCTCCACTGTTGCTCACTGGGGGAAGCCAATGCTGGATCATGGCTTGCCGGGCCTCTTGATTTGGGAGGTCAACCAGAATCCTCTTCTCCAGACGGCGCAGCATAGCGTAATCCAGTTCCCTAGGAGAGAATAGGGACAGCAGATCCTTGGACACTATTCTATTAGCGAGAGGATCTCGGGACGCTTTCCCTCAAGGATAAGCGGTAAAAAGATTCCTTAAGAGGCACCAAAACTAAAGAAGGATCAGAGCCACCCAGACCAAAACTAAACCAGTAAAAACAAAACTTGATCATATGTACGAATAGGGATTCAAATAATTTAACAACTGGTTCTCTGCCCTCATGACTGGCTGGGTGGGCGTGGCCAGGGTGTGTGACAGGCAGCACTCAGCCTCCTGCACCCCTCTGGGAGCAAAAATGGGCCGCGTGGTGGGGGTGAATGCATCGCCCTCCCCATGCTCCGTTTTGGGCCTAATAGGCCTCCCTGTACTTACCTGGGAGTCAAAATAGGGCATGTAGGAACTCCTGGAAGGGGCGGGGCCAGCCAGCAATTTAACTACCGGTTCGTCTGAACTGGCCCGAACCGGCTGAATCCCACCACTGAATAAACCATCAGGTGTCAGCCCTGGAGCCATTTTCCTTGGCATCTTCAGGGCTGCCACAGTGGTGGCTGGGCGGGCTGTGGGAATGGGAGTGGGGAGGTAGAGATAGCAAGGGCTTTCCTCCGAGAGCCAAGGACGTTCTCACCAGGTGTGAGGAGGCGGGACGTCAGTCCGGATGAACTTTGGGTTGTGACCTGATTGGGCCAGGCGATGGTCTGCATGGGCAGGAGGAGAGAAAGGATATATTTTAACTAGGGGGAAACCCGAGGGGGAGTTTAGAATCGGGTTTCTCCAGATGTGCCAATATGACATGCCTCATAAAGCTGTACTTTGAGGCATATGCCTGCCTTGGAGTTTTGATTCGGTTGGGGGTATTACTTGGAATCCTGACATCAGGGTGAACACACTAAAGATGAGTTTTAAGGTTATGCACGATGCTTTACAATACAGCTAGTTCTTCCTCTCTGTTTTCAGTTAGCTGTGGAGTTGTTACACGCTGAAAGGGTGTGGTAGCTAGAGCAGGGAAGCAGGCCCTAGGTTCTGCCTCAGTTTACCTTCCCAATAAGCAACTGAGTTGGAAGATCATTTAAAAGCATCTTATTAGGGTACCCTGATAAAGTGGGATCTCTAATACCACTCTATAAACCCTTAGTAAGACCACACCTAGAATACTGCATCCAGTTTTGGTCCCCACACTATAAAAAAGATGTGGAGACTCTAGAAAGAGTGCAGAGAAGAGAAATCAGGATGATTAGGGGCCTGGAGGCTAAAACATACGATGAATGTTTTGCAGGAACATTCTGCATACTGCTGGAACTGGGCCTGGCTAGTCTAGTGAAGAGAGGGACCAGAGGAGACATGATAGCCGTCTTCCAATATTTGAGGGGCTGCCACAAAGAAGAGGCGGTCAAGCTATTTTCCAAAGCACCTGAAGGCCAGACAAGGAATCATGGATAGAAACTGACCAAGGAGAGATTCAACCTAGAAATGAGGAGGAACTTTCTGACAGTGAGAACAATCAACCGATGAAACAGAAGTTGCCTTCAGAAGTTGTGGAAGCTTCATCACTGGAGGCTTTCAAGAAGAGACTGGACTGCCATTTGTTGAAATGGTGTAGAGCCATGATGGCGAACCTATGGCACGCGTGAGTGCGTGGTTTAGAAAACATACTGTATTTTCCTGCGTATAAGGCTACTTTCTAACACACAAAAATCTTCTCAAAAGTCGGGGGTCGTCTTATACACCGGGTCTCATTCTCCTGTAACCAAGCAGACCAGCCCATAAGGCTCTGACGAGCCTTAAATGGCTCTGAGGAGGGTCGTCTTATACGCCCAGTTGTCTTATACGCCGGAAAATACAGTAGCTAAATAGGATGACATAGCACTGGGGCGTGAGGGGCGGGCCCACCAGCAGGTCGCCACTACCGCTTCGCCCGAACCGGTCTGAACCGACTAAATATACCACGACTGATTTGGGGTCATTTCCTCCTTTGTTACTTTTGTACAAAAAAACGTGGTATTTTTTTCTATTCTATTGTAGCTCCGCTTTGATCCCAACTGGATCTTCGTGTTACCACAAAAAAAAAAAAAAAAAAGGGAAGGATTTTCATCCTGAAACTTTAGCACGTATAATTCCAATAAAACCCAACTCTCCCTATTTTTAGAGAACATATTTTTCTAAGCGCCGGATGATTTAAGCACCTTAAAGAGTTTCTCCGCAGAGAATGCTTCTTTAGCTTAACTATAGTAAATAACTTGGCCGTCGAGTTGCCTTTTAAATATTAGCAGCTGGCTTGCTCTGGCATCTGCTGATCTTCTGAAGGATTATGTACTTTCTGGTGCAAACAGCAAGAACCGAAGCAGAAGCAAAACATCAGCAGTAATAGTAATAATAACGAAGAAGCTCAAAGCTCCCAATTAATCTTGGAAGGCTTTAGCCAAATATCATGGCTTTTACTGCTCTGGGTAAGTAAAATCTTTATCTGTGTTTAGAGGCTCATGCAGATGTATTCAAAACATATTCTCTGGCTCTCTTACCAGGGCAAGTTGGAAGCTGCTAAAACAAAGACAAGATCATCTGAGCGAGCCAAGCCGTCCATCTGCACCAATAATTCTGTTTTCATCCGCCGGCTCCCTTCGTGTTCACCACTGTCAAGATATTGAGGGCAGGAGGAAAAAAAGGAACGATTATTCCTGGGCACGGGAGAAGCTTCCCCGTTACAACAATTTGCTTAGTGGCTGTTCAAAGTTACAACGGCCCTGAAAAAGGGACTTTGGGCTGTTTTTCACACTTGTAACAGTTGCAGCATCTCTATAGTCATGTAACCTGGAATTAAGGAGAAACTTCCTAGCAGGGAGGACAATTAAGCAGTGGAACAACTGTCCTTCAGAAGCTGTGGGTGCTCAACCATCACTGGAAGTTTTTAAGAGGAGATTGGACAAGCATTTCTCTGAAATGGTATAGGGTCATCTGCTTGGATTAGAAGACCTCTAAGCAGTGGTGGGTTTCTCCCGGTTCAGCCGAGCCGGTAGCAGTGACGATATGATATCACTGAACCGGTTCTGCCCCCTCCGTCCCCCCACGCATTATTCTTACCTTTTATTTGGCCCCACCCCCAATCTATTGCTGCCTCCTGAGTCCCAGCTATCGGCTAGAGGGGAAAAACTGTTTAAACTCTTGCCGTGGGGCTTCAAAGGGCCGCCCTACAGCTGATCAGTGGTAAAAGAAAACAAATGAATAGACCAGTGCCTGCAAAAATATATGGGTAGACCAGTGCCTGCAAAAATAAATGGGTAGACCAGTGCCTGCAAAAATATATGGGTAGACTAGTGCCTGCAAAAATAAATGGGTAGACCAGTGCCTCAAAAAAACAAATGGGTAGACCGGTACAGCTCTGCAAGCAGTTAAAAGCCTGGTAGACCAGTACCTCTGCTAAATCCAAAGAATTGTCACATGACCATCAAGCCACACCCACAAAATAAGCCACACCCACAGAACCGGTAGTAAAAAAATTTAGAACCCACCTCTGCCTCTAAGGTCCTCTCCATCACTATTCTGATTGAAAGCAAATTGATGGTAGAAAAGAGTCCGTGGAATTCAAGGGAGGCTGGACTTAGATCTCTTCTGAGTGCAAAGGAACTCGAGACTGATGATGGTTTCTTGGAAATATCCCAGAAGATAGCAATATCTGATAACTGGCTTCATGCAAAGCCTCCATTTCTTTAGCCAGTTTGTTATCAAGCAATATCAACATAACATTTTGGACTACATAGGCCGGAATGACACACAGCTCTATGTTGGAACCAAACAAGTCCCACCTGTGAGAGAATAGAGTAGAGTAGAGTAGAGTAGAGTAGAGTAGAGTAGAGTAGAGTAGAGTAGAGTAGAGTAGAGTAGAGTAGAGTAGAGTAGAGTAGAATAGAATAGAATAGAATAGAATAGAATAGAATAGAATAGAATAGAATAGAATAGAATAGAATAGAATAGAATTCTTTATTGGCCAAGTGTGATTAGACACACAAGAAATTTGTCTTGGTGCATAAGCTCTCGGTGTACATAAAAGAAAAGATACAGTCATCAAGTATCGTAACGTACAACACTTAATGATAGTCATAGGGTACAAATAAGCAATCAGGAAACAATATCAATATAAATCGTAAGGATACCAGCAACAAGGTTACATTCATACATTCATAAGTGGGAGGAGATGAGTGATAGGAACGGTGAGAAGATTAATAGTAGTGTAGACTTAGGAAATAGTTTGACAGTGTTGAGGGAATTATTTGTTTAGCAGAGTGATGACGTTCAGGAAAAAACTGTTCTTGTGTCTAGTTGTCCTGGTGTGCAGTGCTCTATAGCATCGTTTTGAGGGTAGGAGTTAAAACAGTTTATGTCCAGGATGAGAGGATCAGCAATGTGGAGTAAATTGGTACTAAATCATCTGTTGTCATTCGGGTTACCTGAATTACTTACAGAATTTCAGTGTGAAATATCTTGAACGTTTTGAAAAAAACCCACAAAATTTTAGAAAAAAACCACAAAATTTTCAGTTATCGCTGATGGCTGAAACCTTGTCAGATTTCGGGGTTCTCCCCCAACTTTAAGGGATGTGATTAGCTAAATGATATAAGTTTTGACGGTAGTTATTTATTTGTAGAATTTATATGGCCGCCTAACACAAATGGCGTGACTCTGGCAGCCCACAGTAGCCCCCCCCCCCCCCCCGACACAAAACAAAAGAAATAATGTCAATTAAAATTCAACCAGATTGTCAGGCCTTTTGTATTGGGCCTTCAGGCCTGCCACATTTAGTGCTGTAGGAAACTGGGAGGGGGGATTATATGGAGCAAGGGAGATATGTAGTCATAATAACATTCCTTTCTCAGAGAGTCAAGGACATCGTGCCCTGCACCTGGAGGGGTGTGACTGGGAGACATCTCCAGTTGGGACGGTGCTTTGATTGGACCATGTGATGGACATGTGGGTGCAGGAGGAAGGGACTTGGACTTTTCTTTGGGTGGGGAAACTGTGGAAGCTTTCAGATTCGGGTTTTCCCCAGATGGGCCATTATGACATCTCTAATAAAATGTAACTTTGAGAAAACTCAAGCCTTTTTCTTTCGTTGGGGGTGTTAGTTGGAACCCTGACATTAACCCAAATCTGAAAGTCCAGGGTTTCTCCACCCAAAGAAAAGTTCAAGTCCCTATCCAACACCCACAATTCTTAATAGGCAACCAAAAATTCACAATGCTCTTCCAACTGTGGTGGCTGGAAAAGACTACTGAGAATCCCTTGGACTGCAAGGAGATCAAATCAGTTGATCCTAAAGCTGGGGTCTGCAACCTTAAACACTCAAAGAGCCATTTGGACCCGTTTCCCACAGAAAAGAAAACACCGGGAGCCACAAAACCTCAGGCCAGGCGAAGAGGGACTGGGAGGAGGGTGAGGGGTGAAGCGAGCCAATGGTGGGATCACCGACAGGGAGCTACAGCAGAGGGCCTAAAGAGCCGCATGCGGCTCCCGAGCCGCAGGTTGCTGATCCTTGTCCTAAAGGAAATCAATTGGGTCTATTCTTTGTAAGGACAGAGATCCTGAAGCTGAAACTCAAAGACTTTGCCCTCCAAATGAGATGAGAGGACTCCTCGGAGAATACCCCGATGATGTTGGGAGAGATGGAAGGGAAAATGAGAAGGGGATGGCAGAGGAGGAGATGGTTAGATAGGGTCATCAGCGCAATGGGCATGACTTTCAGCAAACACTGAGAGAGAGGGGAGGACAGGAAGGCCTGGCATGCTGTGGTCCATGGGGGTCCCGAAGAATCAGAAAACAACTTTAGCAACTGAACAAGAACAAAAGGTTCACTTCACACCCTCCTCTGGATGAGGGAAGGCAGTCTTCCCAGCCCCAAGGCCGAAGAAAACAAAAGGCACATTCTGACCGTCTTTTTGAAGGCCTTCAGGGTTCTTGACCCTGCAAGATAAGGGCCATTTTAACATCTTTGAACGTTTATGACCCCTGGTTTAGACATCCAAGCTCTGAAGATAGATGGTGATTAGACTGTTCAAACAGGGGAGTGCCCTATATAAGTCTCTTCGGTGAGCCAATTAAAAAGACCCATAAAAGCTGGGGCAGAGGGTATGTACGCCAGGCCTAAGGTCCCAATCCTTTTCCCCCTGCAGGTAAAAAGATTTCAGAGACATTTGTCCGAGGACTGAAAACGATACGGGCTATTAATTCACACAAGGCTTATCTAATCATCTTCTCTTGGCATTTTATGATGTTATAAACCCTCTCTCCAATTAAGAAATATTCGAACCAATTTTCATAGAGATGATTCATCACTTGGTGACTCTGCAGATCCATTGATGAGTTTGGGAAGCGAAACCACCTTGGCTGACCCAGCCTTGAGGACGTCTTCTTTGCTACATTCAGCCTCAAGTCACTTGACCAATAAGACCTCGAGGGATGTAGAAGTGTCTGGGAAGCTTCATTTCAGATATTCCCGAAGCCTCCGGACCCCTCTTAGAAACTGGGGCGCAAACTAAACCTGCAGACTTGATCCTTGGCTTCCATGCTACAAAGGACTTCTGCTCCCTGGCCTGAAACGTTTCGTTTGGAGAAACAGAGGCACCGCTAGAAAAAGTCATCATAGTACCCACTTTATGGAATTATAAATTTCTTTCTATCCCTGCTGAGATACAACAGGTAAAATAACATCAAGAGCAGGGTTGGGCAACTGTGGCCACTTTGCAAACTGTGGGCTTCAACTTCCAGAATTCCTCAGCCAGCCATGCGCTGATGATGTTACCTAGTTTGGCAATGAGATGTCGGCAAGAAAACAACCAAGCTTAGAGAGCACCAAGGATCCCTCATTTTAACCCTGAGCTACAAATATTCTGCTCCAAAGGTTAATACCCAGGTAATCCTCAATTTACGACCACAACAGAGCCCCCAAATTTCTGTTGCTAAGCGGGACACTTGTTAAGCGGGTTTTGCCCCATTTTATGATCTTTCTTGCCAATGTTGTGGTCCACCAGCAGCCTGCGGAGTTGGCAGCGGAGTCAGACAGTGAGAAGGCTGAGGAAGAACATAGGCCAGTCCGGGAGGCTGGGGAAGGCCCGGATGAGGGCTCTACGTTGGAGGCGGAGATGGGGCCAGAGCCATCTGGGAGTGATGTGCGGACTCAGGAGCCTCCAGAGGCTGACAGCAGAGAGGCAGAGGAAAAGGAGGAGCCTGTTCCTAGTGCGTGCATGAGAAGAGCTGCCAGAAGGCAAGAGCAGCTAAAGCAAAAAGGACAACTCAGGAGTAAGGCCAAGAGATGATTGGCCCCTCCCAGAAGGCTTAAAAGACGAGCAACAGCTCTTGGGCTCTTTGTCGGAAAACAACATTGATAGATTTGTTTCTTGTCTTGCTGCATTTATTTCTTGTCGGCGTCTTCTGCTTCTGAACTTTTGCCAAGAGAAGCCTTTGGCAGGTTGCCAAAGTAGACCGAGGTTGGTGATAAGGCAGAAGAACTGTGTTATGAAGAATTTGTTTTGAATCAGTTTGGACTACGCTGAGAGTGAGTTAATTCTCAGCTGTTCTAATAAAGTCTGTTTGTTTAGAACTGATTGCGTCTGATAATACCTACTTGGACCTAGGTCACAACAGTAAAATTGTCAAGTGAATTGCTGCAGTTGTTAAGTTGGGAACAGGGCTGTAAAATGAATCTGGCTTCCCCACTGAATGTACTTGTCAGACGGTCACAAAAGGGGATCAGATGACACCGGGGACACTGCAATTGTCATGAATACAAACCCAGTTGCCAAGCGTCCACATTTTGACCGCATGACGGTGGGGATTGTTGTGGCCCCGTCCTCTGAGCCTATCCCATTGGAGGAAGGAAGCTCTGAGCATGAGGAAGAGGAGCCAGACAGATCTCCCAGCCCCCCCCCCAGCACCGTCTCAGGTGCCAGCTGAAAGAGAGCAAAGTAGTGGGGAAACAGGTGTCTCAGATGAGAGTGAGGGAGAGACGTCCTTCCTGGACGCACGCCAAAGAAGGCGAGATAAGCGCTTGCAGCAGCTGAGGAGGCGTGCGAGGGAATAGACCTGAGTCACTGGACTTGAGTCACAGGACCAATGAGTCACTGGATCACACCCCTATATAAGACTATATAAGAGAGGGTGGTGGTCAGTGATCCCTGTGACGAACAAAACTCAATCTGGTAGTCATTGGAGCCTGAAGCTGCTAAAAGAACGGATTTTGGCAAAGCTACGTATGTGATTTTCTTTCTGTGAACAATTAAAGCACTTGGCAGACGGTGTGAATATTGCTGCCAAGTTGGAGATAAGGACTGTGGTGTGTGCCAAGTGCTTCTTTAACCCTCGACTGGCTGTGTTTTTGTGGGTGTGTGTAGAGGGGGACAGATCAGGGGATGCTGCAATGGTCGTAAGTGTGAAAAATGGTCCTCAGTAACTTTTTTTCCCCCAGTTCTATTGTAACTTTCAATGGTCACTCAGTGAACTCTTGCAAGTCAAGGACAAATATTTCTTTTTGAAATATTTTTTTAAAAAAAATCCAATAAGAGGACTGACGCCCCCTCCCCCTACTCAAAAAACAAGAACAACAAAACCTAGACCGCTTGAGAATGGTTACCCTGGAACCGTGCCTCGCTGACTCATAACCGACTCCAGCTCGTCCAGAAAGATCGTGGAAGGCGCATGATAGCGGGCAAGTTCAAATAATACCTGCGGAGAAAGAGACAGAATCCCAAGAAAGAAAGGTCAAGAGGGAGAAATGGTCTGTTTGGCATCATTCTCGGACAGCAGGAATCTGGGAAGAACACGCTCTATGTGGGGCTGCCCTCAATGGTGGGTGTTAGGATATGATTTGGGCCTAACAGTTGCCCAGGCAATATATGTGTTCTGTGACTTTAAGTTTTAATGCTGCATCATGCTGTAATGCTGAGTCATTCTATAATTAAGTGTAATTTAGCAACGTATTTAAGAAAGGTACTGTAATGTATTCAGTTGATGATAAGCTGCCATTGTGCTATCATCGCGTGCGTGCGTGTGTGTGTGGGTGGATCTGCTACCATCCGGGGTTTGTGTACCAGAGTGAACCAACTACTGTTTGTTTGGGAAGAAGCTTTTTGGGATTTAACCAGTAAAGACTTGGATTGTTTAGAAGACTACGAGATTGTTTATTTTCCACTATAAAGAAAACTTTTGATAACACCAGTTTGCACGTATCTCTTATCTCATTGCTCTCAGCAACGTTTCTCTGTGCACTTTACTCTGCTAGTTGTTACACAACAACAATATCCTTAACAGTGGGTTTCAAAAAATTTTACTACGGGTTCTGTGGGCATGGCTTGGCTTGGCTTGGCGGGCATGGCAGGAGAAGGATACTGCAGAATCTCCATTCCCTCCTTAATCCAGGGGAAGGTTACTGCAAAATCCCCATTTCCTCCCGATCAGCTGGGAGGCAGAGAATAGATGGGGGCGGGGCCAGCCAGAATTTTTACTATTTCTGTTTTCAAGTAAAAGGAGAAAGGGGAGGGGGAGTAAAAGGGGAAAAAGTGAGATATTATAAAAATGTACGCAAATGATGAAATAAAAATAAATAATAATTGAATAAAAAATTGAAATGAGAATAAAGATGATTAGGAAATCAGGACTGCTCGAATACCACCTTAGATTGAACTGAAAAGAGAAACAACAGGAGAAAGGGGAAGGAGTAGAGAGAGAGGAAGGGAGAAGAGAAGAGAGGAGGGAAGAGAAGAAAGAAGAAAGGGGAAAGGAGAGGAAGAAAAGGGAGGGGAAAGAGGAGTAGAGGAGAAGGTTAGAAGGGGGGAAGAAGAGAGGAGTGGGGGAAGAGAAGGGGAAGTAGGAAAGAGAAGGAGATAAAGAACAAAGGAAGTAGGAGGAGAGAGAGGAAGGAAGAGAAGGGGAGGAGAAGAAGAAAGATCGGAGTAAAGGGTAAAGGGTAAAAGAGCAGCCCCGAAAAGTAAAAGTTAAAAATGAAAGTTAAAAGAAAAGATGAATGAAAAATGACTGTACATGTAAATGTGTTTATGAAAAATAAAAATAAAAACTTTATTAAAAAAAATTAAAAGAATTTTTACTACCAGTTCTCCGAACTACTCAAAATTTCCGCTACCAGTTCTCCAGAACTGGTCAGCTGGCTGCCCCAGACAGAAGCTCCAGCTGTCTCACTTAGCGACAAGAGATTTTTTTGGCTCAATTTGGGTCGTTAAGTGAGGACCACCTGTATATATCTTGCTTTCTGCCACGGGATCAGGAAAAATGCAGTGGCTATTGTAGTAAAATATTGTACACCACCTCATTATGAGAATAGAGGAGGAGCATATTAGAAATGCTGCCTTGATACGGACGTACAAAATAATTCTTAAATCTCCATAGCTCACAGAAGAGGAGAGGAAGAGCGAAGAGAGACAAATAATCCTGCCTTTATATTTTAAATCTTTTCACCTAAATCCTACTCAAATACGGAGGGAATAATAAGAGAGGAGAATGATTCCAGAAAGAAAAGCTGAACAAAATCCTCCTTAGAACCGCTAGAGACTAAAATGTCCCTTTACAGCTGCATTTATAGATTTTAAATACACTTTCATAGCAAAAATGAATGCAAAGAGAATTAAAAGTTGGGTGAGCTAAATACTTAGGTACATTTTACACACGCTGCTCTCTACATATAACCCTCTTCAGAAAAGCCAGAATTCTGCTGGAAATTACATGTTAGAGCTTTGGTTTGGCAAAAAATAATTGTGCTGAAATGTACAGATAGTCCTCAATTTACGACCACAACCGAGTCTACATGACCCCGGGACACTGCAACTGTCATAAATATGAGTCAAATTGCCAAACATCTTAACTTTGATCATGTGACCATGGGAATGCTGCAATGGTCGTAAGTGTGAAAAATAAGTCACTTTTTTCAATGTAACTTTGCATTTGACTTACAACTATTGGTCATTAAATGAATGGTTGTAAATCGTAATACAGGTAAATCAAGGATTACCTGTATTACGAAAAAATTACAGTGAGACAAGAAGAGTTACGCCTATGTAATCCAGTGCAGAACTTGTAATGACCACTAGAGGGAAGCAAAGAAACAGAAAACACTTAACTCTGCTGCTCTCTAGTGAATGTCTGGATTTTTACAGCCCGTTTAAAAATCTCTCTGAATCAATATGTTCCACGGCATTTTAATCATGGGTGATTTTCTAGGACCGTGATGGCAAACCTATGGCTCGAGTGCCACAGGTGGCATGCAGAGCCATATCTGTGGGCACACGAGTGTTGCCCTAGCTCAGCTCCAGTGCGCATGCAAGCGCCAGCCAGCTGATTTTCGGGCCTTTCGGTTCCACCGGAAATCGGGAAACGGGCTGTTTCTGGCCTCCAGGGGGGGGTAGGGAAGACCATTTTCGCGCTCCACAGGCTCCTAGAAAACCTCTGGAGCCTGGGGAGGGCAAAAAAACAGGCCTACATGGCCCTCTGTGTCATCGCATGCCAAAAGCGGGGGTCGTGCAGGTGGGGTCACGTGTGCATGCATGGGGGGCAGGGCACATTGAATTATGGGCGTGGGCACGCACGCGCTCAACTCCCCCGCTCCACCACCACCCCGTGCTTTTGGCACGCGACGGCAAAAATCAGTGTTCTAGGATAATTTTGGACTTGGACTTCGACTCCTAGAATCCCCTAGCAAGCATACTGGCTGAGGAATTCTGGGAATTGAAGTCCACGCTCAGGTGTGGAAACACTGCTCTAGAAAGTATTGGGATGTGGATGATTAGTTTAGCCAACGCTTGCCTTTGGCCAGTGGTGGCGAACCTTTCACTCATCGAGTGCTAAACAGATCTGTGCTTCGCGCACTTCGCGCACGCTTACCATCCATGACAACGTGTGGCTCCTCCCCCATGCGCTGGGCATGCAACCACACCATCTGCGCATGCACAAACACACACGCATGCTCAGGAGAGCCCCGAAGACCAGCTGAGTCCCCTGAATTGCATGAATGCGCACAGGAGGCCCAAACACCAGCTGGGGCGTGTGTGCATGCACAGCTGCAAGTGAATTGGGCGACAGCTCGCGTGCCCGGAAAAATGGCTTAGCGTGCCACTTCCGGCATGCTATCTGAGCCTAAGGCCTAAGGCCGTATCTTAGCTAATTCTCTCTTAAATCTGAGAGCCTCAGATAGCTCAGCAGGCTAGACAGCCTGTTATTAACACCCAGCTGTCTGCAATTGTGCAAGTTCGAGGCTCAAGGTTGATTCAGCCTTCCATCCTTTCTAAGGTAGGTAAATTGAGGACCCAGTTTGTGGGGGCAATAAGCTGACTTTGTATAAAAAATATACAAAAATATGAAGGCTATTGCTTAATGCATTGTGAGCCGCCCTGAGTCTCCGGAGAAAGGTAGCATATAAATCTAATAATAATAAATTCTTTGTATAAAGAAAACAAAAGGGATTTTTTTACTCTGACAAGCTTTTCCGAATCGCCTCTCCATTTGCTGACAATGGTGGATGCGGAGATGTTGAAGAACGTTGTGTTACATTCAGTGGCAACAGCTTTAGCCAGCAAAGTTTTCCCAGTACCTACAAGTTGAAGGAAAGGCAGTGTTTACTCTCAAGCCTTCATACTCAAAGGTATGAAGAACAGTTGCAGGAATTGGGCCTGTCTAATCTAGACATTCTTTTCTTGACAAGAAGGACTAGGGGTGACATGATAGCAGTCTTCCAATATCTCAGGGGCTGCCCCAAAGAAGAGGGAGTCAAGCTATTCTCCAAACAACCTGAAGGCAGAACAAGATGTCACTGCGTTATTTTGTATTTGCCAGCTGAGCTTCCATTCTGATCATTACGGTAGCCTCGCCAGAGAATTTTATCAACAAGAGATAACACCATCCTGTGATTTTCTGAAGCTACTGCGCATGTCTACATTCTTTCTTTTCTAACTTCCTGACTTCACTTTCTCTTTTGTCCCTCTCTGAGTTATCACTGCTGGTAAGAATGTAGTTAGCTAGGTTTTTTACTTTTGTAACAATAAAAATGTTTATTAGATTTTATACTTCAGGTTTTCTTTCTTTGAGAGTATACACCATGGGAAACAAGATCCAATCACCTCTAATTAATCACAATTTTCCCCAGGGGAGGGGAATGAAGCTGATTCACGCTTCGACACAAGAAGCAATGGGTGGAAACTAATCAAGGAGAGCAGCATCCTAGAAATAAGGAGAAATTTCCTGACAGTTAGAACAATTAATCAGTGGAACAACTTGCCTCCAGAAGTTGTGGATTTTGATCCCATGACATGGGGCTGCTGCAATCGTCATAAGTGTGAAAAAGGGTCATATAAGGCACTGTTTTCGGTGCCGTTATAACTTCAAGCGGTCACTAACTGTTGTAAGTCAAGGTCTTTTTCATTAAGAAGATTGTTGGCATTCAGAATGAAAAAGAGTCACAAAATTTAATTAAATAATATCATACCTGGAGGCCCATATAGCAGAAGTCCCTTCCAAGGAGAAAGAATGCCTGTAAATAACTGTGGGTACTGTGGAAAAAAAAAGAAAATGAAAAAAGCCATCACTAAAAAACGGGCTGTTTGGAGCACTAAGTACATAGCAGGTTACTCTACCACAGGGGTACCAAACTCAAGGCCCGGGAGCCAGATCCGGTACGCGGGATGCTTACATCTGACCCGCAGAGCCACCTTGGAAGAGCAAAAGATTGGCCTGTGGTGCCTCTGCCAAAAATAGGCTCCCACGCTCAGTTTTTGCTGGCAGGAGGCCATCCTAGCCAAAAACGGAGCCTGGGAGCCCATTTGGCTCCCACAGAGAGTGTATTGGCTCTCAATACGCTCCCACAGAGAGGGACTCCTCAGGGTGCCATTGGTCAAACAGTGTCGATTGGCGGCACCCAGGGGGAGAGCCTTCTCTGTGGCGGCACCTGCCCTCTGGAATGAATTCCCCCCGGAGATACGGATGATCCCTTTCGCTGTGCCCTCAAGACGCTATTGGTCCAACAAGCTGGGCTGGCCTAAACATGATTTTAATTGGGATTTATTTATTTTTTTAATGATTAGGGCCAAATTGTTTAATATGTTTTTTAAATTGCTTTTAAATTTTGTATTGGCTATGTTTTATTGTTGGCTATGCACCGCCTTGAGTCTTTCGGGAGAAGGGCAATATAGAAATTAAATAAATAAATAAATAAATAAATAATAAATAAATAAATAAATAAATAAATAATAATAGTAATAATTTGCGCTGGTAGAGCCCTGGGCCACCGCAGGTGCTCCCCGACACGAGTGACATCAAGCTGGCCACACCCATCCTGGCCACAACCCCCCAGCCCTCTCACCCCCGAGGTCAAACACAACCCTGATGTGGCCCACAATGAAATCGAGTTTGATACCCCTGCTCTAGCAACTCGAACATTGCTACAAGGAAAATATAGGAAATCAGGGTGGCTGATTCTGTATTTTTCACTTTTATTCATTTAATGTCCCCTTCCCTTTGGAACATCAAGCTCATTGTTAGATTTTATTTATTGATTTGATTTTCAGCCCGCTTTTAGGATTAGAACTCGCTGTCTCCCACTTTCTACCCTGATGCCTTCACCACGAGACCAAGCGACTCTCAAGCCAGTCCCCAAGTTAATTTTCCTTCCTTTCAAATTGCTTCCCAATTTAAGTAGTATTTTCAAAATGAGCAATGGTAGCTTGGAAAGGAAAAAAAAAAAGATTACAGATAGTTCTCAATTTACAACTATTTGTTTCCTGACTGTTGTAAAGTTACAATGGCACTGAAAAAAGTGATTTACGACTGCTCCTCGCACTTACAACGTGATCCTCGCACTTGCCACACGATCAAAATTCAGGAGTTTTGGCCACTGGCATGTATTTACAACTACGGTAGGACAGTGTCCCAGGGTCATGTGATCATCACTTGCAACCTTCCCAGATGGCTTCGGGTGAGCAAGTCGATGGGGGGAGTCAGATTTGCTTAACGACCATGTGATTCACTTAACAACTGCAGTGACTTGCGTAACAATCCTGGCAACAAAGCAGGGGTGGGTTTCAAATTTTTTTTTACTACCGGTTCTGTGGGCGTGGCTTGGCTTGGTGGGTGTGGCTTAGTGGGCATGGCAGGGGAAGGATACTGTAAAATCTCCATTCCCTCCCCAATCCAGGGGAAGGTTGCTGCAAAATAGATGGTGTTGTGGCCCGTCAGCGGCCCGTGCAGATAGTAGCTGATTCCGACAGCGAGGAGGCTGGTGTGGTGCTGCCCCAGCAGCTTGTGCAGCTGGCACTCGAGTCGGACAGTGAGGAGGCTGGAGATGATGTGGTGCCAGAGGCAGGGATTCAGCCAGGGCTTTCAGAACCTCCAGAAGCTCCTTTAAGTGAAGATGAAGAAGAGGAGGAGCCTCTTCTCGATGCACGGGCGCGCAGAGCTGCCAAAAGGAGACCTCAAGAGGAGGTCTCCTCGAGAGTAAGGCTTGGGTCTAATTGGCTACTTTTTTTTTTAGCCTTTTCTTTTTTAATTTGATTTATATGCCGCCCTTCTCCAGAGACTCAGGGCAGCTTACAGTGCATTAAGCAATAGCCTTCATACTTTTTAATATTTATACAAAGTCAGCTTATTGCGCTCACAACCTGGGTCCTCATTTTACCTACTTTAGAAAGGATGGAAGGCTGAGTCGACCTTGAGCCTGGTGAGATTCGAAACTTACAGTAATTGCAGGCAGCTGATGTTAATCACAATGCTTTAGTCTGCTGAGCCACCAGGCCCTTGAGTTTTTAAGGACAGTATTTAAGGAGACGATGATTGAGGCAATTTGCAGGGAACAACTTCGTTCACTCTCCTTTGTGTCTTGATCTTTTATCAGTTACCTGCAAATTGCTTCTGGGCTTTCTGACAATTCTAGTAAGATTATGATTATTTATTCTTTGGATACTTGTAAGCTGTTAAGAAAGTTAATTAACAGTCCTTGTTTGAAAAAGACTGATTTAATTTAGTAAACTCCGGTTTGTACAGACTTTGTGTGAGCTGTGTTCTTTGGGGTCTGTAGCTGGGGCAGAACAATGGGGGCGGGGCCAGTCAGAATTTTTACTACCGATTCTCCGAACTACTCAAAATTTCCACTACCGGTTCTCCAGAACTGGTCAGAACCTGCTGAAACCCACCTCTGCAACAAAGGTTGTAAAATCAGGTGTGACTCACTTACAACTGCCTTGCTTAGCGATGTAAATTTGGGGCCCAACTGTGGTCGTACGTCGAGAACTACCTGTACAGGTAATCCTTGGCATACAACCACAATTGAGCCCAGAATTTCTGTGGCTGAGAAATTTAGTTAAGGGAGTTTTGCTCCATTCAATGACTTTTCTTTCCACATTTGTTAAGTGAATCACTGCGGCTGTTAAGTTAGTGACCCAGTTGTTAAGTGAATCCGGCTTCCCCGTTGACTTGTCGGATCTCCTCAAAAGATGGCCACATGACCCTGGGACATTGAGAGCATCATAAATATGAGCCAGTTTATATTTATATTTATGTTTATTGGATATTACTTCCCGCCTGGACTACTGCAATGCTCTCTACATGGGGCTCCCCTTGGGGAGCACCCGGAGGCTCCAACTGGTCCAGAATGCGGCCGCGCGAGCGGTTATGGGAGCGACGTGGCGCTCCCATGTGGCTCCCCTCTTCCGCGAGCTGCACTGGCTCCCAGTGGTCTTCCAGGTGTGCTTCAAGATTCTGGTTACCACCTTTAGAGCGCTCCATGGCATAGGACCAGGGTATTTACGAGACCGCCTTCTGCCACCAGTAACCTCTCACCGACCAGTACGCTCCCATAGAGAGTGGCTTCTCGGGGTGCCATCGGTCAAACAATGTCAGCTAGTGGCCCCCAGGGGGAGAGCCTTCTCTGTGGGGGTACCTATCATCTGGAACAAGCTCCCACCAGAATTACGGAGGATCCTGGATCTGTGCATTTTCCGCCGTGCCCTTAAAACATTCTTATTTAAACAGGCGGGCCTGGCCTAATCTTCCCTTTTTAAATTGTTTCAAATCTATCCTAAATTGGGTGTTTTAAATTATTAGGCCAAAATATTTATTATATTCTAAATATTTTTAATATTATATTATATTATATGCACTTCATCTGACTGTTCACCGCCCTGAGTCCTTCGGGAGTAGGGCGGTATATAAATTTAATAAAATAAATAAATAAATAAATAAAATTTATATACCGCCCTACTCCCAAAGGACTCAGGGCGGTGAACAGCCATAAAGTAAAATACATATATACAAAATTTAAAAACAGAATAAAACCAAATTAAACAACTTGGCCCAAGACAAATGTAAAAACCCATGTAATTTAAAACAGATTAAAATTTGCATTTTAAAAATGAAAAAAGGGAAAAAAAAATAGGCCAGGCTAGCTTGATGAAATAAAAAGGTCTTGAGAGCGCGGCGGAAGATGCGCAGATCCGGGATCCTCCGTATCTCCAGGGGGAGTTCTTTCCAGATAGTACGTGCCCCCACAGAGAATGCCCTCCCCCTAGAGGCCGCCAGTCGACACAGTTCTCCAGCATCCGTACATAAATCACACAACCATGGGAATGCTACAGTGGTTGGTCGTAAGTGTGAAAAATAGTCCTAATGTCTCTTTTTTCAGTGCCGTCGTAACTTCCAACCGTCGCTAAATGAACTTGCTGTAAGTCGAGGACTACCTGTGTCTCAGTCACGACAACAGAGGCCATTTGTGTGACTTTTGAAAAGCTGGTTCAGCTGCTCCTTACCCTGATGGGATACACAACAGCTTCCTTGACCAACCGCTTGGCGGAGTCAAGTCCAATGATGCAATTCCACTTGACGTTGGGGCTGTGAAGGTAGATATCCTGAAAAACATGGTTTGATCTTCTTAAAAACAGGCCTCCCATTTTTCCTGTGCAAGCATAATAAACACGCGGCAAAATAAGCTCGGACGTGCCGTAAAAATTAAGGGGGAAAAGCAACACGACAAAGAGCAGGTGATTATGCGGATGCCATTATGGGAGGGAGCAGAAGGGAAGAGTCAGCTGTGGCTGGAGGACGACTTTCGGCATCTCTCTCCATTAGTCAGGCTTGGTTGGACATGTAAGAATTGTCATTCAGCAACGGGCTGGAGGTTCTGGCTGGCTCATCCTGTCTTTAATTCAGGGGTGTGTCCAACCTCAGCAACTTTAAGACTTGTGGACTTCAAATCCCAGAATTCCCCCAGCCAGCTGGTTGGGGAAATTCTGGGAGTTGAAGAATTCTGGGAGTTGAAGCATAGCGCCAGGGCAGGTGGGCGGGGGAGGCCACCCGCAGGTCACGACTGAACTGGTCCGAACCAGCTGAATCCCATCCCTGCCCTGAACTGACATAAGAATGTGGGGCTCAGGCAAGAAAAGTCTTTATTGATGTCCCTCCTTGTGTCTTCTGCTTGACTTTCAATATCAAGGTGGACAGCAGGCTTAGTCCCTCATTGAATGAGGCTGGAGTTTAACAACTATCCTTAGTCTGATAACAGAAACTCACCTTGCTGACAATCGTTGCAAGTTCCCTCATTTCAGCTGTCATCCCAAGTAAGGCGCCCAAAGGTTTTAATAGACGTTCCTAGAGAAAAGGAAAACAGACACCGGTTGCAGAAAATATTGTTCGTGTTGATTCCTGGTCTGTCTATTGTTGGCTTCCCTTCACCTACCCTAAAGACCTATATAAGGGACATGGTGGCTCAGTAGTTAAGATGCTGAGTTTGTCGATCAGAAGGTCAGCAGTTCAGCGGTTCGAATCCCTAGGGCCGCGTAACGGGGTGAAGTCCCGTTATTTGTCCCAGCTTCTGCCAACCTAGCAGTTCAAAAGCACGTAAAAAATACAAGTAGAAAAATAGGGACCACCTTTGGTGGGAAGGGAATAGTGTTCCATGCACCTTTGGTGTTTAGTCATGCCGGCCACATGACCACGGAGACATTTTTAAACAGCACTGGCTCTTCGGCTTTGTTCTGTCCCTGTCTCACACACGCACAGAAACAGTCAGCCAGGAGTTAATGCAACCAGCAGTCAGGAATTCTTTTGAGATAACAGAATTGGCAGCAACTCCGTAAGTGCCTGCCAAAAGATTTTACTCACAAAGGGAGGTTTTTCTCCTCAGTCCGATACACCAAAATAAGTCCACAAAGCCAAAGAATTGTCCAAGTCCAGTCCAAATAAATCCAAGGAGAGCGTATAACAGGGTTCCAGAAACACGGTATATGACTTCTGAGCTTTTTCAGTTTGTCTTTCTCTGCTGCGCGCGCTTATCCTTCTGATGTTGTCGGGGATCCAGCCAAAACTCATCTCCGCTGCTGTCTAACTGCGGCTGCTCCGAAGTGCCTTGCTCCTGGCATATCTCTTGGCCTTCGGAGGATACCTGAGGCATTGCCGGAGAGGAGGGTCCTGGAGAGGGAGGCCTTGCCAACTCCTCTCCTTCACTTTCAGAGTCCTCTCCGTCTGATAAGACAGGCTCGGGGGTTGGAGTCAAAGCAGGCTTTGAAACGGAGTCAGGAACCGCTAGTACACATGCGCAGGGGAACCTTTACTTTTATCTTTAGAGACCTATATGGTAGTCCTCAACTTACAAGTCCATTTAATGACCATTCAAAGTTACAATGGCACTGAAAACAGTGACTTATGAACGTTTTTCATACTTATGACTGTTGCACCATCCCCATGGTCACGTAACGAAACTCAAGATGCTTGCGACTGACTCCTATTTATGACGGTCGCAGTGTCCCGCGGTCATGTGATTCCCCTTTTGGGGCCTTCTGACAAGCAAAGTTCGATGGGGAAATCAGATTCACTTAACAACCGGGTTACTAACTTAGCAACTGCAGCGATTCACTTAACAAGTGTGGCAAGAAGAGTCAAAAAATGGGGCAAAACCCATTTATCTAATTTCTCACGTAGCAACATAAATGTCGGGTTCAATTTTGGCTGTAAAATGAGGACTACCCATAGGTGGGGGAGAAAGACAGATGCACATTTGAGAAGTATTATGAGGCACATCTGGATGAGGGATGGGTTCCACTTACCTTTATTACCGGTTCACAGCAGGAGTGTGTGCGCTCCTGTGCATGTGCAAATCACCCATAATGATGTCGTGGTGGGTGGGCGGAGTTTCCCGCCAGTTTTACTACCAGTTCTATAGAACCGGACCGAACCGGGAGCAACCCACCATTGATCTGGATTCAGTTAATGCAGACCTCCTGACCCTCTTCTCCTAAACCAGAAGTCTTCAAACTTGGCAGCTTTAAGACTTGTGGACTTCAACTCCCAGAATTCTCCAGCCGGCTGGAGAATTCTGGGAGTTGAAGTCCACAAGTCTTAAAGCTTCCAAGTTTGAAGACCTCTGTCCTAAACAGGGCTTTTTCCCCTTCAAAAGCAAAACTTATTTGGCCATTTTAATTAATTTGGGGAAATTATTTAAGTGTGAACACCATACTCTCATTTTACAAAGATACAAAGTAGAATATTCTGGTTTTATATGCTGGAAGACATTCTCACACATCAACAGTTCTGATCAGAGTTTTGTTTCTAATTGAAATAATTGTTTCTAAAGAACTAATGACTTTTTGCCAGCTATTGGTTAGAAAGGACGTCACTCACCGAAGGATCTGGATTGCAGTTAAAGCTGTGTAAGGAGATTTCACTGGATGTTCCTTTGATAGCATCCTGAATCAGTCCACGGAAGTCAATGATTTGGCCCTGCGGGAGAAGCAAACACCATTTGCTCAGTCTGAACTCTTGGAGACACAAGACAGACACAGATTTCAGAGGATAATTAGAACTGGGGGAAAAAAAACACCACACACACACACACACACAATTGCTACCAACCTGCCTTCCATTGAGGATCTGTATACTGAAGGAGTCAAAAAGAGGGCTGTGAAAATATCTACAGACCCCTCGCATCCTGGAGGGCACTGCACACCAGAACAACTAGACAGAGGGGCAGTTTTTCCCCGAATGCCATCACTCTGCTAAACAACTAATTCCCACAACACTGTCAAACAATTTAGTAAGGCTGTATTACGATTATTCTTCTCATCTTCTCATATTACCTATCTCCTTATCTTCTTGTAACTTTGTTGCTTATACCTTTATGGTTTATATTCTTTTATGTAGTTTCCTAGTACAATTTATGTTGATTGCTTATTTAGTATCCTATGACTATCACCAAGCGTTATATCTTATGATTTCTGATGAATGTATTTTTATGACTATGATCGTGATTTATCACTTATAGCTTTTATGTACAATGAGAGGTTATGCGCCGAAGACAAAGTCCTCGTGTGTTCAATCACACTTGGCCAAAAAAGAATTCAATTCTATTCTGTTCTGTTCTGTTCTGTTCTGTTCTGTTCTACTCTATTCTACTCTACTCTCTCCACTCCACTCCATTCCACTCCACTCCGTTCCCTACTCTACTCTACTCTATACTCCTCTCTCTCCACTCCATTCCATTCCATTCCACTCCACTCCACTCCACTCCGTTCCCTACTCTACCCTACCCTACTCTACTCTTCTCTCCACTCCATTCCATTCCATTCCATTCCATTCCACTCCGTTCCCTACTCCGCTCTACTCTACCCTACTCTACTCTATTCTCTCCACTCCACTCCATTCCACTCCACTCCATTCCCTACTCTACTCTACTCTACTCTCTCCACTCCACTCCATTCCATTCCATTCCATTCCACTCCACTCCGTTCCGTTCCCTACTCTACTCTACTCTACTCTACTCTACTCTCTCCACTCCATTCCATTCCATTCCATTCCACTCCATTCCCTACTTCACTCTACTCTACCCTACTCTACCCTACTCTACCCTATTCCACTCTCTCCACTCCATTCCACTCCATTCCATTCCATTCCATTCCACTCCATCCATTCCCTACTCTACTCTACTCTACTCTATTCTCTCCACTCCATTCCATTCCATTCCATTCCACTCCGTTCCCTACTCTACCCTACTCTACTCTATTCTCTCCACTCCACTCCATTCCATTCCATTCCATTCCCTACTCTACTCTACTCTTCTCTATTCTCTCCATTCCATTCCATTCCATTCCATTCCATTCCATTCCCTACTCTACCCTACTCTACTCTATTCTAGTCTCCCCATTCCACTCCACTCCAGTCCACTCCACTCCGTTACCTACTATCCTTCTACTCTACTCTACCCTACTCCACTCCACTCCACTCCACTCCACTCCACTCCACTCCACTCCACTCCACTCCACTCCACTCCATTCTATTCTGAATAGAATAATATTAAGAGCCATGGGGCAGAAGTGGTATTCAGTAGGTTCTGACCAGTTCTGGAGAACCGATAGCAGAAATTTTGTGTAGTTCGGAGAACCGGTAAATGCCACCTCTGACTGGCCCTGACCCCATTTATTCTCTGCCGCCTGAGTCCCAGCTGATCAGGAGGAAATGGAGATTCAAGCTAAACCAAAGAAGAAACTTCTATTGATAACAAAGGTCAGAGTTGATCATCTAATGTTTCTCAACCTTAGCAACTTCAAGTATGTTTACAAATACCGGTAGGCCTCAACTTACAACAGTTCATTTAGTGACTGTTCAGACTTACAACGGCCATAAAAAAAGTGACTTATGACTGTTTTTCTCACTCATGACTATTGCAGCATCCCCTTGGACACATGATTTGCATTTGGATGCTTGACAACTGACTCACATTTATGACGGCTGGCAGTGTTCTGGCATCATGGGATCCCCTTTTGTGACCTTCTGACAAGCAAAGTCAATGGAGAAGCCAGATTCACTTAACAATGCTGTTACTCATTTAACAACTGCAGTGATTCACTTAACAAATGTGTCAAGAAAAGTCGTAAAATGGGGCAAAACTCACTTAGCAAATTTCTCGCTTGGCAACATAAAATATTGGGCTCAATTGTGGTCGTAATTTGAGGACTATCTATATATTAAACAACGCTCAAGATGTCTACAAGTCTTTCCCCTTGGACTCCTTAATGTTACATAAGACCCTTAATGTTTTTAGGATTTTGACTCACTCTTTTGGAATGAGGGCCTTCTCCACCTCCTTTGTGGATTGCAGATACATTTAAACCAAATTCTGATGCGACCCGACTTAAAGGACCTTCATCCTCCTGTAAGGGAAAAAAGAAATATTCCGAACTTAGTGAGAGCCAGCTTGGTCCAGCAATTAAGGCACCAAGTTACAAAGCAGGAGACCGTGAGTTCAAGTCCCATCTTAGCCATGAAAGCCGGTTGGGTGACTTTGGGCCAATCACCAGAAAAACATGTCTTCTAGTCCTGCATTAGCTATGAAAGCCAGTTGGGAGTCTTTGGGCCAATCACCAGGAGGGTTTGAGTTCTAGTTCTGCCTTAACCATGAAATCCAGCTGGGAGACTCTGGGCCAGTCACTCACTCCCAGCTCAACTCACCTCACCGGGTTTTTATTGTGGATAAATAAATAAATAAATAAATAAATAAATAATAAATAAAGGAGCCTGAATAGCGTAGGGGAGTAATGCCTCCTACAAAGGCAGCATTTAAGATCCAGCTGCCTGCAATTACTTGCAAGTTCAATCCCAGCCAGGCTCAAGGTCAATTTAGCCTTCCATCCTTTGGGTAAATTGAGGACCCAGTTTGTTGGGGACAATAAGCTGACTTTGTATAAATATAAATATACAAAAGTATGAAGGCTATTGCTTAACGCACTGTAAGCCGCCCTGAGTCTCCGGAGAAGGGTGGCATATAAATCAAATTAAATAAATAAATAAATAAAACAACGATACCCATTGTCATCGGGGCACTTGGTACCATGTCCAAGAATTTTACAAAACACATCAAGAAATTGCAGCTTCCTGCAATAACACCAGCGGAACTACAAAAAACTGCGCTACTTGGAACATCGTACATCTTAAGAAGGTACTTGGTTGATACCTAGGACGCTGGCAGCAACCCGTATCAATCGTTAGCACCAGTCAATGGTATATTTGTGATGCATTTTTGAATGTTCCGTTGACTGAGTTTTATATTTAATGAATAAAGATAATAATAATAATACAGTTGACTGGGGTTCGTGTTTAATGAATAAAAGAGATAATAATAGATACAAACGAATAAAATAATAAATAATTTAAAAATATTACTTCATAGGCAGGTAGTCATTGACTTGGTAGAAGGTGTGTTGGGATAACTCATTGAGTTATTTCAAAAAAAATAATAATAAATATCAGATACAAATAAATAAAATGGTAAATAATTTAAAAATATTGCTTCATAGGCAGATAGTCCTCAGCTTCCAACCATTCACTTAGTGAACAGCCCTGAAAAAGGTTCTCGTGCCTAAGACTGTCGTAGCATCCTCAGAGTCACGGGATCAAAATTCGGGCACCTGGCATGTATTTATGACGGTTGCAGCGTCCGCCGACAACCGTTTGTGACTTTCCCAGCTGGCTTCTCACAAGTGAAAGCAGTAAACAAACGCAAAGGAGATTTACCTGCTTCAAGTTTTCTTTGAGCTCTGCTATTTTTGTGGGTGACACCTTGGACTGGGGTCTCCCCTGATGTTGGTTAATCTTGGGAAGATTCCGGCATGTGCCACTGGGGGCCCTAAGATGGGAAAAATGGAATTTAGTTGAGCACATTTCTTAAAGTGGAAAAGATTCGAGGCCCTGTCATGGATGGTGTGTGTGTGTCCGTGTGTGTCCTGTCAATTAAAGTCCCAGTGGTTTATTTATTTATATTTATATTTATATTTATATTTATATTTATATTTATATTTATATTTATATTTATATTTATATTTATATTTATATTTATATTTATATTTATATTATTTATATTTATATTTATATTTATATTTATATTTATATTTATATTTATATTTATATTTATATTTATATTTATATTTATATTTATATTCCGCCCTTCTCCCTGGGGACTCAGGGCAGTGTACAGCCAAATAAAAACATAGAGTACAAACATTAAAATACGATTAAAAGGTATATATAAATTTGGCCCCGTAATTAAAAAACAATAACAAACCAATTAAAACATTTCAAAGTGTTAAGCCAGCCCGGCTTGCTGAAAAAAGAGAGTTTTACGGGCACGGCGGAAGGTACCGAGGTCTTGGATTCTCCTTATCTCTGGGGGCCGTTGGTTCCAGAGGGTAGGTGCCCCCACAGAGAAGGCCCTCCCTTTAAATGTCAATGGAGATTTTCAGACATCCAGGTCATGTTTGTTCCAAAGGATTGTTGTGACTCTGACTCCTGAGCCTGTCCTCATGGAGGAAGAGGACTCAGAAGGTGAGGGGGAGGAACTGACAAGGCCTCCCTCTCCAGGACCCTGCCTCTGGTTCCATCCGAAGGCCAGGAGGAAGGCATTTCGGAGCACCCATTGATAGAGAGTGATAATGATGAATCCTGGCTTGATCCCAGGCAGCGTCGGAGGGAGAAGCGTGCGCAGCAAAGGAAGAGGCATGGGAGGGCCAGGGATTGAGCTGAGTCACTGAGCCACGCCCCACAAGGGATAAAGGGGGGCGTGATTGCTCGGCAGGCTTTGTGACGGACAAAAGCTTAAACTCTAAAGAGTCACATCGTGAATCCTGCACTTCGGCTCAGATATATTTTGGACTAAACTCTTTGTGGATAATTTGTCGCTCTGGAAACGGACTGCAGATAAGGCCTCTCCTGCTTTTTGGGAGTACTAATTGGACTTGGCAGGCGTTTTACAGTTAGCTGCCAGAACTCTCGTCTGCCAGGAATTCTGGTCTGTTTATACAATAAATTATTGGTAGGCATGTTTGATATTGCATTTGTCTGTGTGAGGACGGGGGACAGAACAAGGATATACATGCCGTACAGTGCAGTGAGCCACATGCAGATCTGTACGCTGGGGAAACAAAACAACCACTTCATAAACGTGTGGAACAACATAGGAGAACAAACCCACCTGGGATAGATTCAGCAATCCATCTGCATTTGAAAGACCAAGGCCGCTCTTTTGAAGACAGCAAAGTCCACATTTTGGACAAAGAGGACCACTGGTTTGAAAGAGGGGCCAAAGAGGCCATCTATGTCCAAATTGAACAGCCTTCTCTCAACCGAGCGGGAAGGGTACGACATTATCTATCTCCAGCCTACAATGTAGTCCTTTCAACAGTTCCAAGAAGGCTCCACACCCATTTGCACCACTCAAAGTGACCCTGTGGACACAAACCTCCAAGTGGCCTCAACGACTTTTTTAAAAAAAGAATGAAAATAACCAGCTGTCTGCAAGGAATATAAATCCTTCCATTCCCCACCATCCAGTCAGAGCTGAAGAAACTTCTTGGATGAGAAGCAAAATGTCTTCAAAGAAAAAAACCAGAAAGTCCAGTTGCCTCTTGAAAAAAGCACCTTTGGGACCCCTCCCTTTAATATTTTTTTTTCTTTTTTAACAATCCTGTAATTTCTTTCATCGGGGTGGAGTTGGGGAGACTGAACAGAGTTTGAGCATTTACTGGCCGGATTCCCTTCCTGACACTTATAGGGAGTTCACAGCAGAAATTTTCTCTTTGCACCCAGAGAGAGAAATATCTCCCGCTACCTAAGATCAAACTCACAGCCTTTATTGTGAGGCAAGAGCTTCACCTCTGTGGCACCATGCCACTCCCCTCCCTTTACATCTGCCACATATAAAAGGAGTGGGGCACAGCTGCCATTGTTTTAACTTTTTTTTTACCTCCACATAGATGCTCCCAATAAAAGCTCCATAGATCAAGGCACCTCACTCTCCTATTTAGATTGAAACTCTGTGCTACAGGCAGGAGTGGTTTTAGAGAGATTCTGAGACATCAGTTTGTCCAAAATAATGCAGAGTAAGACTGGACTCTGCAGAGTGCAGAGTAAGACTCTGGCTCAAAATGTCTCATCTTGGTTCAGCCACTTCATTTCTAAAGCTCACTTGAAACATTTCTTTTAACCAACATTTATTTTAACCATGTGACTCTTCATGGTTTTCTCCCAAGCCTTAAGATCTACTATGCTCTACACTCAAGATGGTTTATGCTCTGCTGAGACACTCAGGATGACAGTCTGGCATGGAAAGGTAGAAAACAGAGGCTTCATTTTGGCAAAAACTTTGCTAGATCCTTCCATCTCCTGTGTCAGTTAGAGCATTTTTCTCTTACCCCAAACCTTGTTAGTTGCTGGTGCAGCTTCACTCAGTTTTAAAGCTTGTATGTTTTATTATTCTGTTTTGTGTTGCTTCCCCAACATTAAGATAACTCATCAACAGAGAGCATCTGAATTTTCTCTCGTGAATTATTTCCATTTTCTTCTACTGCAATTCTGCATTATTCTCAATTCCAGAGATGTTCATAAGACTATGTATGTGTGAAAAAAACTCAAAACTACCCCGTCTATTCATTCATTCATTCTCTCTCTCTCTTTCTATTTATCTATCATCTTTATCTATCAATCTATTAATATCAATCTATCTATCTCTATCATATTTATCTATCATCTTTATCTATCAATCTATTAATATCAATCTATCTATCTCTATCATATTTATCTATCATATTTATTTATTTATTTATTTATTGAATTTATATACCGCCCTTCTCCCAAAGGACTCAGGGCGGTGAACAGATTAAGATTTCATATACATATAAATATATTTTATAAACAGTAAATAATAAATTGAGTCAACTTGGTGTATCTACTAAGACCTTGGCATAGAATTTAGATGTTTATGCTAGCCCTGCTTGTTGAAACAGAAAGGTCTTCAGGGCACGTCGGAAAGTGCGAAGATCTGGGATTATTCGTATTCCAGGTGGTATTTTGTTCCAAAGCGTAGGTGCCCCCACAGAAAAGGCCCTCTCCCTTGGAACTACTAGACGACATTGTTTTAATGATGGTACTATGAGTAGGCCTACTCTGTGAGAGCGTATTGGTATATCTAACTTTCTAATATATTTATCTATCTCTGCCTATCTACCTACCTATCTATCCATCCATCCCTCTATATTTACCTATTTATCTATCATATAACCTATCAATCTATCAATATCTATCTATATCATATTTATCTATCATATCTATCTAACTTTCTATCTATCATATTTATCTCTATCTATCTATCATCTATCTATCTATCTATCTATCTATCTATCTATCTATCTATCTATCTATCTATCTATCTATCTATCTATCTATCTATCTATCTATCTATCATCTATCTCCATCCATCCATCCATCCATCCATCCATCCATCCATCCATCCATCTACCCACCCACCCACCCACAAGACTTAACACATTGAATGCAACACCATTTGCATTTCAGAAATGGGGGGAAATTAAATGAATCAATAAATGTGGCTACTAAAGAATTATTACCTAATGCCATCCAGCAGATACATTTCTCTTACCTCTTTGATTTCCCTCCACTTCTTGATTTATTGTCTGCTGTGGAAGGAGAGAAAGACAGCAGTTAAAATTAAAAAAAAAGAAAATATTACTCTGAACAGAAGCAAAAATGTTCTCAAATTTGTGTTATACTCTGGTTTGCTGTTTGTGTTGGGGGCTCTATTACAGCATTCCTACAGGAGTTTAGAAAGAAAAGATCAACATTTATTCCAGATGAATATTCCAAGGAACTTGGACTGTATGCAGTAAAAATCCAAAAAGATCTTGCTCAGAGCAAACACAAATGCAAAGGAGCTGACAGGAAAGGAGTTCAATTAAATGAGTGTTTCCCAAACTTAGCACGTGCGGACTTCAAGTCCCAGAATTCCACAGCCAGCACGGCCATTGCTACGAATCCTGGAAGTTGAAGTCCACACATGCAATAATGGGAAATATTTGATGAGATGATCTTCAAGGTCCCTTGCAAACCTTGATGCCACGATTCTATGAAAACTTCCTTCGGTTGGAGGTGGTATCCCAGGACACCTTCCGTGACCAAAATAGCACTGTTCAGTTTTCTTCTTGCATTGGATTAAAAGGACTGCATCAGGGGTGAAATTCACTTACCTTCCCTACCGGTTCGCAAATATGCGTACGCAAATCCATCTGTGCATATGCAGAGGCTGAAAATCATCGCAAAAATGGGGACACCATGACGTCCACATGGATGGGAGGGGCTTCATGCTATCGGCCCTACCGGATTGCATGATCTGGATAGAACCGGCTAAATTTCACCCCTGGATTGCATCCAAGCCTGGTAGTGATGGCAGCCAGTTTGATCTAGAGGTGAAGGGGATGGCCTAGGACCAATAGACTGTGAGTTCTAGTCCTGCCTTAGGCATGAAAACCAGCTGGGTGACTTTGGGCTGACACCAGGTGACTGTGAGTTCTAGTCCTGCCTCAGATATGAAAGTCGGCTGGGTGACTTTGGGCTAATCACCACTTTGGACTTTGGGCTAATCACCAGGAGACTGTGAGTTCTAGTCCTGCCTTAGGTTTGAAAGTCAGCTGGGTGACTTTGGGCTAATCACCAGGTGACTGTGAGTTCTAGTCCTCAGATATGAAAGTCGGCTGGGTGACTTTGGGCTAATCACCAGGAGACTGTGAATTCTAGTCCTGCCTTAGGTATGAAAGCCGACTGGGTGACTTTGGGTTACTCACCAGGAGACTGAGAGTTCTAGTCCTGCCTTAGGTATGAAAACCAACTGGGTGACTTTGGGCTGAACATCTGGAGCCTGTGGACTCTAGTTCTGCCTTAGGCATGAAAGCCGACTGGGTAACTTTGGGCTAATCACCAGGAGACTGTGAGTTCTAGTCCTGCCTCAGGCATGAAAGCCGACTGAGTGACTGTGGGACAGTCACCCTTTGTCAGTCCAACCCACCTCACAGGGTTGTTGTGATGGCAAAAAAAGGAGAAGGAAGGAGTATATACATTCACCGCACTGAGTTACTTATAAAGGGATAAAGGTGGGATAAAAAAAATCAAATAAATAAATAAAATGAGCTCCACTAGAGGAGCCACACCCATATAGGTTTCTGCTCCACCATGGAGAGAGGCCAATATGCCAGAGGTATAAAATTCAGGGGCAAACCATTTTCACTTTTTAATAGGATTCCTTCAGTGATGGAGGTTGGGAGGGAAGAGGCATTAAACTTAAGTATTAGTAGCAGCGACAACATTTAAAACACAAAAAGTTCTTTCTGATCAATGGAACCTACTGGCGTCAACAGCTTTCCGGGTAATCTTGGGGTACTTCTGGAACTTGACGTAGTAGTAGCTTTCATATTCCATCAAAATGGTCTCCAGATCAATGTTGTCGCACACTTCAAAACGGCGCAGCCCAAATTTTGTTTCTTGTTCCAGTGCTTTAGCAGCATCTATGTACCTGGGAGTTAGAAAGTTTCAGTGTATGACTGAGGCTTGAGAATGGTACCCTGTTTCCCCGAAAATAAGACATCCTCTGATAATAAGCCCAATAGGGCTTTTGAGCGCATGCACTAAAATAAGCCATCCCCAAAAATATTTAAATGCAAAGCTGGAAATCAGGTAAGACAGCAAGAGGAGCCCCATCTTGTTCCATGTACCCCAAAATAATAAGATCTCCCTGAAAATAAGGCCAAGCTCTTATTTCAGGGTTCAAAAAAATATAAGACAGGGTCTTATTTTCGGGGAAACACAGTAGTCATTTACGACACGACTTTTATACAGGGGAAAAAAGGGAAAAGTATAAATAACAGAATCAGGATCGCCGTTCAGGAATCAAATATTTCTGCATTTTATTGATTGATTGTATTTTTATACCACCCTTCTCCCGAAGGACTCGGGGCGGTGTACAGCCATACTAAAAACAGTAACATATAAAAATTTTAAAAACCAATTAAAATAATTCAATCTCTTGGCCGTTGTTTAAAACCCCAAATTAAAAATCATTTTTAAAACCCCAATTAAATCGAATTATTCTGTCAGCCTGGCTTGATGAAATAAAAGCGTCTTCAAAGCACGCCGGAAGGCGCGGAGGTCGGGGATCCTTCGTATTTCCGGGGGCAGTTCGTTCCAAAGGGCAGGGGCCCCCACAGAGAAGGCTCTCCCCCTGCGGGCCGCCAGTCGACATTGTTTGGCCGACGGCACCCTGAGGAGGCCCTCTCTGTGAGAGCATATCAGTCGATGGGAGGCAATCGGTGGCAGAGGCAATCCTGTAAATATTTTCTTGCATGTGTTAGATTTCAACTCCCTATCATGCTGAATCACATTGGCTGGGATTGATGGGACATATTGTAGGGAAGAAAGCTGAACTTCATTATCAGAGACCCTATGAAGTTCGCTTATGGCAACAATTACAGATTTGTAATACGTATCTTATAAAGCCAATGAATGCTTACCCTTCGTCAGTTAAATAGTGTAAAATCAAAATAAGGAGATTTTTGCGCCGGGCTTCTGTTCGTGTGTGTTCCTACGAAACAAAACCAAAAAAAGGAAATAATAAAATATGTAGCTCTATAAAGCATGCATTGGTGACTTGTAGATTGTAGGCTTCCTGGGAAAATCAGTCAAGGTTTTAGTAGGTATTTTGTATTATATTATTGCTCTTGAGTTTTCATGTTTCAGGAATTTCTGAGCTATAATCAACATACTACATTTGGATCTATGCATGGCTATCCTAGCATTAGTCCTCTCCCCAACTGTCAACATTAGATGGTATATACTCCTTGGGATTGACACATGTTGAATACATTGAATATATTTAAAGATGCTGGTGGTATGTTGAAGTCTTGAGTGCAGGTGCCCACTCAGCTCAATTGGACATACATCAGTGGTGGGATTCAAATTTTTTTACTACCAGTTCTGTGGGCGTGGCTTGGTGGGCGTGGCAGGGGAAGGATACTGTAAAATCTCCATTCCCACCCCACTCCAGGGGAAGGTGACTGCAAAATCCCCATTTCCTCCTGATCAGCTGGGACTTGGGAGGCAGAGAGTAGATGGGGGCAGGGCCAGTCAGAATTTTTACTACCGGTTCTCCAAACTACTCAAAATTTCCGCTACCGGTTCTCCAGAACTGGTCAGAACCTGCTGAAACCCACCTCTGACACAGTTGCAAGGTCATCAGTATAGACAAAGTCAGCTGAATCTCATCAAACTGGAATCCCATAAACTCAAATTTCTTTAACAGAATAAAAAAGCTGGGAGGCACCTTGGAGGTCTTCTAGTCCAACTCCCTGCTCAAGCAGGAAACCCTATACCCGTGATGGCGAACCTATGGCACGGGTGCCACAAGTGGCACATGGAGCCATATGGGTGGGCATGCGAGCTCAGCTCCGGCACGCATGTGTGCGCCAGCCAGCTGATTTTCGGGCCTTCTGGACCCACCAGAAGTCAGGAAACACACTGTTTCCGCCCTCTGGAGGGCCTCTGTGGGTGGTGGGGAAGGCCCTGGAGCCTGGGGAGGCCCTGGAGCCTGGGGAGAGCAAAAAATGGGCCTATCGGGCCCACCGTGCCATCGTGTGCCAAAAGCGGGGGGAGCATGGGGCGGGGGGGGGCAGGGCGCCTAGAATTATGGATGTGGGCACACATGCGTGTGACCCCACCGTGCTCCCCCCACTTTTGGCAGGCGATGGCAAAAAGGTTAGCCATCACTGCCCTATACTATTTTAGACAAATGGCTATCTAGTCTCTTCTTTAAAGGCCTCCAGTATTGAAGCATTCACAGCTTCTGAAGGCAAGTCTTTGCCCTGATTAATTGTTCTCCCTGTTAAGAAATTTCTCCTTAGTTCTAGGTCAGTGACGGTCAGAGCCGGATTTAGATGAAAAGAGGCCCTAGGCTATACCACTTATGAGGTCTTTTCACCTCCCATTTTTTTCGGTTCAGTGTTTTAGTGTTCACTGTTTTTAGAATAGTGTCATTTTAATTTTGCTAACAATTTGAGTGTAGGCCCCTCTCGATCTTGAGGCCCTAGGCTGAAGCCTAGTTAGCCTATAGGAAAATCTGGCCCTGGTGACGGTTAACCTTTTCGGCACCGAGTGCGCAGGTGCGCGGCGGCCAGCTGCTCTTCCGGGTTCCGGTGCGCGAAGACCAGCTGAAGAACCTGGAAAAGAGCAACTGGGCACACGACGGAACCTGGAAGAGCAGCTGGCACCTCTGGCACAAGGGCCATGGGTTCACCCTCCCAGTTCTAGCTTGCTTCTCTCCTTGATTAGTTTCCATTCATTGAGTCGTGTCTTGCCTTCTGATGCTTTTGAAAATAAATTGACCCCCCCCCCTCTTCTTGGTGGCAGTCCCTCAAATACAGGAACACCGGTGTCTAAACTCTGATTAAATAGCAGTATTCCAGTATTCGAGGGGCTGCCACAAAGATTATTGCTGATTAGATAAGGGTGACATGATAATCAGATAATTTCTGATTTGGTATCAACAGAAATGCAATTTCTGGGATAACCAGCATAGAAACTAATATTTGTATTTACAATCATTGAGAAGGAAAAGGTTACATAGGAGTAAACAAGCACACAAGGGGGAATACACAATAGCACCACCCATTTGCAAAAGGTGCTCTCTGCTACTCAGGAGACAGGTGGGAAAAAAATCATTTATGGAGAATTAGATTAGGATCTTGCCAATTTCAGAGAGCAGCGCAAAGTTGTTGGCTTGCTACCGTGTCTCCCCCAAAATAAGACCCTGTCTTATATTTTTTTTGAACCCTGAAATAAGCGCTTGTCCTTATTGCCATGCACTCAAAAGACCGATTGGGCTTATTATCGGTGGAGGTCTTATTTTGGGGGAAACAGGGTAATTCACTAAATAAGAGAGCAGGGCTGAGCTAACCTGTGGTTAGCACCTTTCCGGGAAGCCTGTGCAGTGAAGAAAAGCAGTTTAGGCAGGGGTGGGCTTCAAAAAATTTAGCAAGGGGTTCTCTGCCCGGCTGCAGGATGGGCGTGGCCATGGTGGGCGTGGCCTAGTCAGCCTCCTGCACCACGGTGGGGGGTGGGTGTTTTTGCCCTCCCTGGGCTTCAGAGGCTTTCCTTGAGCTTCCAGGAGGGCAAAAACGAGGCCCTCTGGAGGGATTTCCGCCTTCCTGAACTTCTGGTAGGCCCATTTCCCCCCCCCTCGAGCCTTCCTGAGCGCCCTGCACTTACCCACATCCAAAACAGGCCGCGTGGGGACTCCTGGGAGGGGTGGTGTGGGAGGAGCCAGCCAATAGTGGGATTTGGGGGTTCTCCGAACCGCACAGAATCTTAGCTAGAGGTTCTCCTGAACCCCTGTGAAACCTCAGCAGCCCATCCCTGAGTTTAGGAAGCGATAGCTTGTCCAAGCCATCTCTCTCCCCACCCCTGCAAGAGAGGAAATTCTGGGAAATGCGAAAAGGGATAAGAAAATACACAAAATACTGTTTAGGCGATCAGGCATAGGACATGAGAGAAAGGTGGATGAAAAGAGAAGCGGATGACCAGCAGAAAGGAGGATGGAAGTTCCAGTGGTGATAGAGTCACTGCTGGAAAACCTGAAGAACCAGGTTGCCATGGAGAAAATCTATTTAGGGGATTGTCAAGAGTGAACATCGTTCTGACGGCACATAATCCAATCAATCAATCAATCAATGGACAGAAATAAATATTCTGCCCTCTGCAGGTTTCTAAATCACAGCATTTCTCCTAGGCAAGATAATCCTCTTTTACTTGAACTTATATAACAGAGATGTTCAAACTTGGCACCTTTAAGACTTGTGGACTTCAACTTCCAGAATTCTCCAGCCAGGTTTGCCGGCTGGAGAATTCTGGGAGTTGAAGTCCACAAGTCTTAAAGCTGCCAAGTTTGAAGACCTGTGATATGTAAACTACCGTATTTTCCGGCGTATAAGACGACTGGGGGTATAAGACGACCCTCCTCAGAGCCATTTAAGGCTCGTCAGAGCCTTTCGGGCTGGTCTGCCTGGTTACAGGAGAATGAGACCCGGCATATAAGACGACCCCCGACTTTTGAGAAGATTTTTGTGTGTTAGAAAGTAGTCTTATACGCAGGAAAATACAGTATTCACTTTTTTTGAATCAACTTCCCTGATGTAACAAGCAAAAATTTCTTAGGAACTGGAGCACCACCTAGTGGCTCTAAGCAGAAAAGCTAATTTTTATTTCAACGCCTTTTAGAAAATTAGTGTTTTAATACTAGTAGGAAAGTTGGAAGGAAGGTGTCAACCGGAAGCAAGATGAACAAACTCCATTGCAGCAGCAATGGGTGCATCATTGGAAGATCTGAAGGGCCAAGTTGGGGACAGAGCTATCCACATCGACTTGATCGCACATCAGTCTGGCAACCATAAACTGAGTTAACAACTATAATTTCTCGGGTTAGTCTCAGCAGCCAAGGGTTAGAAGGGAGGAAAGGGGGAGTTATACAGGTAGCCCTTGAGTTACGAGCATAACTGAGCCCAAAATTTATGTTGCCAAGTGAAACATTTGTTAAGTGAGTTTGCCCGATTTTGAGACTTTTCTTGCCACGGTTGTTAAGTGAATCATTACATTTGTTAAGTGGGTGACAAGGTTTTTTTTTTAATTTGATTTATATGCCGCCCTTCTCCAGAGACTCAAGACAGCTTACAATGCGTTAAGCAATAGCCTTCATACTTTTGTATATTTATACAAAGTCAGCTTATTGCCCCCACAAACTGGGTCCTCAATTTACCTACCTTAGAAAGGATGGAAGGCTGAGTCGACCTTGAGCCTGGGGAGATTCGAACTTACAGTAATTGCAGACAGCTGGTCTTTAATCACAATGCTTTTAGTCTGCTGAGCTATCCAGGCTCCTGTTAAGGTTGTTAAGTGAATCTGGATTCCCCATTGACTTTGCTCTTCAGAAGGTCGCAAAAGGGGATCACCTGACCCCAGTGACACTTCAACCGTCATAAACATGAGTCAGTTGCCAAGCACTGAATTTTAATCACGTGACCATGGGGATGCTGCAACGGCTGTAAGTGTGAAAAATGGCCTTAAGTCACTTGTTTCAATGCCGTTATAACTTCAAATGGTCATTGTAAGTTGAGGACTATCTGTATTTTAATGAGCTCTCAAGGATCACAGGGACTCCGTTAAGCCAAAATCCTAATAAGGTAAGGAGGAAAATGAAACTAAATTGAAACTGAATTGAAAATTCAGATCTTCTAAATCATTATTTTTAGAATAGAATAGAATAGAATTTTTTATTGGCCAAGTGTGATTGGACAGACAAGGAATTTGTCTTTGGTGAAAATGCTCTCAGTGTACATAAAGAAAAGATACGTTCATCAAGAATCATAAGGTACAACACTTAATGATAGTCATAGGGTACAAATAAGCAATCAGGAAGCAACATCAATATAAATCGTATGGATACAAGCAACAAAATTATAGTCATACAGTCATAGGTGGGTGGTGGGAACGACAAGAAGATTAATAGTAGTGCAGACTTAGTGAATAGTTTGACAGTGTTGAGGGAATTATTTGTTTAGCAGAGTGATGGCATTTGGGAAAAAACTGTTCTTGTGTCTAGTTGTTCTGGTGTGCCGTGCCATATAGCCTCGTTTTGAGGGTAGGAGTTGAAAGAATTTATATCCAGGATGCGAGGGGTCTGTAAATATTTTCCCAGCCTTCTTTTTGACTCGTGCAGTATACAGGTCCTCCATGGAAGGCAGGCTGGCAGCCATTGTTTTCTGGATCATGCAAAATTTCTGGAGCCACATTACAACTGCCTCTCTTTTTCCTTCCCAGTTTTGAACCTGTACGCCCTCCCATCTCTATCTAGCTTTACATCACATTCTTTCTTCTGTGTATTATGACGCTGCTGCTGTGGTTTGTAAATTGCAACGTAATTTGAGAATTTAGGATGCCGTTTTGCAGATAATACAAATAGTCCTTGCTGCACAAACCATAAAGGAGCCTGCTCGGTACAGTTGTATGTCATTGTGATCATAAAAGGGGTTGGTCACATGATCAACCAATTTTACCATAGTTTTTCGTGGTGGTCATTAAGCGAACACATGGTCATTAAGCAAGCCCATGATTCGCTATGGGGACTTGTTAAAAACTGGAAGTGCCAGTTTTCAACGAAACATCACAGAACGTGGTCACATGATCGCAGGAGGCTGCAAATAGTCATAAATGTGGCAGTATTGCTCAGTGCCCAGAGTTCGGTCACATGACTGCAGAAGGTGGCCGTTGGAACTTCGGATCTGGGTTGTCTCTCCTTTTCAGACTGGTTGCAACTTTGAACTGTTGTTAAGTGACCGGTTAAAACTCAAGGACTACCTATATCGTATACGCTATCCAAAACATGTTAACAAATGAGTAAGCTGCGTGTTAACTTTAGTGAAGCTTGCAAACTAGCCTTTGCATTTCCCACATTGGATGAGGAGAGCACATCTTTCTCCTTCTGTCCTGGCCATTTTTTACAGAGCCATGATTGAGAGCATTTTAACAAACCCATTTAGTTTGTTGGCAGCAGCGCCTCAGATAGAAAGTCCCTACCGAGAGTGGTGAGGACAGCCGAGAAGATTATAGGAAGCTTGCTTCCACTTATTGCTTCCCCTTATTCCCCTTATTATACTGCTTTTAAGTGCTATGTGCTTAGAGCCCAAAGCATTGTCAGAGGCCCCAGACACCCACTTTAAGACCTGTTTCTATTGCTCCCCTCTTGGAGGTTTCGAAGTATCTCTAGCAGGATTACCAGATTCTGTAACAGCTTTGTTCCCAATGCCATCAATCTGGTAAACTCAAAAGATTCGTTTCTCTCGCCATGTACATGCATGTATCCGAACGAGACTGTGTTGTTTCTCTGTGTCATATAATTTATGTGGGTATATGCATAATGGTTATCTTTTGAGAGCTGAATGCAATGAAATTTCATTTTAACGTACGCTGATTAGTGTACATTTAAAGTGACAATAAAGTCTTTTTATTCTACGTTATGGAAAGGCCTGTTAGCTACTTTTGAAAACTACAGACATCCATACTAGGTAGCAGGAATCAGGGATCTGATTTATTGGAAAATGAAAAAAACACAACTGCAAGATTATTTCCAATATTCCAGGTCTGTTAACTACTTTTGAAAACTACAGACATCCATACGACGTAGCAGGAATCAGTGAACTATTTATTAGTAAATGAAAAAACACAAGTACAAGATTATTTCCAATATCACTTGTTCAGCAGTGAGGTTCATGCTAGAAGGAGTTTAGCAGCCTACTTGAGAAGGGCCTGCTGGGGCATTTCTGTGCCTTCTGTTTTAATTGACCTCCCTCTTGGTTCTGTTACATCTATCAGTTTTTCCCCTAAATTTCAGGCCCCAATACTCTATAACCATGGTGGTGAACCTATGGCATGTGCCAATCTTCCAGTTTGTGCCACGCGCATGGGCACTGGCCAACTGGTCTTTGGACACGCATGCACACCAGAAACTAGAGAAAGTGGAAGATCATCTTCCTGGCACATGCATGCACACTGGGCAGATGTTCTTCTGGTTTCCAGCACATACATGTGCACCAGCCAGCTGGTCTTCGCACACGCATGTACGCCAGAAACCAGAAGACCAGGTGGCCAATGCACATGCACACACCAGAAACCGGAAGAGCAGCTGCCCAGTGTGTGCATGCGCACTGGGTAGCTGCTCTTCCGGTTTCTGGCACGCACATGCACGCGCACTTCCATTTCGGCACTTGGTGCCGAAAAGGTTCGCCAACACTGCTCTATAAAGTATTGTTTATATTCTCAGACCAAACAAACGTATCACCCATATCTGCATCTGAGAGTGAAGCGTGCAATCAACTAACATCCATGTCAGAGGTAGGTTTCAGCAGGTTCTGGAGAACTGGTAGCGGAAATTTTGAGTAGTTCTGAGAACTGGTAAATACCACCTCTGACTGGCCCCGCCCCCATCTAGTCTCTGCCTCCTGAGTCCCAGCTGATTGGGAAGAAATGGGGATTTTGCAGTAACGTTCTCTGTGGTAGCCCCCACCCTCTGGAACGATCTTCCTCCAGAACTGAGAACAATTGCTGACCTCCGGACTTTTCGTCGGGCTCTGAAGACTCATCTTTTTCAACTTGCCAGACTTGCCTGATCCCTTCTATTTTTAAATATTTTTAAATTTTTTAGAGTTTTATTCGGTTTTATACTCTCAGCCTAATTTATATTGGTTTTAGTATGTTTTCAACTTTTTTGTATTGGTTTTTAATTGGCTGTTCACTGCCCTGAGTCCACTTATCTAATAAATAAATAAATAAATAAAACCTTCCCCTAGATTTGGGGGGGAATGGAGATTTTACAGTATCCTTACTCTGGATTTGGGAGGGAATGGAGATTTTACAGTATCCTTCCCCTTCCACACCCACCAAGCCATGCCACACCCACCAAGCCACACCCACAGAACTGGTAGTAAAATTTTTTGAAACTCACCACTGATCCATGTGGATTTGTACATTCTACATAATTTGTCCCAGGCACAAGATTAATTCTTTATAATACCCCCCCCCCCCGAATTAATAAGAGCCTTTGAGCTGCTAAAAATACAGAGTTACTATAGAAGCCATGGGTCTTGTACATGCGTAAAGGAACCGAAACACTTAAAAGAACAAAACCTTACTTAAAATTCAGTTTAGGTTTATAGTGATTTACACTTGCTCCTCTAATTGCTGTGTAGAATGCCACCATCTTTACAGCTATTGGTATTTCAATAGAGGAGCAAGTGTTTAAAGTTTAATAAGCTCCCAGTGCTAGAACGGGGGAAAAAAAATGGGTGTAATTAAAATTTCAATTACTGTAAGGGATTTTTGGTCCATACGATTAATAAAAGCGTAAGGCACTTAAACAGGAGCTGGTTTTAAATGCTAAAAGCGCTTTCCTAATTAGTTTGAATGCTTACAGAGCACACATTATTCATTTCTTAAAATGCCACACATTGTTTCCCTTTGCAGCTGCCAGTAGTTGAATTAGGGTGCAATCAAGATTTAGCAATACAATCAGGCTCTTTTTTTTTTTCTTCCCCCTCTTAAATGGTGCTGAGGTGGTTCTTCCAATTTTAATAGCCCGGGCCCAGTTTGTTCAGCATTTATCATGGACATTCTGGTGCCTCTTTTCCATCTTCAAGAAGGCACACGAGTCCTATTAAAAAATCGATTAAATGAAAATGAAGTGTGTTCGATGCATGGGTGTCAGAAGAATGTTATTCTCTAAAAGCCTCCTGCCGTAACAGCAAGGGTGGGTTTCTACTGGTACGCCCCGGTTCGGGCAAACTGGTAGAGGTGGCAACGGGAGGCTCCGCCCACCTACCCGGACGTCATCACGGACGCTCTGCATATGCGCAGGTGCGAAGCGAGCATGCACGCTCAGAGTTCCGAACCAGTAGCGAAGTGAACCCACTTCTGCCTAACAGGGCACTCTTCAGATGGTAACAGAATAACAGAATTGGTAGGGGCCTTGGAGGTCTTCTAGTCCAACCCCCTGCTCAAACAGGAAACCCTCTCCCCAGGGGTGAAAAGCTCCCAGTTTGGATTGGATCGCCCGATCCGGTAGCGATGGTGGCGGGTGGTTCGGAGAACTGGTAGCAAAAATCTCTGCGCGCCCCCACTCTCCATGCCCAGCTGAGCCGCACGATCATCAGAGGCTTTTAAAAAATATTTTTGAAAGCATTTTTTCTACAACCTCTTCGGCTGAAAAAATGCTTTTAAAAGTTTTTTTAAAAAAAGCCTCTGATGATCGCGTGGCTCAGCTGGGATCGTCAGGGGCTTTGAAAAGCATTTTTTCTACAACCTCTTCAGCCGAAGAAGTTATAGAAAAAATGCTTTTAAAAGCCTCTGATGATCCCAGCTGAGTTGCCTGATCGGCAGAGGCTTTTAAAAGAAAAAAAGCCTCTGACGATCAGGCAACTCAGCTGGGATCGTCAAGAGGCTTTTAAAAGCATTTTTACATGATTTTTCTACATGGAAAAAATGGTTTTAAAAGTTAAAAAAAAGTTGGCCACGCCCACTGTCACATTACCCTACCACCCCCAAGCCACGCCCACAGAACCGGCGGTAACAAATTTTAGATTTCACCACTGCCTCTACCATTTCAGACAAAAGGCTATTCAATCTCTTCGTAAAGATGACAGCTCCCGTCATTCCGCAGCTAGCGAGATGGCCAGGGTGGAGGCTGATGGGATATGTAATTGGCACATCTGAGGGGCTTCGAATTAGGAAAGGAAGACGCCCAGTTGAGTAGATACAGCGCAGGGGAAAAGTATTAAGTACTGCATGCATTTTTCTTTATTTTTCTTCAACCAATACAGGTGGTCCTCGACTTAGGACCACAACGGAGCCCCAATTTTCTGTTACTAAGTGAGATGCTTCGTAAGCGAATTTTGCCCCATTTTACGACTTTTCTTGGTACAGTCATTAAGTGCAGTTGTTAAGTTTGCAGCATTTGGTCACCACATTACAAACAAGATGTTGAGACTTTGGAAAAAGTGCAGAGAAAAGCAACTAAGATGATTAAAGGCCTGGAAACCAAAACATATGAAGAACGGTTGCTGGAATAGGGGATGGAGTATGTGGTACGGAGGAATTGGATAGATAGAGCCGAGGTGGCGCAGTGGTCAGCATGCAGTACTGCAGGCTACTTCAGCTGACTGCTAGCTGCAGTTCGGCAGTTCAAAGCTCACCAGCTCAAGGCTGACTCAGCCTTCCATCCTTCCGAGGTGGGTAAAATGAGGACTTAAGATTGTTGGGGGCAAGAGGCTGACTTTGTAAAACTGCTTAGAGAGGGTTATAAAAACACTATGAAGGGGTATATAAGTCTGTGCTATTGCTATGGGCAGTCTAGAGAAAAGAAGGACTAGGGGAGACATGATAGCAGTATTCCAGTATTTGAGAGGCCGCCACAAAGAAGAGAGAGTTAACTTATTCTCCAAAGCACCAGAAGGCAAGACAAGAAACAATGGATGGAAACTAATCAAGGAGAGAAGCAACCAGGAATTAAGGAGAAACTTCCTACCAGGGAGGACAATTAACTGGTGGAACAGCTTGCTTTCAGAAGTTGTGGGTGCTCCGTCACTGGAGACTTTTCATAAGACATTGGGCAACTATTGGTATAGGACAGTGATGGCTAACCTTTTTGCTGTCATGTGCCAAAAGGGAGGGGGAGTGGGGGAGTCGAGCGTATGCATGCCCATGCCCATAATTCAATGTGCCCTGCCCCCCATGCATGCACACGCAACCCCCTCTCCCGCACAACCCCCACTTCTGGCACGGAGGGCCCTGTAGGCCTTGCAGGCCTGTTTTTTTGCCCTCCCCAGGCTCCAGAGTCTTTTTAGGAGCCTGGGGAGGGCGAAAATGGTCTTCCCCACCCCCCTGGAGGCCAGAAATGGCCCGTTTCCCGATTTCCGGTGGGACTGAAAAGCCCGAAAATCAGCTGGCTGGCATATGTATGCATGTTGGAGCTGAGCTAGGGCAACACTTGTGTGCCCAGAGATATGGCTCTGCATGCCACCTGTGGCACGTGTGCCATAGGTTCGCCATCACGGGAATAGGATCTCCTGCTTGAGCAGGTGGCTGGATTAGAAGACCTCCAAGGTCCCTTCCAGCTCTATTCTGATTGATTGATCGATTGGATTACACATTGGCTTTGCTCTTCAGGTCACACAAAGGGTGATCACATGACCCTGGGTCATTGCAATCATCAAAAAGTATGAGTCAGTTGCCAAGCACCTGAATTTTAATCATGTGACCGTGGGGATACTACAATAGTTGAAAAATGGTCATAACTCACTTTTTTTCTGTGCTGTTATAACTTCAAATGGTTGCTAAAGAAACTGTTGTTTCTCCAGGATGACCTTTTATGAAGAACCCTGGCAATTCTGTAGGATGGTTTGGAGAATGCTTAGAAATTGACAGCGCTTCAGTTAAAGTATATAAGTTCTCCAAGATGAGGCCAGGTGCTCTGAGTTTGATCTACCTGCTACCTGACTAATATTCTCCAGAAGTCTCAAAGGTGCTTTTTTCAAGAGGCAAGTGGACTTTCTGGTTTTTCTTTGAAGACGTTTTGCTTCTCATCCCAGAAGCTTCTTCAGCTAGTTGAAGAAGCTTCTGGGATGAGAAGCAAAACGTCTTCAAAGAAAAACCAGAAAGTCCACTTGCCTCTTGAAAAAAGCACCTTTGGAACAACCATGACCGGGGATGACTGAGAAGCTCCATAGATGTTCTCCAGAAATCGATATTTGTCCATGTCTATTATTTATTTATTAATCGTATTTCTATGCCACCCACTCTCCGAGGACTTTGGGCGGCTTACAACAATTGACAGTATACTAAATAGCATATTGCCCCCAACAATCTGGGTCCTCATTTTACCCACCTCAGAAGGATGGAAGGCTGAGTCAACCTTGAGCCAGTGAGATTTGATCCGCTGATCTGCTGAACTAGAAGACAGCTGAAGTAGCTGCAGTACAGCATTCTAACCACTGCACCACCTTGTCTCTTGTCTCTTGAAGACTGTCCCTTGAAGACTGACCTCAAGCAATCCAACATTTTTTTCTACTTGTTTTTAATCCCCAACCTATTTTGACTGATCTCACAAAGAATCCCTTTTAAGCATTGCAAATGGTTCTGGGCAGGGGTGGGTTCTACTCACCTTTACTACCGGTTCGCAACGGGATCGCACGCACACTTGCTTCACTCACGTGTGCGCTTTGCTTCTGCGCATGCACAGAAACTTCTTCGCATGCGCAGTTTTCTGATGATGACATCCAGGGTGGTGTGCAGGGCCTCCTGCCGGATTTACTACCGGTTCTTGCGAACCGGTCCGAACCAGGGGCAACCCACCATTGGTTCTAGGACACCTTCCTTGATCAGTGGTGCAAGACAGACCTATGACTTCCCCAAAACCTTACATGCAAATATGCCTTGCAATGTTTCTGCAAGGTAGGATGAATTGTGCAATCTTCTTGATTGCACTACAGAACGAAAAGCTGAGGGTGGAAATTTTATGAGAGATAAGGAGAAGAACCTGAAAGGGGAAGAAGATCAACATAAACAAATTTCATTATTCCTAGCGTTTGCTTCATTCAGAAATCAGGCCTTCTGTAATTTCTTTTCCTAGTTTTCTATTGGTGACATGACTCGATGAAGGCAAGTTTAGAATACACGGAAAGCAACATATGCCAGAGATAAGACTTCTACTCTACAGCCCTCAATGTCTACAAAAACATTTCTTTGCTACTGTTCAGAGTCCCTCTTTCTTGTAAAGCAAACACCCAATGATCATTGTTATAATTATGGTTCTTCTCAACATTGTGCTCCTTTCTGTAGTAACTGGTGGTGCAGTGGACTAAACTGCTGCTGTTAAAGTAGTACCGTATTTTCCGGCGTATAAGACGACTGGCGTATAAGACGACCCTCCTCAGAGCCATTTAAGGCTCGTCAGAGCCTTATGGGCTGGCCTGCCTGGTTACAAGAGAATGAGACCCGGTGTATAAGACGACCCCTGACTTTTGAGAAGATTTTTGTGTGTTAGAAAGTAGTCTTATACGCAGGAAAATACAGTACTTAGCTGCCAGCTGCCTGCAATTACTGTGAGTTTAATTCTCACCAGGCTCAAGGTTGACTCAGCCTTCCATCCTTTTGAGGTAGGTAAAATGAGGACCCGGTTTGTGGGGGCAATAAGCTGACTTTGTATAAAATAGAACACCGCTGGGGGGGGGGCAAAAAGTCCTACTAAGCAGGTATATACAAAAGTATGAAGGCTATTGCTTAATGCATTGTAAGCCACCCTGAATATCTGGAGAAGGGCAGCATATATAAATCGAATAAATAAATAAATAAATAAATAAATACATAAACAAACAAACTGTGAGAGAGATCATGGAGTCCTAGTGGACAAACACTTAAATATAAACCAGGGTTGTGCTGCAGCTGCCAAAAAAAGCCAACACAGTTCTAGGCTGCATAAACAGAGGGATAGAATCAAGATCACGTGAAGTGTTAATACCGCTTTACAATGCCTTGGTAAGGCCACACTTGGAATACCGTATCCAGTTTTGGTTGCCACAATGTAAAAAAGATGTGGAGACTCTGGAAAGAGTGCAGAGAAAAGCAACAAAGATTAGGGGACTGGAGGCTAAAACATATGAAGAATGGAACTGGGTATGTCTACTCCAGGGATAAGCAACCTGCGGCTCTGGAGCTGCATGTGGCTCTTTCACCCCTCTGCTGCAGCTCCGACACTCAAAATATGTGTCACAACTGCCAATGTGCAACACCTGTCGACATGCAAATTTATTGAGCTTTTCAACCCCCAATAGGCCAACCATGGATAAATCCAAGAAAAGAAAAGTTTCAGAAGAAAACAGAACGTTTAATTCAACTACATATGCTAGTTTTGTGGCTGCTCAAGAAATGATCAGGCACGGGAAGGGATTTTGTGGCTCCCGGTGTTTTCTTTTCTGTGGGAAACGGCTCTTTGAGTGTTTAAGATTTCAGACCCCTGGTCTAGTCTGATGAAAAGAAGGACTCGGGGAGACTTCAACGAAACTTAGCTCAGACAAACACCTAAGATTTGTACTTTGCCTATAGAGCCAGCTATGACCCCTACATAACCCCATGGGCCTCTGACAACAACCAATAGAATACATGTTCTTGCACAGGAACAGGGAGCTCAAGGGCAAAGCCCAGAGAAGGTATAAAAGCCACCCACTCTCAACTCCATGCGGTTCTGCTTCACCGTTAAACCATCTTTCTAATCAGACTCCATGTTTCCAGTGTCTTTCTCCAGGCTTGGCACTGAACCAGATGGCTTTGGCCTGGCCTGAAATTAAAGCGATGGGAAAGGCAGGGCACCTGGAAAGCATCCCTGAGGATGGGGAAGCTCCAGCCCTTCTGCTTTCCTCCCCCCCCCCCCCCCCCCGTTGCAAGCGCTGCTCTTTAACGGGAGCTCGAAGGAAGCAAAGGCCGAGGCCCAACTTCCACTGAACGGCCTCAAGTTGCTTCAGGTCAATATTATCTGCAAGCATCCCATTTCTTTTCCCCCCCCATGGCGATAATACGCATGCGCGGCCCGGGCGCGACTCTTTCCAGCGCGCGTGCGCCACGAGCCCCGCCCCCTTCGCCTCACGGTTACCATAGTTACTGGGCAAACAGGAACGGAGTCTCGGTTCACTCACTTCTTCTTTGGCCTGATGCGTCGTTCTCAACGACTGATACGTCAGCTCCATTTCGAGAGTGCGACTGAAGGAAAATAAGAAGGGAAAAAAAACCACAACCCAACCCGAGACGACTCCGCGTTGCTATTCCGTTAGGCCTTTTTTTTTTTTTTAAAGCTCCATCGCTTCCATCAGCGGCGCTTTTCATCCGAGAAAGAAGGCGGACCAATCAATGTCCCCCAATAGCCAATACTGACAGGCGAGGGGTGGGATTAAAAGTGAGCCGGCGAGCCCAGCCAATCGATTAGAATGTAAAAGGAGCGGAAGGCGGGGGTTGTTTGGAAGATGGCCAATCACAACGGGGCGGGAGAAATTAGCCAATGACGGCACTGCAAGAAGGATCGCCGACTCTTGTATTTCCTTCTGCCGAAGCTGGTGACGTAATAGGGATGGCCTGAATTGAGTTGCGCGGGGGAGCGTATTTGATTGACAGCGGCCGTTAGGTAATGTTCACATGGTGGAATGCGGTTTGATCGCTTCGGTCCCTGCATGCTTTGGGAATGTTTGCTAGGCCAGGATTTTAGGCAGATTATATCTCTGTCGTAATAAATCTGCTCACACAGATTTTATGCCATGATTATTAATTGGACCAACAAATTTTAGAGGGAAGGGTGCAAAATGATTAGGGGACTGGACTGGAGGCTGAAACATACCATGAACAGTTGCAGGAACTGGGCCTGCCTAGTCTAGTGAAGAGAAGGACCAGGGGAGACATGAGAGCAGTCTTCCATTATTTGAGGGGCAACATTGTTGTTTTAATTTTCGGCCAAATGATATTTAATAGTTTTTAATTGTTTTTAATTTTTATGTACTATGTTTTATTCTGGCTGTTCACCGCCCTGAGTCCGCAAGGAGAAGGGCGGTTTATAAATTGAAACAAATAAATAAATAAATAAAACATGGTAGTCAAATTGCATTTCATCTTTGCATCATTTATTTCATGCTTTCTTCTAACAGTTATTTTGAAAGGACATGATATATTAAGGCATACAATAAATTCAGTAGGCTGAATTCATTCAACACACTAGGTTAAAATGTGATCGGCAAATTTATGGTCCGGGATGTTTCTTGTAACATGCAAGAAAAACAAACTTTTAATGTTTCATGTTGATTATGGACAAAACTTTTGAAAGAAGAATAAGCATGCCTGCACAGTATTCTTGAGCCTTAGACTTACAGATTACATTTTAGTCCATTAGGTTATGCAGAAGCATCTCAAGAAGTTACTTTTCAGTGTGTGTTATACATATCCTGAAAACAGATTTAACTGAAATTGCTTCAGTTGACCATGGGTAAGAATTTTACATAATAAAATTATCACTTTAAAAAAAAAACTTTGGTTTTACCTTACCAGCTAAACCTGAATTAATAAAGTATAATTGCTATGTTCAATTAACAGGCTGTGCCCAGATATATTTGTTGTAGCTTAATTGGATGGCCTGTTCATACATGCTAAAACAATCGTTGGCTTCCTAACATGACTCCCTACAGTCATTTTAGTTCAAATTGTTGTGATGTGTGAATCTAGCCGGTGTGGTAAGCTTATGATTCATTGTGTATTAAAAGGCGAAAGATTTATACGATCTGAAGAGAAACCACAGTATTCATTGTGTATTGCAACCCCAGGCAACAATGTATATTAAACCATGAGTGCATTATACAAACTCAGCAAAAAGTAAATATGGTTTAAATAAATAAAATACAGCATCAGTCAAAATTAATGCATCCTAGTAAAGCTGGTGGTAGAACTGTAAGCAGTTGATTTTAGGTGGAGAGCAGTTTTGTGGCTTCATAGCTCTAATTTGAATAACTGCCTGTGTAACATATTATGAAAACTTTCCCAGGTGTTGTAATAGGATTTCTTTAATTCTAATATAAATTACTAGCTTTCTTATCTGGTTTACAGTAAAATCACAGACCGTAAGAATTGGAAGAAACTCAAGTCCAACCCCCTGTCCAGTACAAAAAAACCCTACTACACTGTCCTTGAAGGGGGACCATTGAAATTTCCCAGCAAAGAAGAGTATATCACCTCCCAAGGCAATCTGTTCCATTGTTGAACAGTTCTCATTAGATTCTATTTTTCACGATGTCTGACCAAAATTTACTTGCTCATAATTTTAAGGATTTCTGTTGTATTTTCTGAGACTCTAAAAGAGTGCAGAGAAGAGCAACAAAGATAAGTAGGACTGGAGGCTAAAACATGTGATAAACAGGAACTACGGTAGCTATGTCTAATCTAATGAAGGACTGATAGCAATCTTCCAGTATCTAAGGGGCTGCCAAAGAGGAAGTCAGCCTATTCTGCAAAGCACCTGACGGCAGGACAACAAACAATGGATGGAAACTTATCAAGTGGAGATCCAACCTAGAAATAAAAAGTAATTTCTGGAAAGTGACAACGATCATTAGATCAGCTTGCCTTCAGAGGTTGTGGATGTTCCATTATTGAAAGTTTTTTTTTAAAAAAAAGGCTTAGACAGCTATTTGTCTGAAATGGTATAAAATCTCCTCAGTGAGCAGGGAGCTGGACTACGAGACCTCCAAGGTCCCTTCCAACTCTGTTATTCTGGGACAACCTGATAACTCTGCTTGGTCTTCTATGAAGTCTGCATGCAGTCTTTTTTTTGCCAGACTAAAGTTTACCAGCCTTTCCTTCCAGACCTCTGATCATCTTGGTAGCTATTCTCTGGATTGTCAATGCCATTCCTAAATTGTGTTAACCAGAACTGGATATAATCATTTAGGTGAGATCTGACCAATGCAAAGTAGAAAAGAATTATGATCTTTCTTAATTATCACACTATCCTTCTGTTTATGCAGCAGTTGGGAGACCCCTGCTTATTTTGCAGCTGGACCATTGTTCACTAACAAATATATTGGCAAGTACAGAATAAAGAACAGAATAGAATAATGTTAAATGGTGCGCCATTTAATACTGTCCAACTTGACATGGAACCAATGCAGTGGTGAAATCCACCCGTTTCTATCCAGCTTGTTGAACCAGTATCACCGGCGGTGGGAGGCTCCGCCCACCCACCGGGACATCATTGTGTCCTGTTTTTTTACCTTCTGCGCATGCGCAGAAGAGGTGGGTGCATGTATAGTGCATGCACCCTCCCGCACGCTCCCATTCCCAAACCGGTAGTGAAGGCTGAACCAATGACACACTTGTTGAATATGACTAATTATTAACATAAGCCAGCTCACATGCTGTCAATTTTACTAGAGATTTCATGGGCCAATTAGTCAAATACTTTGCTAAATTCAAGCTAAACTACAAAATTCCTGGGGTCGCTTATCAAAAAAGGAAATTGTCGTAGTTTGGCTTAATTTGTTCTTGACAAACCCATGCTGGTTCCTGCTAGAAATGCTTAAAAACCAACTGCTGAATGTTACATAATTATGATCAATAATAATGCCAGGCTGACTGTCTGAATTTACCCAGCTCCTTTTTTTTATTCTTTTTGAAGTCAGGAACATTATCCTTCTCCAGTCTTCTGGGGCTAAACCCATTCGTGAATTCTCAAAAGGTCAGAGCTCTGAAATAACATCCATAAATCTGTCAAGATTTGCTTGTAATTGAGCTGCTCCTGAGAGTTAAACTCATTCATGGCAGCTAGTAATCACTATTGACTAACTTGGGTTGCTACTTTCCTATCTTAATTGCTCTGCTTAGGGTTTATTTGAAGTTTCCCCTGGGGAAGACAGAAGCAAAATAGCAGTTTAGGAACCCTTCCCTCTATCATGTGACTATTCTACAATCTTTGGATCTTTTGCAGGATTCAAACTATTTTTCTTACTTTCAACAGTCCACTTATCTCTGTGTCGGTTCATGTAAAACCAAAGTTGATAAAGATTTTATCATAATTCCATTTCTCTTTGAGCTTAATTTCTCAAAGAAGAAATTGTGTAAGAATCAGCAACTCTGCAATTTGTTTTTCCTGCCTTGCCCATTTTCTCTGTCTTCTGCATTTATACCAGTTTGTAGTTAATGATGTACATCTTGAAACATGTTCATATTATATTAAAATATTAGACTTAATATGCTATAGTGCCATGATGGCTAACCTATGGCATGTGGAGCCATATCTGTGGGCACCTAACTCAGTGTTGCCCTAGCTCAGCTCCATGCGCATGTGTACACCGGCCAACTGATTTTTGGCCTTCCGGGCCCACTGGAAGTCGGGAAACGGAAGTCGGGGGGGTGGGCAGGGGAGAGAGGCTTTCGCCCTCTCCGGGCTCCTAGAAAGCCTCTGGAGCCTGGGGAGGGAGAAAAATGCACCTTCCGGTCCCACCAGAAGTTGGGAAATGAAACATTTCTGGTTTGGTTGGGGGGAAGGCCATTTTCACCCTCCCCAGGCTCCTAGAAAGCCTCTGGAGCCTGGGGAGGACAAAAAATGGCCTTCCAGCCCACCGGAAGTCGGAAATGGGCTGCTTCTGGCATCCACAGTGCCTCCATGTGGGGGGGGGAGGCTGTTTTTGTCCTCCTCAGGATCCTAGAAAGCCCCTAGAGCCTGGAGAGGGCATAAAACAGGCCTACCTGGCCCACCATGCCATCACGTGCCAAAAGTGGGGGGAGCATGGGGGGTTGCGCACACATGCAGGGCGCATTGGATTATAGGTGTGGACATGCACATGCACGATCCCCACACACACTCCCTCCCGTTTTGGCACGCGATGGCAAAAAGGTTAGCCGTCGCTATAGCATCATCTTAGGAAGAAATTGAAACTTTATATCTAGGATGTGAAGGGTTGTGCATTATAGAGGTTCTTTTGTGGCCCACCAGTGGATCTGGCAACAGATTCGGACAGTGAGGAGGTTGGGGAGGAACATGGGCCAGTCCTGGAGTCTAGGGAAGGCTCTGATGAGGGCTCTGCGTCGGAGGCAGAGAGGTGGCCAGGGCCGGATGCCAGTTATCAGCTGCCTCTGGAATCAGACATCAGTGAGGCAGAGGAACAGCTGGAGCCTGTTCCCAGTGTGCACATGCAAAGAGTTGCCAGACGCAGGGAACAGCTAAAGAACAAGGGCTGACTTGGGAGTAAGGCCACAGGTGGACGATGAAGGGCTCCTCCGAGAGGGAATAAAAGAGGAGCGAAAGGGGATTGAAGTTTGCAGGAGCTAATTAGTTCATTATTGCATTCTTGCCAAGTTTTGCATCCTGTAAAAGATATCGGCCTGGCTACTCTCCAAGGCTGATAAAAGGCTGGTAATTCTGAACTATCTTGAAAGACTGCTGGAGAGCAAAGACTTTGCTGGAGAGGAATTAACTGTAAATTAAATAAAAGGGGGCGAGGACTCGGCTTCGTGCTGCTGGGGAAGCCAGTAATTAACAGCAATTTTGGGCTCCATTGTGGTCGTAAGTCTGGGACCACCTGTACTGCTCTAAAGAGGCAGGCAAAGGATCCGTTTTTTTGGCAGCGGTTTTTGCTCTCCGTGCTCGTTGCAATTTATTTCCGAACGTATCCTGACCACACCAGGTAATCTCATCAAGTAGAATTTTCTTGTCCTATTCCTCTTTAGTTTATCAACGTCCCCATCCTTTCAAAAAGGGGATCTTTTGCATGGAAGCCCACAAGGCTCCCCGGACCAGGGTCATCTTCCTCCCTTGTCTCCGGAGGACCATTTCCCTCAGATTTCTCAATCCCAACACCGAGAATTCCGACGAGCAAGTAGCGCTTCCCTCAGCCACGCCGGCCCGGCTGCCTCAGTCGCGAGCCCGGCAACGGCAGAAGCGGGAGCCCTCTTTTTTTTATCTATCTATCTATCTATCTATCTATCTATCTATCTATCTATCTATTTATTTATCCGCGCCTCGCTCGAAAAGGGCGGGAAAAGCGCGCTCGCGCTTCAGCCCCGCCCCTTTTAACGGCCGGCGGGCCTCCGCAGTCGGGTGGGCGGGGCCACGGGGCGGTCCCGCTCCCCCACCCTCACCCTCGCGTCAGCGCGGAGGAGGAGGAGGAGGAGGAGGAGGCGGCGGCATCGGGCGACCCTGCAGGATGGTGGCGGCGGCCGCGGCGGCGTCGGTGCCGGCGGCGGAGGCTGAGCCAGGCGGCGGGTAGAAAATGGCGGATTTCGAGGAGCTCAGGGTGAGCGCGAGCGGGGGCCGCTTCGCCGCCCCCACCCCCCTCCCCGCGGAGAATCCTTCCTCCTCCCGTGAGCCCCGGTTTTCGGGGGGGGGGAGGGGAGCGCTCTTCCTTTCTTCCTCCCTCCCTCCCTCCCAACGGACTCCCCGAGGCTGATGGGAATTGTAGTCCGACGCCTGGGAGTCGCGCGCAGGGTCAGGTCGGGAGTGGGGGAGCAACCCTGGCGGCTTCTTTCCTTCTTTCTTTCCTCCCTCCCTCCCATTCTCGGTCTTTATATATATATTTATATTTATATATTTATATTTAATATATAAATTTATATTTAATATATATTTATATATATATATATAAACACCCTCCCCCCTCCCCGCCCTTCGTTTCCTTCCGGTCGCCCTCGGACTACAAGGCCCATCTTCCTGTCTCTGCCGGACTCTTGTCCCGGCGGGAGGCTTCGGAGGGCTCCCAGAGGTCCCTCTCGGCGCTTCGGAGAGCAGGTGAAAACAAAGGGAGGGCTTCTTCCCACGTTCGCGGGGGGGGGGCGGGGGGAAAGGAAACACGTGTTTTGGGTTTTTTTTTAATTTAAATCGGCACAGGAGGGGAGCCTGGACTGAACTTGGCTGTCTCACCTGACTGCCCCCCTATTTCCTAAGTCACCCCTATCAATCCCTCTAATTTCCCAAGTCACCTCTGCCAGACCTCTCTTTACTTCCCAAGTCACCCCTATCAGCCCCCCCCTTATTTCCTGTTACTTTTTATCAGCCCCCCTCTATTTTTTAACTCACCCTAAACCCCTCCCTTATTTTTTAGGTCACCTTGATCAGCCTCCCCCCCCCATTATTTTCTGTCTCCCCTAAATCCCTCCCTTGTTTCTTAAGTCACCCCATCAATCCCTTTTAATTTCTCAAGTCACCCCTATCAGCCCCCCCCCTTATTTCCTAAGTTACTCTTTATCAGCCCCCCCCCTATTTTTTAACTCGCCCTAAAACCCTCCCTTATTTCTTAGGTCACCCTTATGTCCCACTTAGAATAGAATAAAATAGAATTTTTTTATTGGCCAAGTGTGATTGGACACACAAGGAATTTGCCTTGGTGCATATGCTCTCAGTGTACATAAAAATAAAAATACATTCATCAAGAATCATACAGCAGATTTATTACTTAGGTCATCCCTATCAGGCCCCCTTATTTCCTAAGTCTCCCCATGAACCCCCCCCCTTTGTCCTTAGTGACCTCTTATTTCCCAAGTCACCTCTACCAAAGCGCTCTTTTATTTCCTAAATCACCCCTATCAGCCCCTCCATTTCCTAAATCGCTTCTGGCAATCCCCCTTATTTGCTAAATTAAGCTTAGCAGGCCCCCTTATTTTTAACTCACTCTAACCCCCTCATTTCTAATCAGCCCTCCTTATTTCCTAAGTCCCCCCAAATCTCACCTTATTTCTTGAGCACCCCTATCAGCCCCTCTTATTCCCTAAGTCTCCCCTAAGCCATTCCTTTATTTATTAAGGCACCCTATCAGCCCCCCTTATTTTCTAAATCACTCCAATCCCTTCCATTTTAAGACTCCTCTCAGCCCCCCTTATTTCTTAAATCACCCCTGTCAGCCCCCCATTGTCTAAGTATCCCCTAACAATTCCCCTTATTTCTTAAGTAAGCCCTATCAACCCCCTTCCTATTTTATTAACTCACCCCTAGCCCATGCCTTCCTCCAAGCAGTACCTCCTTTTGTGTTTCTCAGACTTTCCTTTCCCACCAGCAATCCACTCAGTTTGGCTTCACCTGCAGCCCAGAACGATGAGCTTTTGTGTCCCTTCATAGCCTATAGCTCTGGAGTTACTCAGTCCACATTTCTCCTTTGCCTCCTTCCGAACCTCTCTTTCTAGTGGAGTTCATTCCATGCCAGGCTCTTTTGACAAGGAAAACAGCTTCGTTTCTCACTTTCATAAAGAGGGATTTTTGGAGGCTATATTCATTTTTTTCCTGTGCTTATTATCTACCTAACCCCTTCTTAGATCCTAATTCTATTTTTCCTTTGTTGCGTCCTTCTTCTCCCCTCCATTCTCAGAAAGGCCCTTTTCTTTTAAGTTTCTGCTTTACCCGGCTGGGTTTCATTCTCTCAATTGAACCATAGAAAGTACCAGGCCTTCTCCGAGTGTCAGGATCCAGTATAATATTCTACATACTTGAGAGGCAGTCCCATCTATTGTTGAGACCTGTTTAAAAAAATAGGCAAGGTTGGGCTTTTAATCTCTGGGTTTACTCCTGAGTCCTGATGCGAAGATACTTTCCTGAAGAAGTCTGAAAGCCTTTATAGGCAATCTGCTTTTGAATTCATTATTGTTAGATACAGATCACTGAGCTGAAGATAATACTCATGGATTATGTCACTTCAGTTAACAAATCTAACAGTGCTTTGTAGATTTAACTATAGGTAATTTTCACTTAATGACCAGTCACTTAGCAACTGTTTGTAGTTATGATGGGCCCCTCTCCCAAAAGGTACTTGGGATCCAATTCTAGGTTTCTGAAAGTGGCAACCCTTGTGATAACCTTGTGTTTAAGGCCAGTTTATATATTTATATTTATTTTTCACACTTCTTAACCTGCTATCTTTTCAAATTTGGAGCCCTCTGCAGTCATGTGATTCTGTTTATGGCTGCTTTAGCCAGAAGTTGGCCTTTTCAGTCAATTTCCAGGAATAAACACCCATAGGAATGCATTGACTTGCTTAACAATTGCCACTTTTGTTTAACAACTGTTGCAGAAAAGATTGTAAAATCAGATTGGTTGCAAGAGTGACTTGATTTGCAACTGTCATGATTTATGACAGAAATTCTGGGCTCCATTTTGGTCATAAGTCTAGGACTGATTGTATTGGGGAGGGGGGGACATGCAGGTTCTAACTTTTTTTAGTTATGATTCTATTCTGACATTAAAGTAACACTTTTTAGTGCACAAAATATTTTTATTAATGGCCAAAGAGAGAAGAATAAAAGTACAAGTATAATTTGAAAGAACCTTCTTGGACTGCTGTTTCCTTTCCCCCAGTATTTTCTATTTAATTTGATTTTAGTGTTTCAGATGAAGCTCAAATTTTAATTTATGGCACAGTCTTTGGAAAGTTTGTTGGCCTAAGAGCTGTTAAAAAAGGGAAATTAAGATGTTATAGTTTAACAATACCTCCATGTATATTCAATACTCTTAACTGAGAATTCTGTCCTGATTTTTTAAAAAAATAGATTCTACATATTTGGTTTCACTCTCCATTGTGGAAAATTTCTCCTGTGAAACATTAAATGGCAACCTGACATGTTCAGTATTGATTACCCAAAAAATACTGTATACCTAATTTCTTTGACTGTTGAAATGAAGAGACGGTTAATTAGTTTTGTAATGTAAAGTACTTGAAATTGCAAAACTATATTTCTACTCATTTCTTTTGTCATTTATCACAGTGCTATTATGGCCATGCTGTGTTTTGGAGAGAAAGTTGTTTTGGGGTGATTGCAGGTGCTCCGATAACAGCTGAGAACTACTCAGATTAAGTGAGACTTTTCCCAGGATTGCATTGTAGTTATGGAAGTGTAATCCTGGGAAAACACACAGCTTCTTTAAGGAACTGCTGACAGGTGCTGTGTGAGAAAGGTCCTTGGTGCTCTCTGAGCTTGGTTGCTCTCTTGCAGATTTCATTACCCAAACTAGGTAACATCAGTCCTAGCACTGGTGTTAAGACTAGCACCAATGATGTTACCTAGTTTGGGTAATAAAATGTATGCAAGAAACCAAGCAAGCTGAGAGAGCACCAAGGACCCCTCATTTCAACCCTGACCTACCAATATTCTCCTTTATTGGTGCTGCATGTATTCCTGCACAGCTGAAAACACCAATTTCTCTAAAAACCGAAAGACTAGACACCATCCAAATAATATAAAGTCAAAATGGAGATGAGGTTGGATTTTTACAAGAAGATAGCAAAATATGTCCCCAAACTCCCAAGTGGAATAAACTTCAGAAGTCGCATAAATATATATTATCATACAGATAGTACTCACTTAACGATGAAATTAGGGATAGGAAACTTCATCACATAGCACCACAGGTGTAAATTGTGACATCATGTGACTGATATCTCAGGGGGAAAAGGGGGGTAGTAAAAAATGAGAAAAAACATGATATGTGTCTCTGGAAACACATCAGTTAGAAAACTGTGGAGTATAGTCTAATAAAAAGCATTAGGCTCTTTCCCATGTTAATTTATGGGGAAACCCAAGGTTAAAAATTGGGGGGAAAAGAATGATAAGAAAAAAAAAATTGGACGGAAGCAGGGATTTTTCACCAGTTGATAGATGATGATCTTTATATAGATCATATTTTTAACATACTCTGTGTCAAGAGACAAATATCATCTACCATAGCAATCCCCAACATTTCCGACTTTGTGGACCGGTGGAGGGGAGGTAGGGGGAGGAAGTGGTAGGCAAGCGTGTATACTATTCACGTTTGTGTGAGTGGCAGGCACACGTACACGCTACTCGTACAAATGAGAAGCACTCACCCCTTGCTTCTGCAGCCTGGTTCCAAACGAGCAAAGGCCCAGTAATGGGCTGCGGCCCAAGGGTTGGGGACCCCTGATCTACCAGATGTAACCCAGTGGCAATATTAATAGTCGCAACATTTGTTAACAAGCGTTTGAATTTTGACCACATGCCCATAGAGATGCTGCAACCATCGTAAGTGGGGCCATAAGTTATTTTTTTCGGTGCATTATACCTTTGAACAGTTGCTAAATAAACTGTTGTAAGTCAAGGACTATCTGTATATAAAAGCTTTGATTGACGTTAGAATAATGAGAGTAGATTTGACAATCATTATATATGGAAGATTGATATATGGAAGATTGTAACTGGCAATGTAAATAGGAGTAAATGAGAACGAGTTGGCAAATGGAATGAATGAAAATAGGTGCATGTGAAACCAAGAAAAAAGGAAGGATGTGATAATTCGTAGAATATGGTGCCATGAAGTTCCTTTCCACATGAAGGAAAGTGTAGGTTTTATCATGAATTGAGTGAATGTATACAACAAAAAATTGCTTTATATCTTTACATATGCTGGTAGAAATAGATTTGTGAGAGTTGTATGTTAACAATGGAAAAACCCAGAAATAACCTAAGAAAAAAATGGAACAAAAGAAAAGCGAAAAGCGAACAACTGCAGGAATGGAAAGTATGAATTCTATCTTAAAATATATTAGATGACATTACTCTCCCAACAAACAATGGAAAATGTATATAAGAAAAGAATATGGGGGATGCTTTCAACAGCATGGAAAAATGGTATCACCCAGTGCTATACAGGAATGTGTGATGCTAATGAGAATGATGAAAAAGGATGACTGGTGGGCCTGCAATTGAAGAAAAATTGCATATAAGAGAATGCTGGAAAAGTGAGAGAAATAAAAGAATATTGTAGAAAGAATGTTGCATGAAGAGAGTTTTGATTCTACGTTGTGCCTGAGGCTTTCTGAGTCATTAAAACAGGAGTAGTCCCAAAAACCTCTTATTGTAACAGCTGTGAATTACATTCATTCACAGCTGAGTCCCAATTAGTTGCAGAAAATCCTTTGGGAGAAGTCCTTCGGGATAATCACCAACCTTTATCTCCCTTGACATTCTGCCAAAGACCTACTTGGCAAAGCCATATGGATTCCAGAATCAAACAGAGATGCCGATTGGGAACAGAATTAACAATGTTTCATGCAAAGTGCCCATGTGCCTTTGCTCCTCTTTTAAACCTATGCAAGGGGCCAATCATCTCCAGGCCTTTTTTTATTTTTTTTATTTATATGCCGCCCTTCTCCGGAGACTCAGGACGGCTTACAATGCATTAAGCAATAGCCTTCATACTTTTGTATATTTTACAAAGTCAGCTTATTGCCCCCACAAACTGGGTCCTCATTATACCTTTGAATGGTTGCTAAACAAACTGTTGTAAGTCGAGGACTATCTGTATATAAAAGCTTTGCTTGACATTAGAATAATGAGAGTAGATTTGACAATCATGATATATGGAAGATTGTAACTGGCAAGTTACAATTCCCGAGTTGTCCCTTTTGTTTTAACTGTTCGTGCCTTCTGGCGCATGCGGGCACTAGGAACAGGCTCCTCCTGTTCCTCTGCCTCTCTGCTGTCCGACTCTGGAGACTCCGGAGTCCGCGCATCACTCCCAGATGGCCCTGGCCCCATCTCTGCCTCTGACGCAGAGCTCTCATCCGGGCCTTCCCCTGACTACAGGACTGGCCCATGTTCCTCCCCAGCCTCCTCACTGTCCGACTCTGCTGCCAGCTCCGGACCACAACATTCTAATGCAAAGAAGCCCAACTTCCTCTTTTCCCATCTCCCCACAAATCATTAAATATAAAAATAATTTCAACTCCACAGAGCTGTCCAAATTGCCTGGTTAAACAGGAAAAACTACAGAGAAACTTAGGACCCAAGGCAGCAAATCAGGATAACTTGCTGAAATTGGTGTAAGACCTAAACATATTTTGTCATTCTTTAAGCCAGAATTTGCCAGGATGAAAGGCAAGAAACTGAGAAATGATAGTAGAGAATTAATATGGATGCAAAAAGAAAAATAAGGACGCTTGACTCTTGATTTTTAACATATTTCCAAAACCAAATCAGCTTTAATTGAAATAATTCCAGGAAGAAGGAAAAGAAATGCCATTTTCCTATCTTTTCTTAATATCCCTAATACTTATATTTTCTGCATCAAAAATAAATAGATTACTTATGTGTTTGGTATATTTTCAATTTCTTCTAATAATTGCTTTAGGAAGTTCCACCTTGACTGCCCACATATTGTCAAGCTATTATCATGATCTGAATTTAATCAAGGATTTTAAAAAATCATTTTGTACCTTGCAGCATAATATAGAATGGGATTATAATGCTTTGAAGGATCCCCTAATTCTTTAGAAGAGGTTTTGATACTGTAGAGAGAGGTGGATAATTGCTACCTCCAATTTTACTCCTGGAGGTCTTTCTCTAGGTGGGGATTTATTTCTATCATTTACAGCCCAGCCCACCTCACAGGTTGGGTTGTTATGGGGAAAATGGGAGGAGGAAGCTGGGTTGGATGTTTGAGTTGTTTGTAAAAATAATAAAGATGGGATGCAAATAAATAAAAATGTAAAAATAAAATAGTAACACCCACCTTTCACAAGTAACTCTGGGTAGTTTACAGGATTAAAAACAACTCCCCCCTCCCTCAAAAAAATATGATCCTCGCCTTCCAGGGGCACCCAAAGATAAACAATGAACAATTAATCACCTATGGTAACAGAGTTTATCTCCACCCTATTTCAAGTGCCTGGGGAACAGCCAGGTCTTCAATGCCTTATGGAAGGCTCACAGGATCCGGGGCTTCTGAATCTCCAGGGAGGGGGCTATGCTGTTCCACAGAGCAGATGCTGCTACTGAGAGGACACACTCTCAAGATGATACTGTTTAATAGAAGGAGCGCTTTACGAGGTTTGCAATAGTGGCGAATATCTGTAGCTCGGGTGCAGGATGAGGGTGAAGGTTTGTTCTCCAAGCTTGTGGGTTGGTTTTCCAAATGTTTCGTTACCAGGCTAGGTAACATCTTCAGCGGAGTTTAGGGGATTGTTCATGTTCTTCTGTTTATAAGGGCTTCTTCGGGTGTGGATGTGTCAAGTGAGATCTCTTTACGAGGTCTCTGGAGACTTTGAAGGCCAATTCTCAGGATGTTTAAGGACAGATTCTGATGAATCTCCAAGAAAGGGAGATTTCAGACTTCTGGGGTAGCTTCTCAGCCCTATCATTCATTTGTTTGCTATTGGAGCATTGCTTATAAGGAGAATATTCTAGACCTGGGACTGGAGTCCTACAGCCCTCCAGGTGTTGATGAACTACAAGCCTTGTTAGCACAAATGAGCAGACTCGGTGATAAAAGATGCTGGAAGTTGTATTTTGGTAATACCTTGAGGAATAGAAGATGGCTTTTGAAAATGGGGGTGGAACAATAGAAGCCTATCGTAATAGCCCCTGTGGTTGGATTTTGCGGTTGGAAACTGACGCTTTGACTTGCTTTTTCTCAACTCTCTGTAAAACTAAAGCTATATTTTCAGGTCTGTAATCCTTAATTAGGACCATTTGAAGTTACAACCTCATTGACAAGTGATTTACAACTGGTCCTCACACTTAGGACCGTTACAGCATCCTTGTGGTCATATGATTGTGATTCAGGTACTTGGCAACCAACGGTGATTGCTATGTCCCAGGGTCATGCAATCGCTATTTGCATAATTCATCCCATAACTTTGGTCGCAAACCGATTTGGTCATGACCTGAGCCTAATTTTGGAAATTTGGCACTTACAAAAAAAAAACAAAAACCGGTGTGGAAGGCCACAGGGGGGAAAAAATTGTGAATTTTTTGGTGGGAACCCGATCTGGTCGTGGTCAAAAGTGTTCATGACCAGAGGTTCTACTGTATCTGTATTCAGAGGAAGGCCAAATTGTGAAAGATAAATAAATATTCAGAAGAGTAGGAACATTTAGCCATGAGAAAATTTAAGGAGGCAATCTTGTGCTCTGTTGTATTTATTTATGTGTTTATCAAATAGAATTCCACCTCAAGTCACTAGTTTAGTGTTCCAAGAAACGAGTGCAGATTAAGTGATATATTTAAGCCGATTCTGTAGCTTTCTTTGAGCTGCTCTGTAATCACAAATATCCTGCATGGAACAAGACGATGGGTATGAGACACCCTGTAGCTATAAAAATCTGAAAAACTGTGAAACAAAAACAGTACAGTAACCAAAATGAGCATCTGGGCTTTTAACTCTGTGCTATAAATGTGTCACTTCATTAGAACTTATATTTTACTTTATTGCTGCCATTGTGGAGGTTAATGTTGCTTGTTCTATGAGAAGTTATGCTTGAGTAGGGCTTTTAACTACATCCCAATTGCAGTACAGTATTTCAGTGACTGAATTGGTTAAAAGAAACCCACCTCTATATGGCATGACACAATATTGTGATGTAAATAAAACTTGATCATATTTATTGTAACTTTTTAACCTAGGGCTGTCAGTCCATCCTGCCACTGCCCATCATTTCATCTATTCTTGATCTGTTGTTACTCCTAGAATATGGTATCAAGTTTTCGGGTGTCTGAACTGCAAGTGTTGCTGGGTTTTGCTGGACGTAATAAAAGTGGGCGCAAACATGACCTCCTAATGAGGGCTCTGCACTTGCTGAAGAGCGGCTGTAGCCCAGCAGTTCAGATCAAGATCCGGGAACTCTACAGGCGCCGCTATCCCAGGACAATTGAAGGCCTTTCTGACTTGACTGCTCTAAAATCTTCAGTTTTCAACCTGGACAGTAGCTCTTCTCCGGTTGAACCTGACTTAACCGTGCCCGGATTGCATCCTGCACCTTCAACTTCGGCCGCTCCCCAATCACCTTCCTCTCCTCTTGGTTCAGTGTTACTTCAGGACACCAAGCCTCGTTTTGAGATGCAGCAGCCATCCCCTTCGGTTCCTCCAGTGCATCCTGATGTTCAGTTGAAGAATCTCCCTTTTTATGATGTGCTTGATGTTCTCATGAGACCTACCAGCTTAGGTAAGTGTGCTAAAATACAACATGTTTGATACGGACGCTTAGCCAGGACAAAAATAATGAGGTGACATGCCAAACTGGTTTGCCCTGATTATTGTTTCCAATCCCAAAACTAACTTAGAATTGTTTGCTTGTTAATGTTCCAATCTGATCAGCAATCCTGTTTTATGTAGCCTTTAAAAAGAAGAGTTATAGTTATAGTATGGTGTGCCAACAGCTATACATACTGCAGAAAAAATATTTAAATACAGGTAATCCTCGAGTTAGGACTCCACTTAAGCCCAAAATTTATGTTGCAAAGTGAAACATTCGTTAAGTGAGTTTGCCCCAATTTACGACTTTTCTTGCTGCCGTTGTTAAGTGAATCATTGTATTCATTAAGTTAGTAACACAGTTGTTAAGTGAATCTGGATTCCCCATTGACTTCGTTTGTCAGAAGGTCGCAAAAGCTGATCATGTGACACCCCCCACCCCCAGACACTCCAACTGTCATGAATATGAATCACTTGCCAAGCATCTGAATTTTGATCATGTGACCATGGGGATGCTCCAACGGTCGTAAGGGTGAGAAAAGGTCTTAAGTCACTTTTTTCAGTGCCACTGTAACTTTGAACAATCACTAAATGAACTGTTATAAATCGAGGACTATCTGTATAGGATTTTGAATTGTTCCTGTGCATAAATAATACAGCAAACGAAGCTGTACAATGTTCCCTTAGTCTGCATGTTACCTGAGCTTATGGCTGAGGAAAGTTGTTAGATTGGGATCATAGAGGTTATTTTTGTATAGGTGCAGAAAAGAGGTGTGTGATTTTCAGCAGTTTGTGAATAAGGCCATGGGTGGCTCCCTAGTCCACACTAGGCTCTTCCAATTCAGCCGTAGTCATAGACGTGATCCTGAAAATCATCTGGTTCAACACTCTTGTCTGCACAAGATTTATTAGATTATCAGTCAGAAGAGATCTGGAAGGGATCTTGGAGGTCTTAAAAACCTCCAGTGATGAAGCACCTAAAGCCATTCCACTGGTTAGTTGTTCTAGCTGTTAGGAAGTTTCTGCTCAATTCCAGGTTGCTTCTCTCCTTGATTAGTTTCCACCCGTTGTTTCTTGTCTTGCATTCTGGTGCTTTGGAAAATAAGTGGGCCCCCTCTTCTTTGTGGCAGCCCCTCAAATACTGCTATCATATCACCCCTAGCCTTTCCTTTCTCTAGACTAGAGAAATTTCTCTAGCAATACCCAATTCCTAACTCATAACTCTCAGATAATTCCAACCATCTGTGAGGTATGATCCTCCAGCCTTTTCCCTTAGCAAAGAAAAACTTACCATGTCACAAAGTTCTTCCTACTATGTAGTTGGACCTTCTTTTCTGTAGTTTTAAGATCCTGGCCTCGACACTGGATAATAAAGTCCATTCTCTGTGTGGCAGCCCTTCAGATACTTAAAGACTCCTATAGAATCTCTTCTCAGGTATCTCTTCTGAAGGCTAAGCATACGCAGATCTTTTAACCTTGTCTCATAGGGCTTGGTTTTCAAACCCTTCGGCACCTTCCTTGAATTTGTCACAATTCTCTTTGAACAGTATTGCACAGAACCAAAAACAGCACTCCTGATAGATGGGATACAGCAGTTATTTTCCATAATCTGCACTTTTGCCATTTGGCTTTTTAGCAACTACATCACAATACAAGTAGTCCTCGACTTATGACCACAGTTGAGTCCAATGTTTCTGTTGCTAAGCAAAGCATTTGTTACGTGAATTTTGTCCCATTTTATGGCCTTTCTTGCCATGGTTATTAAGTGAATCACTGCAGATGTTAAATTAGTAACATGGTGGTTAAGTGAATCTGGCCTCCCACTTGACTTTGCTTATTAGAAGATGTCAAAAGAGATTCCAGGATCCCAGGACACTGCAACCGTCATAAATCTGAGCCAGTTGCCAAGGGCTGAATTTTGATTTTGTGGCCCTGAGGATGGTGATTATGGGGGAAATGGTCATAAGTCACTTTTCAGTGCCATTGTAACTTTGGTCACTAAATGAACTGTTGTAAGTAGAGGACTACCTTTACTGGCTTATGTTTAACTTCTGCCTGACAAGGATAGCCGTATCTAAGCGTCTCCTCACTACCTTCATTTAATTAATAAAAATCTTGGAACAGCACAGATCCCTGACAGAATTCTGTTGCTTTTTATTTTAATACATCTCTCCAAGATGAAATGAAGCCATTTACAATACACATTTCGGGCATTGTCATTTAGCCAACTGTTAAGTCCATTTAGCAGTATCATCTACCCCATATTTTAATTAAGAATATCATTAAGCAATCTATCAAAGGCTTTGTTGAGGGCCAAATACAATATGCTTTCTCCCGGCCTACCAAGCTTTGTTTTTCTCCTAAGATGAAGATTTGAGAACGTGCCACTTATTCTATCAAAGAAGGAGTTAATTTAACAAAGATTGTTTGCTTCAATTCTTATGCTGGTTTTTAATTGTGGCCTGCCTATCCAAGTTCTCACAAACATGCTGAGCCTACCCCAGGATTGATATCAGATTGCCTGTCTGTAGTTTGATGGGACCTCCCCACCTTTTTGAATATGCAGACATTTGTTTTCTTCCAGTCTTTTGGGACCTCATCAATCCACCGAGAATTCTCAGAGATTAAAAAGAGTGGGCTTTTTAAAATTAATTTTTCTTTTTCAATAGCAAAATGCAAATAATAACGGCACCACCAACAAAAAAGAAGTGGTGATTATATGCTGTAGAAAGAAAACCAAAATATAATGATTAAAATAAATTAAAAGGGACAAAGCTAATTAACAGAAAAGTGGGATCCATATAATAATTACATATAATAATGTAAAATTAATCCAAACTTATTGCTAAAGCTTATTAAATCTAGACCATGCAGAGACATATTGCATTATTTCCTCATTTTTAGAACCAAGAAACTTTTAAAATATCAATTACAAATCAATATACAGGATCCTTTTCTTAAAATCAGCAGAATTAAGTTTTTTTTAGGAGAGTAAAATAATCCTTTTTGCTTTGCCCTAGGCTTCATAAAATCAAAACTCTTTGTAAAAACCACCCCTCAGAGACATTATCTAACCAAAGTTAATGGATCCAGCTTACCATTTTCTTTATCTACAGTACATTTTTGTAACATGCAAGATAGCATTCATCTTGGAGATCAGCAGTAGATAAGAGTATGGCACAGAATTAAGAGGGTGGAGGGTGAAGGATGCATATATACTTACATATAAAGGGAGTCTTCGACTTATGACCACAATTGAGCCCAAAATTCCTGTTACTAAGCAAGACATGCTGAGTATTGTCCAATTTTTCGATCTTCCTTGTCCCAGTTGTTAAGTCAATCACTGCAGTTATTAACTTAGTGACATGGTTGTTAAATGAATCTGGCTTCCCCATTGACTTTGCTTGTCAGAAGGTGGCAATGACTTTGAGATACTGCAACTGTCATAAATACATGCCAGTTGCCAAGCTTCTGAATTTTGATCACATGGCCACGGGAATGCTGCAATGGTTGTAACTTTGAGAAACAGTCATAAGTTACATTTTTCAGTGCCGTTATAACTTTGAACAGTCACTAACCAAACTACCTGTATACCTGTATGATATGTGCAAAAAACCTTGGGAGCTGCTTGGGGCAAAGAGATGCTGCTAAGGGAATGGTCAGATCAGAGACAGCATAGTCAAGATTAAGTGAGGTACTAATACCACTCTATAAAGCCCTAGTAAGACCACACCTAGAGTACTGCATCCAGTTTTGGCCACCACGCTATTAAAAAGATGTTGAGACTCTAGAAAAAGTGCAGACGAGAGCAACCAGAATGATTAGGGGACTGGAGGATAAAACATATGAAGAACGGTTACAGGAACTGGGCATGGCTAGTCTAGTGAAGAGAAGGACCAGGGGAGACATGATAGCAGTCTTCCAATATTTGAGGGGCTGCCACAGAGAGGAGGGGGTCAAGCTATTTTCCAAGGCACCTGAAGGCCAGACAAGGAATAACGGATGGAAACTGACCAAGGAGAGATTCAAACTAGAAATCAGGAATTTTCTGACAGTGAGAACAGTCAACCAATGGAACAGCTTGCCTTGAGAGCTCACTTGAGACTTTCAAGAAAAGATTGGACTGCCATTTGCCAGAAATGGTGTAGGGTCTCCTTGAGCGAGGGGGTTGGACTAGATGACCTATAAGGTCACTTCCAACTCTATTAATCTGTTAAAAAATCCTGTTAAGGATAGTGCAGTTGAGCCAAAGGTTCAGAAGAGATCCTCTCTAGTTTCTCGGCGGGGGGGGGGGTGAGGAGGAGTTGGAGGGGAGAAGATTGTACTTTCAGACCTGCAAGGGTCTGACAATGTAGGTTTACAATAAAATAGCATTAGCTCACCTGCTTGCAATTCCCATTTGGTTTACCCCATGCAGCCCATACACACATGCATAAACACAAACAATTTTGAGAGACTGATGAGAATTTAGCAAATGTCTCCAGAACCGTAATAAGTCCAATGTATGAGCTTCTTCCTCAGGGAAAATCTATTTCAAGATACCCTGCCCTTCACACAAAAAAGAGAACTTTCCAGAGAACTACCTTCTCTTGGGAACCCAAAGGTGCTTTTTCAAGAGGCAACTGGACTTTCTGGTTTTTCTTTGAAGATGTTTCGCTTCTCATCCAAGAAGCTTCTTCAGCTCTAACTGGATGGTGGGGAATGGAAGGATTTATACTCCTTGCAGGCAGCTGGCCATTTGCATTGTTTCAGAGAGGCGTTGAGGCCACTTGGAGGATTGTCTGTGTCCTCAGTGGTGCAAATGGGTGTGGAGCCTACTGTTGAAAGGACTGTATTGTAGAGTGGAGATAGATGATGATGTATCCCTCCCCTTCTGTTGAGAGATGGCCTCTTTGACCCCTCTTTGAAACCAGCGGTCCTCTCTGTCCAAAATGTGGACTTTGCTCTCTTCAGAAGAATGGCCTCTGTCTTTTAAATGCAGATGGACTGCTGAATCTTGTCCTGATGGATTTGTTCTCCTATGTTGTGCCATGCGTTTATGAAGTGCTTGTTTTGAAAGTTGCCTCTTGAAAAAGCACCTTTGGGACAACCATGACCTGGATGACTGAGAATTTCCATAAACATTCTCTTGGGAACATCTCAATATCTCCACTTTCCAGAAAGCACTCACCTCTGTTAGTCTCATGGATCTGAACCTGATAGTCTTTTGATCCGCCGAGGACAACAGAAGCCACTGGCCATCCTTTCGGAACTGCTGCTCACATGAGATGCTTCATCCTTCAGCTATTCTTGTTTGAATATCTCCTACGCCTCCAAGATCTGCAGCCCCTCAGCTCTCTCTGAGCTAGGCTTTAGTGCCTTGTGCAGCAACCTCCTTGTAGCCCAAGTATGGACTTGACTTCCATTGCCATCCATTTTCAGAGCCAGTTGATAATAAGACTAGTGGTTCAGTCCAGAATGGGCCAATTGGCCCTGTCAATTCACTGTTAATTCAATATAAAAATTGAATTAACTTAGACAGAACCATGATCGATAATAATAAAATAAATTTGATCCAAAAATACAAGAGTTGCAATAATTTTGACAAAAACGTCACTAATAAAATACCTGAATGAAATGATTCATACAGTCTTGAATTGTCTTGCAGCGAGTTACTCACAGCGTCTTGTCCTAAACTCAGTTCAGTCATTACTGGCAGTTTCTTCAATATTCAGGGATGTAACCTGAGGTTTGAAGATGTTAATTCATTTAATTAGCTCTCTCTTCATTTTTCTTTGTCTGCTTTAAGCAACTGTTCCCACATTCCCCAGTGGACTATCCATGATCAGCTAGGTTTAGAGTAGAATAGAATAACAGAGTTGGAAGGGACCTTGGAGGTCTTCTAGTCCAACCCCCTGCTTAGGCAAGAAACCCTACACCACTTCAGACAAAGGGTTATCCAACATCTTAAAAACTTCCATTGTTGGAGCATTCACAACTTGTGGAGGAAAGCCGTTCCACTGATTAATTGTTCTCACTGTCAGGAAATTTCTCCTTAGTTCTAAGTTGCTTCTCTCCTTGATTAGTTTTCACCCATTTCTTCTTGACTGCCCTCAGGTGCTTTGGAGAATAGTTTGACTCCCTCTTCTTTGTGGCAGCCCCTGAGATTTTGGAAGATTGCTATCATGTCTCCCCTGGTCTTTCTTTTCATTAAACTAGACATACACAGTTCCTGCAACCGTTCTTCATATGTTTTAGCCTCCAGTCCCCTAATCATCTTTGCTGCTCTTCTCTGCACTCTTTCCAGAGTCTCCACATCTTTAGTTTCAGTTTCACTTCTGAGAGAAAACGGACACATACCAGAAATTAAGTTCTTTTTTGTTACCGTGTCCATTTTTTCCTCACAACAGACTCGGCCTTCCCTGGCTTTTCCTTATTTATTGGTGTGTATGGATGTGTGTGTGGCATTTTTCACAAGCCTCAGGTCATTTCTGAGTTTTCTGACAGTTTCTACCACTATGTACCGTATTTTCCAGCGTATAAGACGACTGGGCGTATAAGACGACCCTCCTCAGAGCCATTTAAGGCTCGTCAGAGTCTTATGGGCTGGTCTGCCTGGTTACAGGAGAATGAGACCCGGCGTATAAGACGACCCCCGACTTTTGAGAAGATTTTTGTGTGTTAGAAAGTAGTCTTATACCCAGGAAAATACAGTATTCTTTTGCTACGTTCTCATCTGTCCATCTCTTATAAAGGTCTTTTTCTCTTCAGCATTTTTGAAAGCTCTGCATGTATCCCTAAATCCAAATGTAAACAGATTTCTCTCCCCTCCCTTTTTTTTTTTGTTAAGGGTAGACCTTAACTTATGATTGGTTGCTTAGCGACCATTCGAAATTATGACAGACCCTCCAAAGAGTATAGGTCCTCCTCAACTTACAACAGTTCATTTAGTGACCGTTCAAAGTTGCAACGGCACTGGAAAAAGTGACTTATGGCCATTTTTTACAGTTACAACCTTCGCAGCATCCCCATGATTGTGCGATCAAAACTCAGATACTTGGCAAACTGGCCATCCAGCCATGCAAAGGAGCCTAAAGAAGCTACCATCGAAGGCCCACAGGCTGTAACTCCTCCCCGGGTGCTGGTAGCTTCTTTAGGCTCCCTTGCATGGCTGTGGGCTAGTCTGGGAATCCTGAAGGACAGAGGATGACCTTGGAAGGTCCTACTCTCCATGTGCCAGTTGCTTCTTCTGACCAGGTTTGGGCTCCTGTGCCTGCCTGAATAGTCAATTTGGGAGTAGGCCAAGACCTGGGGAACCCTGAGGAATGGGGAGTAGAGCAGTGGGTGCCTCGGGGGTAGGGGAGGCCTGGGGGAGGCAAGCCTGGGCCTGCCTGGTCTCCAAAGCCCTTCCCTACTTTTGACGCACCTGATCCTCCACTTAATGACCCACATATTTCTTTAATGATTGTACTGGGGAGAGCAGGAATGGTGGGTCGTTAGGTGAGATGCCTCCTTAATGGCTGTCACAACATGTGACCATAATAGACAGACTCCGTTACGATTGTATCTTGCACAACTACCTATACAGCTTTTTTCTTTCCTACATTTTGGCTCCTAGGTCTGATTTTCCTTACCACCATATTACTTTTTCTTCCTTAGCTTTGGTTCATCTCTCCCACATCTCTTCTTTCACTTAGTGTGTTCCCTGCCACTTCTTTGACTTGCTGTCCATTGTTTGTTTCACTTTTATTTATCTGATCCTAGGGAGGAAATGGGGGAGCCAGCAAAGCCTTCAATCCAGAGTAAAAGGAATATAAATGGTTGGGGAAATTGAGGAAACACAATACTTCCTCTAGAAATTAATTTTGAAATTAGCATAGTTCTGAATGTGCTGATTATGTGGTTGGAGAGCAAGTGTATGTTAAATATGTCATTCAAAGTCCTTATCCTACATACTTAAGTAGGTACATAGCATTCTGTATGTGGACTTGTTTTAAGTATTATCAATATAGTTTCTTAGCCATCTGTAAGTAGAGAAATTTTTTCTTGGTTAATTCTGCTTGTAACTTATCACTCCTCTGTTATTACTTCAAAGTTGTGAACTTCCCAAGTTCCTGAAGAATGTCAATACAACGGTTTTGGGAAAGGACAGAGGTATATGAGTTTTAGAGCTTTCTCAATGCACAATTGATATTGAATCAATTGTTGAATCAATGTTGAAGCTTTATTATGCATTGATAATTCCTTGTAAGGTTCAATGTGTTTTTGTATCAGTCAGAGAAGATTTCCTGTATTCAGCTCAAAAGATCTTATCTCTCTCTTTCTCTTTAGTACAGAGCAGTATTCAGAGATTCCAGGAGTACTTTCTTTTTGCTTTAACACCTCAACAAGTCAGAGAAATCTGCATTTCCAGGTAATAACAGAAAACTTGAGCCAAATTTCCTTGTACACAATTTTGTATCATGAAAAACTACCTTAGACATTTTATGTCCAATACTTGCTGGATAGTGAGCATTTTGTGAGTTCTCTCAAAGCAAAATTATTACTTCCTTGTGTTTATTAACTTGTATTAGTTGCCCACCTCAGTGAGCATTTTGTGAGTTCTCTCAAAGCAAAATTATTACTTCCTTGTGTTTATTAACTTGTATTAGTTGCCCACCTCAGTGCCTGCAAGTATATATTTCAAACTTTTATCATGCCAACAAAACTTTGAAAACGATTATTGCTTTATACACTTTGAAAATATTTCAAAGTAGCACATTTTTGCTACTTATTAAAAAGAGTCTTGTTTTTCATAGTCTGAGTCAGCTTAAAAAATATAGCTCCTTTAAGAAACTCACTTATTAAATCTAATTCCATTTTTAAAGAAAATGCAGGTTTACTTAATAGCAGAAATGGGTTGGTCCACATAAGGTTTGGCCCCCACTGTTTTTCTGAATTATATTCAGATTGTGCACAGCCCTAAAAGTAATGTACCGTATTTTCCAGTGCGCTGCTCCCACTATCCATGAATGGGTTAACCTTTCAGCTTTGGCAAACAACTGAGAGAATTTAAATCAAGGGACCTTCCCCTTTCCTTGCTCTGGCCACACCCCCTAGTCCCATGATGCCCCAGTCTTCTCTCAGTTGCTTGGCAAACCTGAGGTGTTTTGAGGAGCTCCTACTTTTCAGGTAATTAAACCTCTTCCTTTTTTCCCTTTTTGTTTTTTTGCTCCTTGGGACCTTTTTAGTTAAATCCCTTTCCTTCCCTGATTCAGGGCTTCTAGGTTTTTGTTTTATCTTTGATTAGTTGTTTTTCGGGCTAAGTGAATTTTTTTCTATCTCGCTGGCTGGGAACACGTGGCGGAGCGCTCTCCAGCTGGCCGGCGGTGCCGAGCTGAGCCGCCCACGCCACAGGGAGCAAGCGGCGGTTTCCGATCATCGCCGCTCTCCCATTCTAACCCGCTGAGCTGCGCGTCCATCTGCAAGGGCGCAGGGCAGACGAAGAGACCGGGGGAGCGCCGCTTGGAAAGAGAACGCAGCGGCGGCTCCCAGAGAGACCCGGCATTGCCGCCAACCCGCCACGTGGCTCAGCGCTCTCCAGCTGGCCAGCGGGAGCGCGCTAACTCCCTACACTACAGCAAACTACCGGAGCAGTTGCGAGCACCGCTACTGCTCCCCCGCGGGCTACCGATCGAACGGGGGAGCGCTGCCCGGATAAGAAGCGCAGCGGAGCGCCCCCCCCCCCCCCCGCGAAGTGCAGCATTGCCGCGCGGCCTCCCACACGTGGCGAAAGGAGGCGGCGGCCATTTTGAAACGCCGATAGCCCCCCCCCCACAGCGGAGGGCTTCGGAGGAGGTGCGCCCCAGCCCTACACTACAGAATATCAAGCGCCAAAAAGGGGGCAGCAGCGGCTCACTCTCGCCTCGCCATCAGCCCCCCCCACCCCCCCCATCCACTTACTGCAGCGGGGGTGATACCTGAGCCCAGCAGCTGGCTGGACCTCCGGGCCACCAGCATAAGCCTGAGGCGTTCATCGGCGCGCAACCCCTGGCCAGCAACTCAAGCGCGGCACCTGGTAGGACCCTCGGGCCGCCAGCGTAAGCCCGCAGCTAGCGGCCACACAGCCTCACCACACCACGTGGTAGCGGAGAGGGGCAGAATCTCAGAACAGCCTCCTTCACTGGAACTGTTCCTGAGCACTAGAGCACCAGCTGTCCTTCGTGCACCTTCGACTAGCAGCGAAGAGAGAGGGGGGGGGGGGGACCCTATCTCTCGCCAGAGCAAGTCAGGTCTGTACTGCCAGCCATAAAGGGCAATTCGCAATCAACCATGGCGAATTCCCCATTATCCTCCGACTTGGAACTTGACCTAAGCCCGGTACGCGAACCAGCCAAGTCGAGAAAGAAGAGCAGGTCAGCGAACACCCGCTCATCTGGAGCATCCAACACGGCCAAAGCCCTGGATAGACACGCCCAAAGAAGCTTCAATGCACTGGAACTCCAGTGCGCCAAGGCGCAACAGGCAATCACCTCCTCGCCGGTCAGGACGGCTTCGTTATCCAGGGCGACATCAGGGGCCCTAACCGAGACAGAACCGGGCACCTCAAACCTCGCAGACCTAACCAGGACCCCGGTAACGCCGTCCCAGCCCATAGCCGGTCTGACACAGTTGAGACAGGAGACCTCACCTGGTGAGATGCCACAGGGCTCAGGGGCCCGGGCAACTGTCCAACCACATAGCCGTGTACATGAGCCAGCCACTACATCTGGTCAAACCATGCACACCTACGCAGGGGTTCAACCACCCATGCCCATGGACTTCCAGACCATGTTTTCTTCGGCCCTTTCCTCCTTCCTGGCCTCAACCTGGCAGCAGGCTACCCAGCAGCAACCTGGCGCACCACAACACCAGGGGCACCAGCAGATTCCCCGGTCACAGCGTCACCTTCCCCAGCCGCAATCATCTTCGTCTGAGGATTCAGACCAAGCGGAAGAAGGGCCAGAGGACATGGAATTTTCAGAGGACGAAGGGCTTCCCCCAGACACCCCTGCCTTCACAGGACTATTCCGGCCAGCAATCTTCAAGTCATTACTGCACAAGGCCCGTCTCACCACCAACCTGGGGTTACCGGGGGATGTGGGGCCCCCCCCACAACCGTCAGCAGCGGGGCCCCATGACGCACTTTTCAAAGCTGCTAAACCGGAGAAGGATTGTATTCCCTGCCCGCAGTTATTCACAGAGGTCATCCAAAACCCCTGGGGACAACCAGCGGCGGCGACAACACCCAGCAGTCTGGATAAGAAGCTGTTCTGTTCAGCTCCAGAACTGGAGGATCTCCTGGCGCTTCCTACCATTGATCAACCTGTAGCAGCTCTGTCCGCTCCATCGCCCCTCTCCACTGATGCTCTGGATGGACTCAGAGCGGAAGACAAGCGAATGGAGGGGGCTTTTCGCAAAACTCACCAGGCGACTGGCTGGGCGATCAGGACAGCAACTGCCACGTCCTTTTTCAGCAGAGCTGCCCTCATTTGGCTCCGCCAAATGCAAGAAAGACTTCCCCCGGAAGACACCAGGCTACACCAGGATATCCACAAGATAATAGCCGCCACTGAGTACACAGCAGATGCCTCCCTTAATTCGGCCAAATTCGCCTCCAGAGCACTGGCGTCTACCGTCACGACCCGTAGGCTCTTCTGGCTGCGCCCCTGGAAGGCAGACCTAAAGGCGAAGTGGAGGCTTGCAGCAGCGCCTTACAAGGCCCCTGACCTCTTTGGAGCGGCTCTTGACCCAGTCCTTATAGAGGACAAAGACAAGAGGAAGGTGTTACCCACCGCCTACCGCCGTAGGGAACGTAGATACACCCCATATCCCCCCCAGCCGCCCTTTCGCTCAGGCTCCGGGCCCAGGGGGCCCCCTCCCCAACGCACACAATACCACGGGGGAGATAGATTCCAACACAGACAGCAATTCCGGGACAGAGGACGAAATCAGTACTCCAAACGCCCCTTCCGAGGCGCTGGATTCAAACCTAACAAGAGGGGAAAGTGACTCGAGGACCGGGGACCCCATAGGGGGAAGATTGCGCCTCTTCCACCTACAATGGGCCCGGTCCACCTCGGACTCTTGGGCACGGCGCACTGTTTCCTCTGGACTGTATATCGACTTCTTGGGGCCCCCACCCAGTCGATATGTACGTTGCCCTGTACCTCACAACCAAGAACAGCAAGCCTTGATGTGGCAAGAGATCCAGCACCTCCTAGAGGTCAAGGCAATCGAACCGGTCCCTCTGACTCAGCAGGGCTTGGGATTTTACTCAAGCCTCTTCCTGGTCCCCAAAAACTCGGGGGGCTGGAGAGCCATCCTAAATTTAAAGCAGCTGAACCTGTCAGTGAGTTACCGAAGGTTCAAAATGCATTCCCTCCGTTCCATCCTGGCGGGAATCCGACGGGGGGATCTACTCCAGTCAGTAGATCTACGGGAAGCATACCTCCACGTACCAGTCCACCCGAACCACCGCCAGTTCCTCAGGTTCGAGTTTGCGAGCCACCACTTTCAGTACCGGGCCATGCCATTCGGCCTGTCCTCAGCACCCCGCACCTTTACCAAATTAGTTGCGGTGGTGGCAGCCAGCCTCCGGATCATCCCAGTGAGGATCCTTTGCTACCTAGACGACATCTTGATACTCTCGTCGTCTCAGGACCAGGCGGCCAAGGACAGGGAGAGGGTCCTGAAGGCCTTTCAGGATCATGGCTTCACAATCAATTTCGAAAAAAGCCATCTCCAACCCACCAACCAAATTCTCCATCTGGGGGCGGTAATAGACTCCACCAGAGGCCGGGTGTCCCTGTCCCCGGAGAGGATTCAGAGCATCCGGAGCCTAACGCTTCAAGTCCTGGCCTCAACACGGGTTCCACTGATGCTGTTGGCATGCCTGCTCGGGAAAATGGTCTCCTGCTACGGTATCGTTCCGTGGGCACGCAGACACTCGCGAGCCCTACAGTGGTTCCTCCTCCCGTTTCAACGATCAGGGAAGGCCAACTCCCCAAAGAAGGTTCGTCTTCCATCTCGAACCCGCAACTCTCTCAGATGGTGGACATCCCTATCCCTCCTCCAAGGTTCGGAGTTTCTCGAACACAACAGGATAGTGCTCACGACGGATGCGAGCCTGCGGGGGTGGGGTGCACACCTCCACAACCTGGTTGCACAGGGACAGTGGTCCGGCCAGGAAAAAGAACTCAGCATCAACCTGCTCGAGCTGCGGGCAATAAGACTAGCTCTGAGACACTTCCAGGAACACATCCAAGGAAACCACGTGCTGGTGCTGACCGACAACATCTCAGCGAAAGCACACATCAACAGAGAGGGGGGCACGAGATCCAAGGCCCTGATGAAGGAATCCGAGGACCTCTTCGACTGGGCGGAGAAGTATCTGCTGTCCATAAGGGCAGATCACATCTCCGGAGCAACCAACGTCACAGCGGATTGGCTCAGCCGGGAGACAATAGATCAGGCGGAGTGGCAGATCCATCCCGAGCTCTTCCAGGAGATCATGAACAAGTTCGGGTCACCGACAGTGGACCTCTTCGCATCGCCATCCAATGCACAGCTCCCCAGGTTCATAACCAGATATCCAAGCCCTCGAGCAGAGACACACGACGCTCTTCGGTGCAAATGGCCGGGGGGCCTTCTGTACGCGTTCCCGCCGATTCCACTCCTCCCACAGGTGGTCAGGAAACTGCTGTCAGAAAGAGCAAACCTTCTTCTCGTGGCCCCAAATTGGCCCCGAAGACCTTGGTATGCCGACCTCGTAGCCCTCTCAGTCGAGCAGCCATGGGTGATTCCACCCCACAAGGTAGTCCTGCGCCAGGGAGAGGTGCTGCACCCAGAACCTCAGTGGCTGCAATTAGCCGTATGGCACTTGAAAGGGTAGTGCTACGGAAGGGCAACTTACCAAACAATGTCGTCAGCACCATCCAGGCAGCCAGGCGGCCTTCGACAGCCCGCATTTACGAGGCAACTTGGAGGGCCTTCTGCTGCTGGGCCGCACAGAACCATACAGACCCCACAACAGCTTCAATCCGGGAAGTCTTGGTGTTCCTACAGGCAGGGCTGGAGAAAGGCCTGGCGCCGGCCACCTTGAAGCGTCAAACAGCAGCACTATCCACAGTTATCAAGTGCCCACCATTCCGCTCACTTTCTCACCATCCTTTACTAAAGGACTTCCTGCACGGAGCTTCAAACCTGCGTCCCCCAACTGTCCATCGTTACCCGTCTTGGGACTTACCGTTGGTGCTGAGAGCCCTGACCGCCCCCCCCTTTGAACCGCTGGGGTCGGTGGGGCTCAAGTTTCTATCCTTCAAAGTCGCCTTTTTACTGGCCATCACATCGGCTAGGAGGGTCTCAGAATTAGCGGCCCTTTCCATCCGCAAGGACCTTTGCATATTCCGGGACTCCACCGTGGTCCTGCGGCTAGACCCTTCCTTTCTCCCAAAGGTGAACTCCTGGTTCCACCGGGCCCAGGAGCTTGTTTTGCCTGATTTCTGCCCGACTCCGCGAGACGACAGAGAGAGGCGGTGGCACACCCTCGATGTTCGGCGCGCCTTACGTCTGTACATCCGTAGAACGGCCCCGTTTCGCCGCACGGAGGCGCTTCTGGTGTCGTTCAACCCGTCCTCGCTGGGACAGAAGATCTCGTCCTCAACAGTGAGTAGGTGGATCAAGGCCTGCATCGCCCTCGCCTACGACGCTAACGCCAAACCGAAACCGGGCAGAATCCTACCGCATTCCACCAGAAGCGCGGCCACATCGGCAGCCTGGGCCACACAAGCGTCCATCCTGGACATTTGCAGAGCGGCCACCTGGTCATCCCTGTCGCCTTTCATCAGACATTATAAAATAGACATCTACGAGTCGGCCGAGGCGGCATTTGGCCGCAGAGTTCTCCAGAAAGTGGTATCTGAGGCAGAGGCGGGGAGCAGTCAGCCTCCCGCCCATGGTCTGTAGCTTGGGTATATCCCATTCATGGATAGTGGGAGCAGCGCACTGGAAAATGGACGTTGACTTACCTGAACGTCCCTTTTCAGGGCGCTGCGGACACTATCCATACCCTCCCTATGTTGAGCCGGCTGACTGCTGGAAAGAAGGGGGCCTCACCCCCACGGTTCGCTTTATCTGTTATTATTGTTGTTAATAAAGTTCTTCTGGTTTAACTACACCTGCCTGGGTTTTTTTTCTACGCCTTCGTTCAGACTGGGGCATCATGGGACTAGGGGGTGTGGCCAGAGCAAGGAAAGGGGAAGGTCCCTTGATTTAAATTCTCTCAGTTGTTTGCCAAAGCTGAAAGGTTAACCCATTCATGGATAGTGTCCGCAGCGCCCTGAAAAGGGACGTTCAGGTAAGTCAACGTCCATTTTCCGGCGTATAAGACGACTGGACGTATAAGACGACCCTCCTCAGAGCCATTTAAGGCTCGTCAGAGCCTTTCGGGCTGGTCTGCCTGGTTACAGGAGAATGAGACCCGGCGTATAAGACGACCCCCGACTTTTGAGAAGATTTTTGTGTGTTAGAAAGTAGTCTTATACGCAGGAAAATACAGTAATATTTGTTAGAAGTAAAGCATATAATTGATACAGTTAATATGTTTTACTTTGGGTTTTGGACATGTGCACCATAGCTGAAATTTGATGAGAATGCTTCTTAATTGGTTTGGTGAAATTCTGGTTTGAACGTTACTGAGGAATTCCTGCCTGTTTGAATCCAATGGCAGTAACCATTTGAACTGTGCATGCTATGTTTCTTTCTAGAAAATACCCCCTGTTTATACAGAAATGTAGTGGGCTTTTTTTACATGATGACTATTCTTTAGTTATAGAATATTTATTATATGAATGCAAACTGAACCGTAATTGGATTAGTAGGCCATTCAATGTTTTGTTGTTCTGTCGGATACCTGAAACACCATTATTTCTGTCAGAGAAAAAATGTATATATCATTACCTGTGTACACTGTTAGGGATGTATACTTATAGAAGTGATATGTACATGTTGAAATAAAATCAACATTTACTGTTAATTTATACCAATTCTCATACAACATGTCCAAGAAAACAGACCAATACATCAGAAAGAGTGAATGCCATCAACACAACAAAGCTGAACTCTAGGGAGAATTATTTACCCAAAAAATTTCTGTTGTTTTCCTTACGGTTTCAGAGATTCACGCTGATGGAAATGCTTATAACTTTGTTAAAAACTTCTATGCTCAGAATATTTCATTTAAACTGTTTTAAGGCATTTTCCTCACTACTTTGCCCTAGAACCTCTGGAACAGTTGGCTCTTCAGCAACATTTTTCAAGCTTCCATTTAATCCTTGTTTTAATTTTATTTGTTCCTGTTTGTCAACTCTGGTTTATTCTTTCATTTTACATTTTTATTTATCCCCATTGGCGTTTCTTGCTTTTTGCCAGTGGGCATTTTTACCCCTCCCAATGGTGTGTATGGCCTTGAGTTCCTGTAAATCTGTAACACATGGCAATAAATTCATCTTACATATAGGCATCTTCTTTGAACTATTCAGAAAGGGGTATGTTGCTTATTAAGGCTTGACAACAAAAGCAGCATTCATATGCCCCCGGCCTAAATGTTGTTTTTTTTTTTGGTTTTTTTTTGCAATTGTATGATCCGGTGGAGAACATCTCCAGAAACAAGCATGCAAAACAGGAGACCGTGCCAAGATTTCTCATACACTGCACTGACCACAATGAATAAGAGGCCCCCATATACTTACAGGGCAGTCTTTAAATCTAATTTGCTTCCAATACTGTAGTCTGAATTCTTGTACCTACACTACAGGTATAGATCTACTTTGGGCCACAAGAAAGGACTTGACTGCAAACTTGTAGTAGGTAATTTCATACCCAGCCGAGCAATTCTAGTAAATTGATGAAGCATTCTGCTCCAGTTTCAATAAACCTAATTTTTAAAAAAGGCAAAAATAATGCTCATTGTCACTTCATGTTTTGATTGGTTGTTTTTGTGCCAACTTAGCCATTGCTGAAATAGAACCAATAGAAGATAATATTTGTAGCTCAGGGTTGAACTGTGGGATTCTTGGTGCTCTCTGAGCTTGATGGCATTTTTGCAGGCGTTTCATTACCAAACTTTAATCCTGACGATCAGATCTTTTGGTTCCTGAATGTTTTACTCGGCAACGTCAGAAAGCAGATTTGATGAAAGAGTGAACCCTAATAAAGGAGAAGATGTGTAGCTCAGGGTTGACATGCTAGTGCTAGCACTGATGATGTTACCTAGTTAGGATAATAAAACGTCTGCAAGAAAACAAGCAAGCTCAGAGAACACCAAGGACCCCTGAAAATGAATCCTACACGTCTGGACAATAGCACTTAGCATCTTCAGTCTGGTAATGCAACTGATAAGGCCATGATGAGTAACAGTCTATCACAGTTAATCATGGAGTCCTTAGGTTGCAGTTGCCCATGGCTTCAAGTATAACTGGCCAATGTTAACAAATGTCATTCGTCCACTTGTTCACACCTCTGAACAAGCCTGGCAACTTTCGTCAACGTTTATTTCTGCCGCTGGGAAAGCTGGTTGTATGTTGTCTGAAAACAACTCGCAATGTGGAGAGAGAAACTTGTCTTTATCAAACGCATCTGCCCCTCTGATCTTTATTGAACCGGTGGCCGAACACTGGCCGAAGCAAGTCCATGTTGAAAGGTGAAGGTCAGAAAAATCAGCTCTTGTCTAAACCATTTCTATTTCCATTGCTACAGGGACTTTTTGCCCGGGGGCAGAAGAGACTACACGGTGCAGGTTCAATTGAGGTGACTTCCATCTTTCTTATCATAACATATCCAAAATGCCTTCCTTTAACTGGAATGAATGGTAACTTAAATTCATTGATTGAACGGGTTTTTTTTTTCTTTTGCAAATAGACTATGCCTAGCAGAAACAAGCTGCCCTCAAGAGGATAACTACCCCAATAGTTTATGCATAAAAGTGAACGGGAAGCTCTTTCCATTGCCGGTATGGTGACTGAGTTATTTTAATGTATTTATTATTTTGATGTATATGGATGCCCATCGCAAATTCATGATGCTGGGTTACTCAACCATGTTAAAAAGAAAATATGAAAGTATTTTTTAAAAAATCAAATTGCAGTTCTTCTGCCTGAAACAGAACTTTGTTCTGCCTTTGCACTTAAATCTCCTGGATTTAACATCATATAGCAATAGTAGTAGTGCTTAGGCTTATACACTGCTTCATAGTGCTTTACAGCCCTATCTAAGCAGTTTACAGAGTCAGCCTATTGCCCCCAATAATTTGGGTCCTCGTTTTACCCACCTCAGAAGGAGGGGATGCTGAGTCAAACCTTGAGACTGGTGAGATTTGAACTGCCAAATTACAGTCAGTCAGCAGAAGTAGCCTGCAGTACTGCACTCTAACCACTGTGCCACCATTGCTCATATAGACTCAGGGGTGTCCAACACTGGAATATTTAACTGTGGACTTCAACTGGCTGGGGAATTCTGGGAGTTGAAGTTCCACAGGTCTTAAAGTTGCCAAGGTTGGACACCCTGATGTAGATTGTCTGCTGGAATATTACGGTCTGTTCTGAGGACAGTTAATACAAGAAAAATTCTGGGAGCAGACGAAAGAAAGAAAGAAAAATCCTGCGATTAAAGGTAATCCTTGATTTACAACAGTTTGTTTAATGACTGCTTGAAGTTACAACAGCACTGGAAAAAGTGACTTATCACTATTGTTCATACTTACAACCATTGCAGCATCACTAGGGTCAAATGATCAAAATTCAGATGCTTGGCAGCTGACTCATATTTATGACCGTTGCAGTGCCTTGGGTCACATGATCCTCTTTTGCGACCTTCTGACAAGCAGTCAATTTGGAAGCCAGATTCACTTAACATCTGTGTTGTTAATAACTGCAGTGGCGCACTTAACAATGGTGGGAAGAAAGGTCACAAAATGGGGCAAAATTCATTTAATATCTGTTTCACTTAGCGAGAGAAATTTGGAGTTCAGTTATGGTCATAAATCAAGGACTACCTGTATTTGCAAAAAATAAATAAATAAATGAACACCTTTTCTCTGATTATCTTTGCATTTCTTGTTCTAGTTTTCCTTTTCTGCACGAGAAGGGCTAGAAAGAGATATTTCCAGGACTGCCTATAACCTGTTATAATAATGTTTGAAATAACTTTGTAACTCCAGATGCTTAAGGCATTATGGCCTTTTTACTGTCCCTGAATACGTCACCAAGTCATAAGAACCGCAGCCCTTATGTGGGAATGAGCTCCAGGGGAATACATTCACTCAGCTTTGTACCAAATACCTCGAAAGAATTAAGCACATGCTTAATGCTTCTGCGAGCATCAGTTGAACCTGTTCATTATTTTCGATGTATGTACTACGGCCTCTATTCCAGATATGTTGTGGGGGGAAATAGAAGGATGAAAGAGCATTAGATAACATTTGCTGCCTTGAATTATTTATAAAAATAATAAAGGTGAGCTAAAAATAAAGGAAAATATATGATTGGGAAAATACTGTGTTTTTCAGGGATACGCACCTCCACCTAAAAATGGAATTGAACAGAAGAGGCCTGGACGTCCCTTGAATATTACATCATTAATTAGACTTTCCTCTGCGGTGGCAAACCAGATATCAATATCTTGGACATCTGAAATTGGAAAGGTAAGCTGTATGCAACAAGATGGTCCCCCCCCCCCCCCCACTTTAAGTTACTATGCTCCTTTTTGTATCTGTTATAGATCAGTGTTTCTCAACATTGGCAACTTTAAGATGAGTGGACTTCAACTCTCAGAATTCCCCAGCCAACAAAGCCTTGCTGGTTGGGGAATTCTGGGAGTTAAAGTCCAACCATCTTAAAATTGCCAAGGTTAAGAAACACCGTTGTAGATTAAAGTTGAGCATGTTAATTCTTCATGGTAGAACTCACTCATTCTTTTATGATTTTCCCCTTGTAGAATTACTCAATGTCTGTGTATCTCGTGCGTCAGCTGACTTCAGCAATGTTGCTACAGAGATTAAAATTGAAGGGTATTAGGAATCCTGATCATTCTCGGGCACTAAGTGAGTAAAACTGTTCTTGCATATATATTTTTTCTGATTTTAGAAATCTTGTTATTAGGCTTCAGTTTTCTCCAGCAAATGTACTCAGGTGAAAGCAGTTGGGTAGTTACTTACCAAAGTATACTTGGAAGTTCCACATTAATATCAATATTTCTCTCTTATTGTCTTAACAAGATTGTAGCTGGAATAAAATGATGACTTTTGTTTTAGAGAAAGCTGAAAAAAGATGAAACATAAAACAGACTAAAAAGTTTCCAGGCAACCTTTAAAATGCAAAGAGATTAAGCTTATACAGGTAATTTTCAGTTTACGATCACAATTGAACCCAAAGTTCCCATTGCTAACCTATTTCTCCTCCAGATGCATTTCTCCTCCAGATAGAGGCAGCACATTGCAGGTAGCCCTTTACTTGCGACCACAATTGAGCCCAAAATTTCTGTCATTGAGACATTTGTTCAGTGAGTTTTGCCCGAGTTGATGACCTTTCTTGCCAAAGTTGTTAAGTGAATCCCTGCGGCTGATAAGTTAATAACCTGGTTGTTAAGTGAGTCTGAATTCCCCATTTTTTAAATTTTAATTTATATACTGCCTTTCTCCAGAAACTCAGGGCGGCTTACAATGCATTAAGCAATAGCCTTCATACTTTTGTATATACCTGCTTAGTAGGGCTTTTGCCCCCCCCCCAGGGCTTATTGCCCCCGCAATTTTACCTACCTTGAAAGGATGGAAGGCTGAGTCAACTTTGAGCCTGGTGAGATTCGAACTTGCAGTAACTGCAGGCAGCTGGTGTCACTTTAACACCACTTTAAGCTGCTGCGACACCAAGGCTCTTGACTTTGCTGGTCAGAAGGATACTGACTTTGCAGTATCCTTCCCCTGGAGTGGGGAGGGAATGGAGATTTTGCAGTATCCTTCTCTTGGAGTGGGGAAGGAATGGAATTCCACCACTGACTGGAAGGCAAGCATTTGTATGGTGAGGTTTTTCAAAAGTTGTACAACAGAGCTTTATTTTTTTTCAAATATTATGTTGCATTTTCAAATGATAAGCAGGTAAAGCAGAACCTTTATTAGTCACTGTATTTAATATGACAGTCATTCTGCATTTTTAATACTTCGCTCTCTTTGTTCCCTCTCAGTTAAAGAAAAACTCACTGCTGACCCAGATAGTGAAATTGCTACAACCAGCCTCCGGGTATCACTGATGTGTCCTGTAAGTAAAATTAGGAGAAAGTCTCCTTGACTTTTTTTTTTTTTTGATTAAGCTTCTATCATAAAAACACATTAATAATGTGTATGGATTGCTGTGGTTCCAATTTTATGGGGAACATTACGTGGAATACATACTTTCTGCTTGGAATTCAAAGCTTCCTATAACATTAAGAAATAAATAGATCGACCCCTTCTTTTTTGTGGCAGCTCTTCAAATATTGGAAGACTGCTACCATGCCATCCCTTGTCTTTCTTTTCATTAAACTAGATATACCCAATTCCTGCAACCGTCCATTGTATTTTTTAGCCTCCAGTCCCCTAATAATCTTTGTCGCTCTTCTCCGCTCGCTTCCCATTTAATTTTAATTATCACTGCAAATAAATATTGTCTGGGTGTGGAATTCTGAAAGTTGAAGTCCACACATCAAAAAATTGCCAAGATGGGGAAAAAAAAATCTCCATTAATTAGACATGAGCCCGGTCTGTGGGAGATGCTCTAATTTAGATCCTTGCATTTGGGTGGGATTTGACCATACGTCCTAAACGAGGGCCTTCCTTTTCATTTCCTAAGAATTGAACTTCTTCTTCCTCCCTGTTCTCTTTATAACCGCCTGGGTCTCCAGCTGGGGAAAATGAGGCTGACAATCCCCTGCCGTGCCGCCACTTGTACTCACCTGCAGTGCTTTGATGCTGCTCTCTATCTTCAAATGAATGAGAAGAAGCCGACCTGGATCTGTCCTGTGTGCGACAAGAAAGCAACATATGAGAATCTCATCCTGGATGGGTAAGAACCCAGATAAGGGCTTCCTTCCAAGCCTGCGGGGTGGAGTTTTATATGTAATAACTGATAACCTGGCATTGCCCAGGTATTTATTTATCCCAATCCCTGTATTCTACAGGGAACAGCCTTTGAGGTATTTATCTGCATTAGCAGGCACCTCCCTCAACAACTTGCCCTTTTTGCTTGAAGCTGAGGGCCTATGGTGTTTTTTTTTTTAAAGAACCAATCCCTCTTACCAGAGGGAGCCCCCTTGTGAGTACTGTGCAGCTGTTATCATGGCAACTCCACTGTGCTGTACAGTAGAATCCATTTTATGGCACAACAGGCTGTATCTTAACAGAACTTGAATCCAAAATGCACAGTATCACTGTCAAAAGTACTGTGATTTGACACTATAACTATAATTCATTTCTTTTCATTTCAGCGGCCCAGGCATTCCAGAGTTATGCTGGAACACACACACACACAGACACACACACCCCGAAGGGCGTTAGGGTGTCTTACCCCCACAGTATTTTTTTCCAGAGAGTAAGTCATCTGTGTACCAAGTTTGGTTGAAATTGCTCTAGCGTTCCAGAGTTATGCTGGAACACATACACACACACACCGTATTTTTTGAAATATAAGACACACTCTTTTCCACACTAAAAGAGGCTGAAAATTTGGGTGCGTCTTTTACTCTGAATGTAGCTTTTTCAAAACTTTTTTTCAGCCCTAACGAGGCGCTAACGAGACAAATAGCGAGTCGACTTTCCTCTGTGCTTTAAGGAGGCGCTAGCCAGTGAAGCGATCTCCATGCTTTGCTCCGACTCTCAGCTGTTCTTTAGAAGCTTTTTTTTTCAGCCCTAACTAGGCGCTAGCCGAGTGAACCGATCTCCCCCAGTGCTTTGACTGTTTTTCTCATTGCTGTTCCTTGTCAGCTGTCCTTTAGAAGCTGTTTTTTATCTCAAAACCAGAAAACTAATGTGCGGAAGCTGACCAGACTAAGGATGCTAGCCAGATGAATACCTGGTAGGCAGATTTCCCCCCCCCCCTCCCCATTTTCCTCCCCAAAAACTCAGCTGCGTCTTATACTCCAGTGCGTCTTATACTCCGAAAAATACGGTAATTGTAATAATGTAATAATTCTCTTCTTCAGATTACAAAAAGCAATTGTACCACAGTACTAAAATTTCCCACGTATGCTTAAATGAAAGACAGTTTTAAATATGAGGCAGGGCTGTATTATTTTTTTAAAAAAAGGAAAGAGACGGATAGCTTCCGTATCTATTCCTGATTCCCTTTAATAATAACTTTTGCAGGTGCAACAAATATAGATGCATGTTCATATACGTGTCTGAGTATATGCGCAGAAACTACAATTGAAAAAAGGGTAAAAGAAAGAAAAATAATCGAATTAACAGCTAATTAAAATAATTTCCATAAAATAAGAATACACTGGTGAATCAGCCACACATACCCTGTTTCTCCCAAAATAAGACATCCCCTGATAATAAGCCCTCCTGAGCTCTGTTTTCCCTGGCACTGGGTTGCAGGAGGCCGTTGTAGCCAAAAATGGAGCTCGGGAGCCCGTTTTCGCTGGCAGAGGCACCGTGGGCTGATCCTTTGCTGTTTCCAGAGCAGCCCAGTGGGTCAGATCTAAGCACCCCGCAGGCCGGATCCGGCCCCCGGGCTTTGAGTTTGACACCCCTGCTGTAGTGTCTCAATATGTGCCTTGTGATAAAGGATTATATCTGAATATCTGTAGCTCGGGTGGAAGGTGAAGGTAGAGGTTCGTTCTCCGAGCTTATGGGGTGATTTCCGAAGCTTCATTACCAGTTTAGGTAACATCTTCAGTGGAGTTTAAGGTAACGGTACCAGCTTGGTAACGAAACGTTTGGAAACCACCCCACAAGCTCGGAGAAAGAATTTCCACCCTCAGTATCTGCCTTTTTAAACAGCATCTGTTTCTATATAAAGATGGCATCCTTTCCCTTGTGCGCACCAACAATTGAAAGATAATGGGGAAAATCATTTTGTGTTCAGGTAAATGTATTGCTACAAAAGAGCAAAAAAGTAGACTTTTCACGCTTATGACCATTGCAGCATCCCCATGGTCACGTGATCAAAAATTGGCTGCTTGGCAATTGACTCATATTTATGACCCTTGCAGTGTCCCGGGATCATGTGATCGCCTTTTACGGCCTTCTGGGAAGCAAAGTCAAAGTGGGAAACCAAATTCACTTAACAGCCGTGCTACTAATTTAACAACTGCAGTGATTCACTTAACAGTTGTGGGAAGAAAGGTCGTAAAATGGGGCAAAATTCACTTCACAACTGTCTTTCTTGAAAACAGAAATTTTGGGTTCATGTGGTCACAAGTCGAGGACTATTGTTTATTGGTTCGATTTATATGCCGCCCTTCTCCGGAAACTCAGGGTGGCTTACAATGTGTTAAGCAATAGCCTTCATGCTACCTGTAGTATGTATGCATATGTATATGTATATGCACAGGAAGAAATCCAAGATATTACCTGTACACACACACACACACACACACACACACACACACACACACACACACACACACACACACACACATCAGTCACCTGTAGTAGTTAACTACTGTATTTTTTGGAGTATAAGACACACTTTACCCCCTAAAAGAGGCTGAAAATTTGGGTGCATCTTATACTTTGAATGTAACTTTTTCGAAGCTTTTTTTCAGCCCTAATGAGGCGCTTAGTGAGTGAAGCGATCTTCCACGCTTTGCCTGCTCTTCTCATTGCTGCTTCCTCCAACGATCAGCTGTGCTTTAGAAGCTTTTTTTAGGGGATAAAAAGTGTGTGCACACTCAAAACCAGCAACTAATGACCAGCTAGCCAGATGAATACCTGGTAGGAAGATTCCAACCCCCCCCCCCCCCCCCATTTTCTTCTCCAAAAACTAAGGTGCATCTCATACTCCGAAAAATACGGTAGTAGTTCATGTGAATAATAACTGCTGGATATGGGAAGGATGCTCCAGAGTGTTTCCAAGGAAAGCATCTGCACGATTAATGGAAACATGCTGGTAATGTTTAATGTGTTGTTTTCCAGGCTCTTTATGGAAATTTTGAATGAATGTTCAGATGTTGATGAGATCAAGTTCCAGGAGGACGGTTCCTGGTGTCCTATGAGGCCCAAGAAGGAACCTTTGAAAGTTGTTAGCCCACAGTGCCCCAAAATGGAAAGTAAGTAATTTGTAGTGACTTGTTTTTTTTTCTGTTGAGCTGGGAAGTTACCCCTGCTGATCTGGGTTGAACTTGGTACTCCTCCAGTTTTTTTGAAGGACAGAAACTTTAACACACCCTTCCTGGAGCACAAGGTTAACAGATGTGGAAGGAATGCCCCAATTTGGCCTTTAGCTTTGAAATGGGCTGCTTTCAGTTTATTTATTTTTATTGTATTTATTTATTTGTATCCTTTCTTTATAAACATCCCAACGTGAACATATCTAACACATCTTCCTCCTGTTTTCTCCACAACAACCCTGTGAGATGGGTTGACTGAGGGATTGGTCCAAGGTCACTCAACTAGCTTTCATAGTTAAGGCGGGACTAGAATTCACATTCTCCTAGTGATTGGTCAAAGACACTCAGCTGGCTTTCATGTCTAAGGTGGGACTAGAACTCATAATCTCATGCTTTCTAGCCTGGCACCTTAACTACTAGACCAAGCTGGCTGCTATTTTCATTCTTTTTACTGACCTCTGTCCTAGTGTCCACAAACACTCCCAAGGAGTCTCCTTTCACTATCTTTTTTATTAATTAAATAAAACAAAAAACCAAGGAACAGGGAAAGTACATCTATACAAAATAAACTTTGCACTACAGCAAAGATTGAAATAACACTATCATGATGAAAACTTATTTTCTGGATGACTACAGAATTGTAAGGGTTTAATATAAATGATGTCCCATGATGGAACTGGGTATGAATAATTTTGGTGAGCAAAAGTTTGACCCAAGTCAAAACAATCACAATTTTTGCACCTCAAGAAGAAACCTTTACCAGTACTATGGGGTCCTTGATGCTCTCCGAGCACATTTCATTACCCAGCTAGATAACTTTATCAGTCCTAGAAGGGAATGGGGTTTGCTATCTGATTATATACTAGTCAGTGGCTTGTTCTGTTAGTGCTGGTGGGTCCTCATTTGAGCGAACTCGGAAGGGCGGAAGGCTGAGTCAACCCAGTTGAATTGCAACTGCTGTCTCCCCTCACCCACCCCACCCCATTCCCCACCCCCCCCTTAGTCCTGCACTCTCCAGGTTCTGCCATGATCAGTAAGCAGGGCTCGACCCCCGCTGGCGAGGTCAGCAAGAAAAAGGTGGACGTCATCGATCTCACCGTCGAAAGTTCTTCTGACGAAGAGGAGGATGCCCCGCCCAAACGGAAATGCATATACATGTCCGACACACAAGCAAGTCCCACAAAAGGGTTGGTTCATTTTCCTCTTTGTAGGGGCCGCTCTCGGCGTTGGATGATAGATGGATAGTTGGATCAAATTATATATTTTTTTTTCATTTTCTAAATCTTTAGTTTAGAAACGAAGTTTAGCCAGACGAGGGTCACAACTGGTAGATCAGTTTGGATGACGCTTCCTAATTTACCAGTAGAAGAAAATACATGTGGTCCTTGACTTAAGATCACAAATGAGCCCAACATTTCCGTTGCTAAGTGAGACATTTGTTCAGTGAGTTTTGCCCCACTTTACGACTTTTCTTGGCACAATTGTTAAATGAATCAGTGCAGTGGTTAAATTAGTCACCCTGTTTTTTGTTTTTTTTAAATTTGATTTATATGCCGCCCTTCTCCAGAGACTCAGGGCGGCTTACAGTGCGTTAAGCAATAGCCTTCATACTTTTGTATATTTATATTTATACAAAGTCAGCTTATTGCCCCCAACAAACTGGGTCCCCAATTTACCCACCTTATAAAAGGATGGAGGGCTGAGTCGACCTTGAGCCTGGCTGGGATTGAACTCGCAAGTAATTGCAGCCAGCTGGATCTTAAATGCTGCCTTTGTAGGAGGCATTACTCCCCTACGCTACTCAGGCTCTCTGTTGTTAAGTGAATCTGGCTCCCCCATTAACGTTGCCTGTCAGAAAGGCGCAAAAGGTGATCGTGTGTCCTCAGGACCCTGCGACCGTCATAAATACGAGTCAGTTGCCAAGGGCCTTAATTTTGATCATGTGACCATGGAGATGCTGCAACAGTCATAAGTGTGAAAAACGATCAGAAGTCACTTTTTTTCAGTGCCATAACTGGACGGTCACTAAACAAACTATTGTAAGTCGAGGACTACCTGTGTTTGTAGCTCGAGGTTGAACTGCAAACTCCTTGGTGCATTCTGAGCCTGCTTGTTTCCTTGCCGATGTTTCATTACCCACACTAGAGTAACGTCATCTGTGAATCCTTATCATCCCTGATGATGCCACCTACTTGGGTAATGAGATGTCTGCAAGAGAACAAGCAAGTTCAGAGAGCACCAAAGACCTCACGGCTTCTTAAGTTTTATAGTGGGGTCTTTACCCCTGCTATATTCTGAGTCACTTTATTTAGTTTATGTGCGTGTGGGCAGGGGGTGGGGGTGGGGGAGAATGTGTATAGGCCTGGCCCAGTGACTGAAGATCAGCAATTGCTCTCACACCTTCTAAAGCAGGGGTGTCAAACTCAATTTCATTGAAAGCTGCATCAGGGTTTTGTTTGACCTTGTGGAGGGGGGCGGGTGGACGTGGCTGGGGGGGGGGGGCACGGCCACCTCAACGTCCCTTGTGTCGGGGGCACCTGTGGTGGCCTGGGCGTGAGTGGGGGGATCCATTGTCTCCAGCGGAGAAAGGGAAGACCAGGGAGAGAGGCAAACCTTTGTCCTCCAGAGGTTGTCTTTCCAACCCTCTCAAGCCACACGGAGGACCCCTGGACGGTGGCACAGGCCGCCCAGAGCCCTTTCCTGTCCCTTCTTGGATGCTCAAATGCAAAAGGGGAAACATTTCTCGATGCCTCCTTGCCTTGTGGTCAAATGCCAGTTTTGCTAGTAGTTTGTTTTCCTAGCGCTCTGCCAGTGAAAACAGAGCTCAGGAGGGGTGCGGGCGTTCCTCCTGAGCTCCGTTTTCAGCTGCGACGGCCTCCTACTGCACTCTGCCAGTGGAAACAGCCGTTACCAGGTTGTAGATGATCACTCAGTCGGCCTGGGCCAGGCCAAGACACTGCGGGATGGTCTTGTTGTGGTTTGCCAGCAGCCTGCGGAGCTGGCAGCAGAGTCGGACAGCGATGAGGCTGAGGAAGAACAATCCTGGAGGCTGGGGAAGGCCCGGATGAGGGCTCAGCATCAAAGGCAGAGATGGGGCCAGGGCCATCGGCGAGTGATGTGCAGACTCAGGAGCCTCCAGAGGCTGAAAGTAGAGAGGCAGAGGAACAAGAGGAGTCTGTTCCTAGTGCACGTATGAGAAGAGCTGCCAGAAGGCAAGATCAGCTAAAGCAAAGAGGGCGACTCGGGAGTAAGGCCAAGAGATGATTGGCCCCTCCCATAAGGCTTAAAAAACCAGCAGTGGCTCTTGGGCTCTTTGTCGGAAAACAACCTTGATAGTCTTGCTGCACTTATATCTCGTTGGCGTCTTCTGCTTTTGAACTTTTGCCAAGAGAAGCCTTTGGCAGTTTGCCTAATTATACCAAGGTTGGTGATTAGACTGAAGAATTTGTGTTACGAAGAGTTTGTTTTAATTTAGTTTGGACTACGCTGAGAATGAGTTAATTCTCAGCTGTTCTAATAAAGTTGTGTTTGTTTTGGAACCGTTTGCGTTGATTACTACCTACTTGAGTCTGGGTCACAACAGGTCTTTGGCTGTTTCCAGGGCGGTGGCGCGGGCCAGATCTAAGCACCCCGCAGACCGGAGTTTGACATCCCTGTTCTAAAGGGTGACCTAGTTGAACTGGTACAAACAGGACGCTGTTAGCTTTCCATCCTCAGAGCTCTTCTTACATTGCCTGACTTTTTGTGAGCCCTTTTCTGCCTTTCACAAGGATGCCCTTGTGCTCTGCTTTACCCCACACCTGCATTTCTTTCCATAGCTCAGCAGTGGTTTTACTTTAAAATTAGCCATTCTTAAGAAATCCTCCCGGCTCTGAGACGTTAGAAGATCCTGTGGCATTGGTTTTCCAGGAAACAGGGTTGGTTTCATGGTTTTTATTACTCATAAAGGGGAATATTTGTAACTCAGGATTGAAATGAGAAGTCCTTGGTGCTCTCTGAACTTGCAGATGTTTCATTATGCTAACTAGGTAACATCGTTACCTAGTCATTATTAGTCATTTAGTAAAGGCATTGTTTTTTTAATTATAGCATTGCATTTTTAAAATATATTGAGAGTTAATTATAGCATTAATACCATAATTATTAATTATTTTAATTATGGCAGTATATAAGAGTGATTAATAAAATCATTACTGGGGACTTTCCTGTTTAACAGATATAAATTCAAACGTGACAAATCTATACCTCTTCCTACACAGGTGCTTTGGTATGATATTGTACAGGTAGTCTGTCAGCCCTGGTGTGCCTGGCGGCCCGGGGCTGAAACCAAAATGGATGCTTGCGTGCATGCACACTGAGTGTGTCCTTTATTTTTATTCATTTTAATTAGATTTATATGCCACCCTATCTCCATAGGACACAGGGCGGCTCACAACAGTTAAGATATACAACCTCAGTCCAAGTAAGAAGCATGTTAAAACACATATTAAACGCATATTAAAGTACATTAAAATCCAAACCCCATCAGTCCAGGCTGGGCAATTTAAACAGCCATGTTTTTAGTTTGCGGCGGAAAGTGCGAGGGTCAGGGGCCAACCGGAGCCCCCGGGGGAGTTGATTCCAAAGGGTGGGTGCACCCACAGAGAAAGCTCTACCTCTGGGGGTCGCCAGCTGACATTGTTTAGCCAACGGCACCCTGAGTAGGCCTTCCCTGTGAAAACGCACCGGACGATGGGGAGCTGTTGCTGGTTGCAGATGGTCCGACAGATATCCTGGGCCTAAGCCATGTAGGGCTTTATAGGCCATCACCAGGATCTTGAATCTCACCCGGAGGGCAACCGGCAGCCAATGCAAGTCATGCAGGAGAGGTGTAACATGGGCGTATCGGGATCCTCCCATCACAACCCGGGCGGCCACATTCTGCACCAGCTGAAGCCTCTGGGTGGTCTTCAAGGGCAGCCCCAAGTAGAGAGCATTGCAGTAGTCAATACGGGAGGTGACTAGTGTATGAGTAACCGTGCGTAGGGCATCCCTTAGGGCAACTGGCCCACCAGGCGAACCTGGGCAAACGCCCCCCTGGTCAAGGTTGTTATAAGCTCAACCGTGAGTCCAGGAGGACACCCAAGTTGCATGCCCTGTCTACAGGGGGTAACACCTCGCCCCCTATAGCCAAAGATGGAACCTCTTGATTGGACTGAGATGCTGGTACCCACAGCCACTCGGTCTTGTCAGGGTTGAGCCGAAGCCTGTTCCTCCCCATCCAGACCCGTACCGCTTCCAGGCACCGGGACATCACATCGAGGGCATCACTGGGCTGATTTGGGGTGGATATAAAAAGTTGGGTATCATCAGCATACTGATGATACCTCACTCCGAAACCACGGATGATCTCTCCCAGCGGCTTCATATAAATGTTGAACAGAAGAGGCGAGAGGACCGACCCCTGGGGCACTCCACAAGTGAGGGCCCTCATGGCCGACCTCTGCCCCCCCGCCAACACCGCTTGCGTACGACCCGAGAGATAAGAGGAGATCCACCATAAAACAGTGCCTCCGACTCCTAACCCCTGAGGCGTCGCAGCAGGATACCATGATCGATGGTATCGAAAGCCGCCGAAAGATCTAATAGGACCAGAACAGAGGAATAACCTCTGTCCCAAGCCCTCCAGAGATCATCCACCAGCGCGACCAATGCTGTTTCCGTGCTGTACCCGGGCCTGAAACCTGATTGGCACGGATCTAGGTACTCCGCTTCATCCAGGGCCACCGGGAGCTGACATGCCACCACGCTCTCAACAACCTTCGCAAGAAAGCGAAGATTGGAGACCGGACGGAAGTTACTCAAAGTAGCTGGATCCAAGGCAGGTTTCTTGAGGAGGGACCTAACCACCGCCTCCTTCAAGGTGGCAGGAAAGCTTCCCTCACCCAAGGAAGCAGTTATCACTGCCTGTATCCAGTCATGTGTCACCTCCCTAGCTGAATAAACCAGCCAGGAGGGACACGGGTCCAATACACACGTGGTCGCACTCAGCTTCCTCATGATCCTGTTCACTTCCTCAGGGGTAACAGGATCGAACTCCCCCCAAATAACAAGATCCGCCTTCTCCCCACCATCTGACTCTGCCCGGTCAGAGTCCAAGCCATCCCGAATCTGAGCGATCTTGTCCAGCAGATGCTGACTAAACTCCTCAGCCCGCCCTCCCCTGCCCTCTGATTCAAGAGGGAGCGGGACACCGTAAACAGGACAGCCAGGTGATTATCTGCGGATGCAATGAGCGATCTGCGGACGGCGGACGCTTCGCCACTGCCATCTCCACCTGGTAAGATCGTGTAAATGACCTTAGCTGTGCACTGTCAGATTCAGAACGGCTGGCTCTCCAACAGCTCTCTAGGCCTCTCGTACAGTGTTTCATCTCCCGGAGCTCCCCCGTAAACCAAGGAGCCAACCGAGAACTGCGTTGAGTCAGAGGCCGCAAAGGCATTACGGTTGAGAGCCCTGGCGGCCGCCTTATCCCAGGCATCCACCAGGGCTGCGACTGAGGCGTGAGAGAGAGAGAGAGGTCTCCTTTGGCTATGGAAGAAACTGGGGAAGGGCAAAGTCAGGCTGGGCAGAGCAGGGGAGAGGTAGACCAAGGGAAAGGGGGTTCAGATGAAGACCAAGGCCCACCCCCTCCTTATCCTAGGCAACGCAGAGAGGAACCGAGAAGAGAGCAACATAGGTTGTGCGGTTTACGAGGGAGGAAAGGGCCCTGATTCCCTTTACACCTGCTGATGGAGTTTAAAAGGAGAGGCAAATGGGAGGAGACTGAGCTCATCTTGTGTTTATCTGAGTTCCTGGCATCCTCCCAACTGGCTTGATGTACTGCCCTACTACTTCACTTCTGGAACTCCTTATCTTGCTGCCCTGCCGGATTAATTGCCTTATCTTGCCTTGTGGGATTTATAGTTTTTAAGTTTTCTGCTTACAACGTTTGGGATTGAAATACTGTCAGCCAAATACTATTACAGGTTGGTGGAAGAGCTCTCTCCAGGCCGGAGAGTTGGAAGGGACATTGGGGGCAAAGTGTTTTTTTTTTAAAATTTGATTTATATGCCGCCCTTCTCCGGAGACTCAGGGCGGCTTACAGTGCGTTAAGCAATAGCCTTCATACTTTTGTATATTTATACAAAGTCAGCTTATTTCCGCCACAAACTGGGTCCTCAATTTACCCACCTTAGAAAGGATGGAAGGCTGAGTCAACCTTGAGCCTGGTGAGATTTGAACTTACAGTAATTGAAGACAGCTGGTGTTTAATTACAATGCTTTAGTCTGCTGAGCTATCTAGTTGGTGATAATAAAGGGACTTGTATTGGTTCTCCGGCTGTGTTGCCTTTGTGCCCTGGGTCATCATGGAGTGTGGCTGATGATGGAACTCTGTTGGCCTCGTTGCTCAGGGTCTACTGACTCGACGTAGGGAAGAATAGAGGATGGGGCGAGGGTGTGAGTGGCTGGGTGGGGCTAGGGAACAGTTTAAAAAGGTGGAACAGTTACTGGACGTTTAGTGCTGACTTTGAATTGCCTGTTGATGGATGTCAGTTTGTGTCGGTGTTTGTGAGGGAGATTAAAAAATATTATTCAGAACTATGTTTTGGGGGGTTGTTTCCCTCAAGTTTACATCGGAACCTGATATAGTCCTCGATTTAACAACCACAATTGAGGCCAAAAGTTCTGTGGCTAAGCGAGACATTTCTTAAGTGAGTTTTGCCCCAGTTCATTACCTTACTTGCCACAGTTGTTAAGTGAATCACTGCCGTTGTTAAATTACTAACCCAGTTGTTAAGTGAATCTGGCTTCCCCATTGACTTTGCTTGTCAGAAGGTCGCCAAAGGGGCTCACATGACGCCGGATCAATATGGGTCAATTGCCAATTTTGATCATGTGACCCTGGGAATGTTGCAAAGGTTATTACCATATTTTTTGGAGTATAAGACATACCTTAAGCTTTTGGGGAGGAAAATTTAAAAAAAGCTGATTGGCAGGTGGATCAGCCTCCCGGAATACCCCCAATCAGCTGTTCCCAGAGGTGAATTTTAGCAACAGATTTGTTGGTTGTAAGCTCTGTGTCTTGCTTTTTTTTCTTTTTTTCTTGCCTCCGAAACGTCTGAAACTCTGTTTCACAAAAACTTTTTTTCCTGCCTTTGAAAGCCTCCGAAACAGAGTTTCAGAAAAAAAGCCTCTGAAGCTCTGTTTGGGGGCTTTTTTCCTGAAGCTTCGTTTCTGATGCTTTTTTCAGCCTCTGAAACCTCCGTTTGAGAAACTGGGTGGGGCTACATTCGGAGTATAAGATGCACCCAGATTTTTCATCCTCCTTTTTGGGGGGAAAAGGTGCGTCTTATACTCTGAAAAATACGGTAAGTGTTAAAGAAAAAGGTCATTAGTCATTTTTATCAGTGCCGTTGTGTCTTTGAACGGTCACTAAATAGACTCTTGTAAGTCAAGGACTCCCTGTATTCTAGTGAATTTACAGACAACAGGTCAGTGTTGCGTGGTTCATTAGATCTCTTTCTGGTAACTCCTGGTTTATTTTAACGTTTCGCCTGCTTTTTTCTCCAACCAGCGTCCTTGTGTATCAGCCGGCAGCCGTACGAGTGCCAGGAGTCAGCACGGTGGATTCTACGGCCATCGCCCCATCATTAACAGACTACTCCGTGCCCTTCCACCATCCACCAATATCAAGCATTTCGTCTGACTTGCCTGGTAAGTAGTATTTTTAGTTATTGTTTTTTTTTTTAAACTGATTGAGATTGTGGCTGGAGTGACTAACAGTTGGAAGGGACCTTGGAGGTCCTCTAGTCTAACTCCTCCCTGCTCAAGCACGAGACCCTATAAAAGTAAGATGTCGACCAAAACATCTTTCTTCTCCCCCTTTGTTGAACGTTTATCAAGCAGAGATTTTCTGCCAGGTTTGATGAGATTCTGTCCAACTAATTTCCTTGCTGATTTCCACCGTCCAGAATACAAACGCTGATTTGGTATTTGAGTCTAACGGAGAATTTCCCCCTAGCCTGCTTTGACTCCCTTTTCATGCTAAATGCTAAATAAAGAAGAGACTTCTTCAATTCCCAAGCTCTTTGTTGAGATGTATTGGCCATTTATTATTAAACCTATAGGAAGTCCTTGACTTACGACTGTTTGTTTAGTGATCGTTCAGTGTTACAGTGGCACTGAAGAATGTGACATAGCCGTTTTTCACAGTTACGGCCTTTGCAGCATCCCCATGAACATGGGATAAATACTGCTTCTTATTTATGACGGTTGCAGTGTCCCCGGGGACACATGGGTTTCAGCAGGTTCTGACCAGTTCTGGAGAACCAGTAGCAGAAAATTTGAGTAGTTTGGAGAACCGGTAGTAAAAATTCTGACTGGCCCTGCCCCCATCTACTCTCTGCCTCCCAAGTCCCAGCTGATTGGGAGGAAATGGGGATTTTGCAGTATCCTTCCCCTGGAGTGGGAAAGGAATGGGGATTTTGCAGTATCCTTCCCCTGGAGTGGGAAGGGAATGGGGATTTTGCAGTATCCTTCCCCTGGAGTGGGAAGGGAATGGGGATTTTGCAGTATCCTTCCCCTGGATTGGGGAGGGAACCGAGATTTTACAGTATCCTTCCCTTGCCACGCCCACCAAGCCACGCCCACAGAACAGGTAGTAAAAAAAATTGAAACCCACCACTGGGTCACGTGATCTCCTTTTGGAACCTTCTGACAATGTCCGTAGGTGTGAGAGTTTAAAAAAACAAACCTCTTGGAGAAAAACAAGGGGATCATGAACAAATAAAAAGCAGATTTATTGTAGAGAAATATAAGCTTTTGCAAAAGAGTTCTCCCAAGAAAGCGAACATCTTACAAGTCTGAATACATCGTTTAAATACATTTTCGAACAATCAGCAAAACAATTATACGCGCCCACCCCCACTTATCATTGCTTATCGGATGTTACATAGGTTTTTGGCTATTCTGCAACATTTTCTCGAGTCAGAAATCCCATATGGAAATCCCCTCAACACATGTCCCTGTAACAATACAACTTTTGTAAAAATTTAATTTAATTTATATGCTGCCCTTCTCCGGGGACTCAGGGCGGCTTACAATGTGTTAAGCAATAGCCTTCAGACTTTTGTATATACCTGCTTAGTAGGGCTTTCGACCCCCCCAAGCGGTGTTCTTTTTTATACGAAGTCAGATTATTGCCCCCACAATCCGGGTCCTGTTAATTGGAACATGACAGCTTCCTTCCTTCTATCAAAGTCACCTTGGTCAGCCTGACCTGACTTGGAATGTACTAACCCAAGTTTTATGGCTTTATTTTCCTCAAAAAAGGCATCATACATAAATCCCTATCTTAATGTCTTACACAGCTGGTTACCCTATTTTTCGGAGTATAAAACTTCCCCCCCCCCAAAAGGGGGTGAAAATTTAGGTGCCTCTTATACACTGAATGTAGCCCCGCCCACCCACTGGCCCCCACCCTTTGGCCTCTGCCTCCTAGCAGTTACCTCCTTGCAAGCAAACTGCAAGAAAAAAAGAGCTCCTTTCAGCTTTAGCATTGCCTAATTAGCATAAGTTGATTGCCGACTCTCAGCTGTTTCGCGCAGGGCTCTGCTGCTTGCTTCAAAGAGGTAAATTGCTGGAGCAGATTTTTTTTCCCTTGGACTAATCAAGCTATGCTGAAATCAAAAATGAAAGTAAAGCAGGCTGTTTGCTGCAAGGAGGCAAAATTGCTCAGAGGCAGATTTCTTTTTCTTTTTTAGGTAGGTGCGTCTTATACTCTGAAAAATACGGTATTTTCGGGTTAGCTTAGGTGTAAATGTGGAGTCACTAAGGCTATATTCTCTACAGGAATAATTCTGTTTCTCTCAATGGGGAAGCCAGATTCACGTAACCACTGTGGCAACAAAAGGTCGTAAAATGGGGCAAAGCTCACTTAACAGCTGTCTTGCTTAGTGGTGGAAATTTTGGGATCAATTGTGGTCATAAATCGAGGACGACCTGTCATTTAGCCAGTCCCGGGTCGCTCAATGGGTGTCACGATTCAGTGAGGTTTTGAATTTATTCTTCTCGCCCAGTACAGATAGTCCTCAACTTACGACCACCATTGAGCCCACAATTATTGTTGTTCGGTGAGACGTTTGTTAAGTGAATTTTGCCCCATTTTACGACCTCTCTTGCCCTAATGGTTAAGTTAGTAACCCAGTTGTTAAGTAAATCTGGCTTCCTCATTGACTTGGTTTGTCAGAAATATGAAGCAGTTTTCAAACGTCGGAATGTTGATGCTACAAGGTTGTAACTGGGAAAAACGGCCAGAAGTCACATTCCTCAGTGCCGTTGTAACTTTGAACGGTCACTAAACGAACTCCTGTAAGTCGAGGACCACCTGTATTTCATCTACTGTGGTCCATGATCACAGCATGTAATCTAATGCAGACATCTCAAGCCTTGGCAACTTTAAGCCTGGAGGGCTTCAATTCCCAGAATTCCCCAGCCAGCTGGCTGGGGAATTCTGGGAATTGAAGTCCTCCAGGCTTAAAAGTTGCCAAGATTGAAGACCCCTGATCTAATGTATCCTTTCATTCAACATATTTACATTTTTTTCTCCCTAGGCTTGGATTTTCTCTCTTTAATCCCAGTCGACCCACAGGTAAGGCTCTTAACTGCTTCCGATCAGCATTTTAACATTCACAGAAACCTGAATGAAGCCAGAATAATTTTGAAAATGAAAAAATGGAAGGCCTCTGAGAAGAATTAAAAACTACCATTGAAGTTGTGCAATTAAACAACCCAGCTCCCGCGATTTCACTATAATCCAGACGTGTTAATTTAAAACATAGAATATCTCAGAGAAGGAGACGGGAGTAGAGGTTGAGGCAGCTGTTTTAATTTATTTGATTCCTTTATCTGCCCATCTCCATATCTGAGCAGCATCCCCATCGTAACACGTGAGAGCCAAAATAATTAAAACGATACAGAATAAATAGATATGGCCATTGAGTAGATTCCCAGTTTTTCTGGAGCTTTCATCAGCTTTTGATAGCATCAGTCATGGTATCCTTCTGGGTTGAGCATGGGATGTAATGGTTCTTCTGTCATGGCCGGTCCCGGTCAATATTGATGGAAGAGAAGAGGAGAAATCAAGCTTTAAGGATGCCAGTGTCCCTTGCTGATGGTCTCGTCCCTCTTCTCTAATATCTACACCAGAGGTGTCCAACAATGGCCACTTTAAGACTCGCGGACTTCAAGCTGGCTGGGGAATTCTGGGAGTTGAAGTCCACAGGTCTGAAAATGGCCAAGGTTGGACATCTCCGATGTACAGAAAGCCACTAGGAGAGAATATCCATTGCCACAGGGTGAATGATCCTCAGCTGCACAGATTAGAATTAGAATTCTTTTATTGGCCAAGTGTGATTAGACACACAAGGAATTTGTCTCCGGTTCATAAGCTCTCAGTGTACCTAGATGTGGCCCAAAGCATTGGGTCCCTCTTAATTGTTTCCCCCACTCCCGCCAAAGACTTCCAATTTGTCATAAACAAAATTGAAACCAACAGAAATGAATGGCATCCGCCATTCTTTATCCCACAGCAGACTTTTTTCAAAAAAAAAAATATGACCAAACACTTTCTTGTAAATAGGAAAGCAAATGAAAATGGCATGGACATAAATATTGGAGCTCCAAAGCTGACAGTTTGTATCCTAGCTGTTTTGGGACAATAACTGCAATTGTGCATTTTCTATTGCTCTGACTAAGACTTCGTTCTGCTGTTCTTGAGCAAACTGCTTCGGTTGTCTGGATGCTTGATGACTTCCTCCTCCTAATTGGGAATTTCAGCTCTTTCCACAAATTCCCTAAAATCCAGCGTCTTCTCCAGGGTGGATTTGATTTAAATCAACTTGATTTAAATCAGAATTTTTAAAGAGCAGCTGTCATCTCTGTCCCGCAGCGGCTCCTCCTCTGACCCGCTGTTGACTCACCGACTGTCCCGTTAACTTGAATGGGACGGCTGGTGATGTGGCAATGAGACAACAAGGTGAGGGACGTGGCGGGTAGCAAGTAAGTGGATGCCCGCTGCCATGATGGATCTGAAATGACAGGCGCTCTTAAGGACTTATTCTTTTTGGTAGTTAGAATTTTTAATATTATTTGCAAACAAAACGAAGGTTTTCTATTTAGCTTGCAGAGCTTAGATTCATTGAATGAGTTTACCAAACATGTAATAGCAGAATATACATGCTACATAACTAAGCTCCATTTCATGCTAAATAAACTAAAATATTAATGTATCTTAAATAGAAAATTATCTTTAGGTAGATTTTTATTCCAAAAACACTTTATTCAAATAAATACGATTTTTTAAAAACAATCCAATTTAAATTTTAAAAAAATCTGGTTTGAATTTTTAAAAAATCCAATTTATTATTATTATTATTTTTTAAAATAATTGATTTTTATCCACCCTGGTCTTCTCCAAAATCGCTTTGCTTCTAAGCAGTGCCAATAATGGACGTCCATGCCAATTTTGTTTCATTCTTGTAAGAATATTTTTCGGTCATCTGGACTACTGCAATGTGCTTTAGAGGGGACTGTTCTTGAAGACCTCTCAGAAGCTGCAGCTGGTCCAGAATGCAGCAGTGATGGGACGTTGTCTTGATCCACCCCTGTAGTATTTCTACTAGGCAAACTGCGATGGCTCTTGTAGATCTTTGGACGTAATTCAAGGCGCTAAACGACACCTATGGAGTCCCACGTTGTTTTTCGAAGGGCAGTTCTTTCTCCCGTTTTTTGTCATCCTATAAGCTGTGACATTGTTGGCATGTATTAAGCAGTGCTGTCTTATCAGAGTCCAGAGTGCCTTTTCTGGCCCTCTGCAACAGCAGCCCCCTGAAGATTTGAACATCCTCCCACCCCAGCCAAGCCTGTCTATCTTCAACCAAGCCTCTAAGCCAATGTTTCTCAACCTTGGAAGCTTGAAGTTGGGGGGACTTCAACTCCCAGAATCCCCCAGCCAGCGCTGCTGGCTGGGGGATTCTGGGAGTTGAAGTCCCCCCCATCTTCAAGCTTCCAAGGTTGAAGAACACTGCTGTAAGCCCTGGCTCTTTTCCCCAGGCTTTGGGGCTATTTTTATGCACTTCTAGGTCTGTTCTCTGGCCATCTCGGGTTTTTACTGTGTTCGCATCAAGCTCTTGTTTTCATTTGCTATCTGGAATCAGGAATGCTTTATCCAAATTAGGGGGAAAGGTTCCATAATGAGACCCTTCAGGTTTATAGACAGAGAAGTCTGTTAGCACGACAACAGTGTAGATGTGGAGTTTTAGGACTGCCCCCGAAAACATTTCACTTCTCCTCCAAGAAGCTTCTTCAGTTCTTGGCTGAGAAGTGGAAAGTTTTCAAAGAACAAAACACCAAGAAAACCTTTTGGGAAAAGTACCCTTGGGATAACTACGTCTTGGATGATTGAGAATCTCCATAGACCAGGGGTGTTAAACTCGATTTCATTGAGGACTGAGTCAGGATTGTGTTTGACCTCGGGAGGCTGGCGTGGGCGTGGCCGGGTGGGCGTGGCCAGCTCGATGTCACTCATGTTGGGGGCGCCTTTGGTGGCCTGAGTGAAAACCAGCGAAAACGGGACTCCCGTTTTCAGCTGCGACGGCCTCCTGCAACCCTCTGCCGGCGAAAACGGAGCTCGGGAAGGCCGCGTGCTCCGTTTTCGCCGGCGGGCCAGTCCTTCGCTGTTTCCAGGGCGGCCCCACGGGCCTTGAGTTTGACACCCCTGCCGTAGACAGTCAAGAGCAGTGTTTGTTAACTTTGGCAACTACAAAATGCGTGGACTTCCAAACTTCCCAAAATTCTGGGAGTTGAAGTCCACACATTCTGTAGTTAAAAAAGCACCCCGCTTGCATCTAGTCTCTCTTCCTTACCTTCACCATTGTTTGTTTCAAGCAGTACTGTGCTCCTATGTTTTTGGATAGTCTCGCCTCGACCTTGCCAGCAAACACCACCTCTGGCAACCTCCTCACCTCCGCCAGCCCCCTCGACAGCAGCAGCAGCAGCAACACTCGCGTTAGCTCTTCCGGCCGGATCGAGACGGCCGGGCTCACCAACAGCAGCGGGAGCAACATTCCGGATATCATCTCCCTGGACTAAAAAAAAAAAAAAAGCTGACGAAAAACGGGACTGCCTTCTTCGTAGCTTGGACCTTTTATTTTGAAATATTTATTGGGAGAAGACAAACACAAAAAAAGCTTTGGATTCCACAGCTGTTTTATCTGCAGGTTAACGGTGGAAAAAAACTGACTGGAACAATTATTTTTTTCTTTTCATCCTGGATCTCTCTCTCTCTCTCTCTCTCTGTCTGTCTGTCTCTCCCTCCCTCCCTCTGTTTTGGGAGACATATTTTCCAACAAGCCAGCCTTTCAACTTTATGGTGGTGAAACTGATACAGTTTCTACTCTGTGGATTCGAAGGATGAATCCCGTCTGCTAATTATAACTTTGGCTTAGATCTAGCAATAATGTAAGAAAAAACAAAAAAAGCAGTGTTTTAAAATGCATTTAATTACTCGGGTGAAAAGAACCTGCCTTACCCCGGATGTTAAGGACAAGAGGAAGGAGTTTAAATTTTGAGGAATTCTTGACCTTTTGCTGGGACCTGGAAGAAATCCTTAACAGAGAGGATGCAACTTTGCAAACTTAACGGTTGTATAAATTGTTTGCCTCTTCCCTTCCCTTCCTCTTCCTCACAAACCCTCTCGTAAATCTGAATTGGTGTTTCTATTTAGGAGTTCGTGCTCTCCTGAAACTGCTCAGTTACATGTGCAAAAAAACCCCAACCCTATGAGAACTGGGGGGAAAGAATGCTATGCAAAGTCCGTTTCCTGCATCTAATCTATGTTTGTAAAAATGTGAATACGATGTTCAGCGGTTAATTTTTAGGATGGGTCGTCCGTTCTCTTTGAGAGGAAGGAAAGGGGCGAGGCAGAGATGTCTGCTTCAAATCTTGCAAAATAGCTGGTGCTTCAGGCCTCCGGATGGGTCCTTGGCGTCCTTTTTTATCTGCACAAGGATCATGAAATTGAAGTACTCACAGTTTGTATCACTCTGGTCATTGCTACTAGGAAGATTGACCCTCAGTTGTCTTAAGAATCGTTTTACGAGTGTAGCTCAATTAACAAGAAACGATTCTCACGCTCACATCTTCCATCAGTTTTGGGCCGGTGGGAGAGGAAACCTTGGCGAAAGAAGCAAATGAATGCTTAAAGCCAGGGGTCCCCAACCTGTGGGACACTGTCCACTAACTAGCCACAGTCTAATTACCACTGCCCACCTGTGCAAGCGCACAGCCCCGCTTGTGGGAGCGTCGCCGCAGATCCTTGTGGTCCTGCTCATGCCTCATAAACATTACGGGCGCACATGCGCTTGCCCCTCCCACAAAATGATCCCCGCTCCAGGCCGCCAACCCAACAAGGTTGGGGAACTCTGCTTTAAGCATCATGAGTTAGGTGTGCTTTTTATTATTATTATTTTTTTTGGCCCAAACAAAGTTGCTGAAACTATCCCGGGAAGAGCCTTGCTCAGCTGTATGGTCCTTGGAGGATAATTTCCAAGTATTTCATAAGTAAGCAACTTCACTCACATCGTTCTTATTCTCTCCGCCCCCCCAGTACAGAATCTGTAATATTGGGAATCTTCCAATAGGTGCCCCCGTGTAAAGTGCTTTCCCACAGTCAGATTTGGTACCCGAGACCCCTCAAGTTCAAGCTTTCGTTTTATCGGGTGCGGTGTTAAAAAGGGTCTCTCTGAAGTAGAAGCGGCCGCTCCATAGATTGGCGTTAACAGTAACAAGAGTCGGAAGGGACCTTGGGAGCCATCTAGTCCAACCCCCTGCTCACGCAGGAGAGCTGTACTAGGGATTCGAACTGCCGATCTTTCTGATCGACAAGCTCAGTGTCTTAGCTACTTTCAACTCCCATTTTTTGGGACTTGAAAAGTGCTCGGGTTTTAAAAACAGGCCAAGGTTTGGACATCCCTGTCCTAGATCAATAAAGAAAAACCCTGAGAAAGAAAACGGCAGTTTTCGTTGATATTCTAGAAGTCACCTGGGCAGGTAGGAGTGAAGTCACTTTGGCTATTCATGCTTTAGGGGTCCTGCAAACCAAATAAAACTTCCCGTATCTTTTTAATAGTTGGCTCCGGAGCATTTTAGCCAGAGTAGATGAGATTAGAAAAGCTGTAGGCTTCCTATTTTTCTCTCAATTGTTTGCTTAAAAGGTCTCGGAACTTGTGACAATGAAAGCCTCCCCGCTATTATGCGTGCGAGGCTCTTTCCTGCTCTCCCTTTTAACTTCCTTGCAAAAGTTTCTATTATCCAACGGTGTTCCTAAACTGCCAAAGGCATTGCCAGATCCATCTTTTGCTCTTCTAACCAAGTCTTAATATTTATAGAGTTATCTGGGCCACGCATGCCTGGTAATGATTTCCCTTCGAATGTTCTACCCCAAACGACACTTGTTTTGTATCATTAACGGCCACCCAAATCAATTTTTCGCTTGCATTTCATGGATCTCCACGTGCCTGCTGGTTTTTTTGTATCGATTAAAAGTAATCCGATCCTTCTATCTTGGAGCTTTGGTTCAAGAAAAACAATGCTGTTTTTACTTTTGAGATCCTCTTTTCAGGACGTTTTTCCTCGTAGTTTTCCTCTTGCTGTGCTGTGTAATTCTAAAGATCCCGGAGAGATTCACTAAAACTCAGGGGACGTCTCTTGAAAAATTCCTCTTTGTTTCAGAGTTGAATTTCAGGCTTTTGACTCAGTCAAAAAAAAAAAAAAAGTTTAAGCCATACTCTTTTTATTAAGCGATGTAATTAAGTACATGGATTTTTGGGGTGTTTTTTTTTTTAAAAAAAATGCCACGCTGGATCATTTCTGCAAACTTCTCTCCAACCTTTAGAAGCAGCATTTCATGTGTGAAGCAAGAGACTCTACGTAACAGGTTGGCGTAAAAGCCACTGAATCTGCATAAACTGAACTTGATATGTAATGAATGCCCTGTCTCAGAAATGCTTTGCCGTTAAAAAGAACCCATCGAGCGGAACCGGTCTCGTTTCCAGAGGAAAATAAAAAAACCCAACTAGATCGTTCTATTCAACAACACACTTTTATTTCTCGTTATGTGAACATGACATAATTGCTAGAGGCTGGTTTTGTGTCTTCATTTCGGTTTCTCGGGTCTTCCTTTTCGCTTGTGGTGAAGCAATCCCGATTCCGTTGTGGAGTTAGTCGGGTGTGGCCATCAAACTCTCCTCGCCCGGGTGAGGAAGCCATTACAATTTGTCCAGAAAGTTGTCTAGGGGTGGGATGCCTTCCTTCAAGCCTTTGCGTTTACGCGTTTCGGCCACAACTTGGAAAGGGCGTGAATTGGCATCGTAAGGATCTCCGGGTAAGACCTGCCAGTGATCGAAGACGCACTGCGGGAAAGCCTGGCCCCCAGTGTTGGATCTCAGGTCAGCAGTGAAACCTGTCGGGGAGGGGGAGAGAAGAAAGCTTTGTACCACCGTCCCACACAGCAGGAAGCCTTAGGGGTGCTTTACAAGTAATCCTCGACTTAAGACCACTACTTCAGCCCAAAAAGGAGCCTCAGATAGCTCACCTGGCTAATAGCCTGTTATTAACATTCAGCTGTCTGCAATTATTGCAAGGTTCGAGACTCAAGGTCGACTCAGCCTTCCATTCTTTCTAGGTAAAGGTAGGTAAATTGAGGACCCAGTTTGTGGGGGCAATAAGCTGACTTTGTATAAACATACAAAAGTATGAAGGCTTTTGCTTAACGCATTGTAAGTCGCCCTGAGTCTCCGGAGAAGGGCGGCATATAAATCTAATTTTTTAAAAAAAATTCTGTTGCTAAGTGAGACAGGGCTGAGTTTTGCCCCCTTTTTGCAACCTTTCTTGCTACAAGTGAATTGCTGCACTGGTTATGTTAGTAACCCGGTTGTTAAGTGAATCTGGCTTCCCCATTGAATTTGCTAGTCAGAAGGTTGCAAAAGGAGATTACATGACCCCAGGGCACTTCTACCTTAATAAATCCACGCCAAGCGCCCCAATTTTAATCACGTGACCCCAAGGATGCTGCAATGGTCATTGAAGTGCGAAAAGTAACGGTCACTAAACAAATGTGTAGCGTAGGGGGCTAATGCCTCCTACTAAAGGCAGCAATTAACACCAGCTGCCTGTAATTTCTCTGAGTTCAATCCTAGCCAGGCTCAAGGTCGACTTTGTATAAATACACAAAAGTATGAAGGCTCTTGCTTAACGCATTGTAAGCCGCCCTGAGTCTCCGGAGAAGGGCGGCATATAAATCAAATTTTTTAAAAAATGGCTGTAAATCGAGAACTATGTGTACTTTAATCGCTGATACGATATTGGTGCAGGAGAGAAGAAGGCCAATTGAGCCAATCTTTTCCTAGATTATATTGTTTTTCCTTTCCACAAAATGCAGAACTATGCTGCATCCTCTGAAGAGAAAACCTCTGGCATCTGGACAATTCATGGTTTCAGTACAGCGCCAGCCCTCCCTATTATTTGATACTGGAGGGATGGAGGAACTGAGCTGCTCTTTCAAACATGCAACTAGGCTGTATACATAGAGCCCACCTGCATGTAAACGCTCTTGTCGGATGTAATATAGAACGAGGAAATAGATTGTTGGGAAAACAGATGCTAATACAAGTAATAATTAGCAGATTCCCATATGGTTACTGCCCAGGTAGTCCTCAACTGATCTCGTAGCAACCGTGCAGAGTTACAACAGATTTTCTCCAGGGCTACTTACCACTCGGATTCAAAGTTTTAATGGCCATCCCCCCACCCCTCCCCCAATGTCATCTGATCACATTTTGGGCGCTTGGCAATCAGCTTCCATTTATGGCTATTTGCAAGATCTGATTGTCACATGACAATTTACCGGAGGGAGGGTTGGTTTGCCAGAAACTGGCATTTACATCCAGTTTCTGAGAAAATGTCCATTGTGCGTAACTGACTTCACTTAATGACCACAGCAATTCACTCAATGACCACTGCAAAAAAAAAAAAGTAAGAAAAAGGTAAGAACTGGCTGCACTGATTTCAGGGAGATGCTGGGCTCACAGAAGCAAGCTGGGTAATATGTTTAATCAAGATCTCTTACCAAATGACTCGTTCACTGGAAGATATGCTTTGACCACAAACATCGGGGTCCCGGCTACCTGAGACTCCTCAAAAACATGGCCACGTTTCCGGTTCAGCACACCATAGATGCCCCCAACCACCTGTTCCGGACACTGGGGGGGGGAAAAAACACATTTTTTAAGCAATTTTTTTTTCTTGCTTACTGGCCGGAAGGACCGGTTCATAGCTTCTCACAATAGAATTATAATTCATGCAATAATGAATTCTCACACTACAGTGTTCATCTGTTACTGCAATTCATAAAACAAGTGTTTGCGTAGTACAGGTACTGCCATATTAATAAGCTCCTTCCTTTACTAGATTAATACTAGAATAAACTAGATTTCTGCACGGAAAGCAAAACATTTGAGGAACTGCTGGTGTTTCTCTTAAAATGATGGGCTGAGACTAGACCCACAGATTCTAAAATCTTCCATTCAAACCAGTTGCAGAATCTTTTAGCCTACTAAAAGGCCTCACTTAAACCATTGGCAGTATCTGGATGATGGGCTAGAAATAGTTGATTAGTGGAAATAAGCTTTAGCAGAACAGGAAACTGATAATCCTCTAAAGGCATCGTCCAGCCCCTGAATTTTATCAGGCAAGTGATAAATTGTCTTTCAGGGGATCTGTGAGAATCTTTACAACAACTGAGAAATCAGAGTGTTCTTCCAAGGTTGTTTTTACCCATAGCAAGATCCAAGAAACATTTTGGGAGTCCAGAGAGAAAAATTTAGAACACAATTTATGCAGTAGCCAGTTTACTGCATATTTTACATAGGGTTTTTACTATACTTCTCTTTCCACTCTCCCTAAACGCTGTAGTTTTTGCTATGTTGTGGAGGACATCAGTAAATTCGTCAAGGAACTCAACGCGACATGAGCAAAAAATAGCCGTTCTGGAGAAGTGTGTCCCAAGTCCCTAGTAGCTTGAGGGACATGTGGCTGAGTTTGGAAGGGAGAAGAGCTAGCTGACCCTGTATCTCATCTCAGAATGACCGTAACTACGTCAAACCTGTCACAAGACCATGGAAATCCCAGCCTTGGCTGGCTTTTCTGAATGCCGACAAGGATCATCCCACTCCTTATCCCAAGTTGACCCAGGGTTGTACCTGAATCTCAACAAGATAGATGGGCTCCATCAGACGAGGCTGGGCTGTCAAGGCAGAAGCATACAAGACCCTCCTGGCAGTCGGGATGATTTGTCCTCCCCCACGATGGATCGCATCAGCATGTAGAGTCACGTCTTGAATGTCAAAACGGACCCCTCTCATGTTCTCTTCGCACAAAACGCCCTGCGTAGAGGGAAAAAAACCTGGTGTTACTTACCTTCCAACTGAAGCGGGAGGATGTTTTACAAGGACGGTTGTCGCAGCCTTGCAAACAATCATTAACAATTACAACTAAATGCAACCAGCACAGTAATCAAACTGAACCCCTCATGCAAGATATATATATACCTGTTGTTTCCACGAACATAAGACCGGGTCTTATATTAATTTTTGCTTCAAAAGACACATTAGAGCTTATTTACTGGTTAGGGCTTATTTTCTGGGAAATACAGTAACTAAACGCTTCCCTCTGGCTGATGATCATAACTGGGGCTTATTTTGGGGGAAATACAGTAGGAAATTTGCTGTATTCCAATGATGATTTGTGGGAAATTAAGTACCATATGCAGTGAGACGAATTATTTGAGATACAGGTACCGTGTTTCCCCAAAGAACTTGTCTTATATTTTTTTGAACCCTGAAAATAAGAGCTTGGCCTTATTGCCATGCGCTCAAAAGCCCAATTGGGCTTATTATCAGGGGATGTCTTATTTTGGGGGAAACAGGGTAGTCCTCGGTTTACGACCACAATTAAGCTCAACATTTCCATTGCTAAGCGAGACAGTTGTTAAGTAGCTTTTGCCCCACTTTACGACCTTTCTTGCCACAGTTATTAATTGAATCACTGCAATTAAGGTAATAACACAGTTGTTAAGCAAATCTGGCTTTCCCACTGACTTTGCTCGTCAGAAGGTGTGCAAAAGGGGATCACATGACCCCAGGACACTGCAACTGTCATAAACGTGAGTCAGTTGCCAGGCATCTGAATTTCGATCACATGACCACAGGGATGCTCTTAACGGTCATGTGAAAAACATTCTCAAGTCCCCTTTTTTCACGGCTGCCGTATCTTTGCATGGTCACTAAACGAATGGCCGTAAGTGGAGGACCACCTGTATGGTCTTAGATAACATTCTGCAGCAGGCTTACCTCCTTAGTGGCCCACTGGAACCCCGCCACGACGCTGTCTTTGATTTCATTGAGATACTGGACTCCCTTGGTGATGTCAACCAAAATATTGGGTCCCGTCCCATCGGGTCCAAAGCACCAGATCTTCCGTGCTTCGGAAACATCCCACTCGTACTTCTCGGCCAGATAGCGAGCTCGCTGCTTCAGCTCTTGGCGAGAACTAACGTCTCCTTTGTCTATATCTTCTGCCAATCCGTCAGGGAAAGGGCGGGCTTTCATATAAAGCCTGTTATGCTTGTTAGGCGATTTGGATAAGCACAACTGGTTAGATTCTTCACAGACCGTCTCCCGATAAGATACGACCGGGTCGGATTTCTGCAAGTAAACAAATCCAGTTCGATTTATAAAGGAGAAGATTTGTAGCTCAGGATTGAAATGAGGGGTCCTTGGTGCTCTCTTGTGTTTCCTGGCAGACGTTTCGTTACCAAACTAGGTAACATCATCAGTGTTAGAAGAGAATGGGGTTTGCTCTGTCTTCTACATATAGCAATAACAGAATCATCTATTCCTAATCAATGAACTACCAAGGAGAAAGCAAGCCAATTGTATATAAACAGACAGCAAATCCCAGTCCCTTCTAGGACTGATGGGAGTAGTTTGATTCATGAAGCCTGAGTAGCGTAGGGGGCTAATGCCTCCTACTAAAGGCAGCAATTAACACCAGCTGCCTGTAATTTCTCTGAGTTCAATCCTAGCCAGGCTCAAGGTCGACTCAGCCTTCCATCCTTTCTATGGTGGGTAAATTGAGGACCCAGTTTGTGGGGGTAATAAGCTGACTTTGTATAAATATACAGAAGTATGAAGGCTATTGCTTAACGCATTGTAAGCCGCCCTGAGTCTCCGGAGAAGGGCGGCATATAAATCAAATTTAAAAAAAAAAAACATCAGCAAGAAAATCACCCAGCCTTAGATAGCACCTCCGATCCCACACTCCTCCTCGCATTGATGATATTACCAAGTTTGGGCAATGAAACGTCTGAAAGAGAATAACAAACTCAGAGAGCACCGAAGACCCAAATTCAACTATCAACCCATGCCCCAATTTCCAAACACAGCGTTCTTTTTAGAAAATGGAAGGATATTATATCCAGGTTTCCCACTCTCATTAAAAATCCAGGATCTCTAGAAGGCAATAGCTAAAAGAATTGAATTGAATTGAATTGATTGAATTTAGATACCACCCTTCTCTCGAAGGACTCGGGGCGGTGAACAGCCATGATTAAAATACATACAATATGAAAATTAAGATAATGTAAAACTTGATTAAATCAATTTGGCTTCACCAATTAAAACCCCTTATCCATCAAAATTAACCCATTAAGAATTTTTAAGCGAGCCCGGCTTGCTGAAATAGAAAAGTCTTCAGGGCCTTGCGGAAAGTACAGAGATCTGGGATCAGTCATATTTATTTATTTATTTATTGAATTTCTATACCGCCCTTCTCCCAAAGGACTCAAATATCCCTGGGGGTAGCTCATTCCAGAGGGCGGGTGACCCCACAGAGAAGGCTCCCCCTCTGGGGGCCGCCAGTCAACATTGCTTGGCCGACGGCACCCTGAGGAGGCCCTCTCTGTGAGAGCGTATTGGCCAGTGGGAGGTTATCGGTGGCAGAAGGTGGTCTCGTAAGTACCCGGGCCCTAAGCCATGGAGCGCTTTAAAGATGAGAACCAATACCTTGAAGTGCACCCGGAAGACCACCGGGAGCCAGTGCAGCTCGCGAAGGAGAGGTGTTACATGGGAGCGCCATGTCGCCCCCACAATCACCCGCGCAGCCGCATTCTGGACCAGTTGGAGCCTCCGGGTGCACCTCAAGGGGAGCCCCATGTAGAGAGCATTATGGGCAGAAAGACGGGCAGAGAGATGATCAACTTCGAGAAATTATGTTTGTAAAATACAGAGAAGGCAGGCAGCTTCAGCAGGAAGGAAGTCGTTCAGCGGCCTGCAGAATCGCAAGACACCTCATCAGGTTAAATATCTAAGAAGAAAGCTCTGTGATGTTTTAAGATAAAACTAAGACGTGCTTCTGAAAAATGCAGAGCCAAAGCAATCCTCAATTAGATAATTCATCTGAACAAATGTCTGGCTAATCATCCTTTTCTAACCTTGCATCAAATGAAACATGAACAATAGAGGTACCTATGAAGGAGAATATTTGTAGCGGAGGGTTGAAATGAGGGGGTCCCTGGTGCTCTCTGAGCTTGGCTGTTTTCTGGCAGATGTTCCATTATCCAAACTAGGTAACTGGACTAGCACCACTGATGTTACCTAGGTTTGAGAAATGAAATATCGGCAAGAAAACCACCGAGCCCAGTACCCTACTCCCATGATGGCGAACCTCTGGCACGTATGCCACAGATGGCACCCGGAGTCATATCGGTGGGCACGCAAGTGTTGCCCTAGCTCAGCTCCAGCATGCAATTATGTGCTGGCCAGCTGATTTTCGGGCCTTCCGGGCCCACCGGAAGTTGGGAAACAAGCTGCTTCCAGCCTCTGGAGGGCCTCCAGGGGGGTGGGAAGGCCTGTTTTTCACACTCCCCAGGCTCCAGATGCTTTCTAAGAGCTGGGGAGGGCGAAAACGGCCTTCCCCAGCCCCTGGAAGCCCTCCAGAAGACAAAAAACGGGCCCACCATGCCATTGCGTGCCAAAAGTGTGGGGAGCGCGGGAGGGGGGGTCACGTGCACATGCACGGGGTGGGGCCCATTGAATTATGGGTGTAGGCGCGTGTGCGTGCAACCCCCCCATGCTCCCCCCGCTTTTGGCACGCGACGGAAAAAAGGTTAGCCAACACTGCTCTACTCCTTCAATAATAGAGGTCAACATTTATGGTGGCTGCAGGCATCTACCTCCTCCTCCCCCCACCCCCCCAGTCTGTATCAGTCCCATCAGGGGAACTGAATCTCTTATCGGAACCAGAATGGGACAGTTCCCTGCAGCCAATTCGCCACGGCCATCTCAGCCAGAGACAATTCCATGTGGGAGAACTTCAGGCGATAAAAAGTTATCTGCCATTATTTCCATTTTTGACAATGGAAAGAACGTGAAAAAAAACGGTGGCGGGGAAATGTTTTATCGCGGGGAGTCTGTTTGTCCGCAGCGAGCTGACCGTGGCAAGATGGCCGCAGTGACTTGGCCTAGACCCATCCAGAATATCCGCTGGAGGATGGCGGCTGGTATTCAGTGCTCAGTGGAGTGTCCTTGACTTCCTTTTAGGAGCTCAGCCCACTGACGGAGAACCCTTAGGTTTCTCCAGGCACAGAGCGACTGGAGAAAAAATAGAGGATGAAAGTAATCTTCATACCAGTGGTGAAATTCCATTTTTTTTACTACTGGTTCTGTGGGCGTGCTTGGTGGGCGTGGTGTGGTGTGGCTTGGTGGGCATAGCAGGGGAAGGATACTGCAAAATCTCCATTCCCACTCCAAGGGAAGGATACTGCAAAATCCCCATTCCCACCCCACTCCAGGGGTAAGGATACTGCAAAATCTCCGTTCCCACCCCACTCCAGGGGAAGGATACTGCAAAATCCCCATTCCCACCCCACTCCAGGGGTAAGGATACTGCAAAATCTCCGTTCCCACCCCACTCCAGGGGAAGGATACTGCAAAATCCCCATTCCCATCCCACTCCAGGGGTAAGGATATTGCAAAATCTCCATTCCCACCCCACTCCAGGGGAAGGATACTGTAAAATCCCCATTCCCACTCCAGGGGGATACTGCAAAATCCCCATTCCCACCCCACTCCTGCGGGAAAGATATTGCAAAATCCCCATTCCCACCCCACTCTAGGGCCAGCCAGAGGTGGTATTTGCCGGTCCTCCAAACTACTCAAAATTTCCGCTACCGGTTCTCCAGAACCTGTCAGAACCTGCTGGATTTCACCCCTGCTTCATAGATTCCAGAAAGAAATGCCTGGGAGTTTCACAAGAATGCAATAGTAGGCAAGAGGCATCTGTACCTTGTATAGATCTTGTCTATTAACACAACTTTGCATATTCTGTCAACACCTTCATGGAGAGCTCTGCCCCTTACTTTGGTTTACTATCTCTGGGTTCTTCCTTACCTTTCCCTTACATTGATTTTTGTTAAAGCAGAACCAAAACCTACTTTTCAATCCCAGGTCTGGAAGTAATATTCCCCCCCCCCCCCAAAAAAAATCTATAGAATTTTATCTTTAATTTTTTTTTTATTTCAATTTTATCTGGAGGTTTTTTTGAGAAGAGAATGGACCGCCATTTGTCCAGAAGGATACAGGATCTCCTGCCATGGGCAGAGTCAGACTAGAAGACGTCCAAGGTCCCTTCCAAGGCTGTTATTCTAGATCAGGGGTGTCAAAATGATTTCACTGAGGGCCACATCACGTTTGTGTTTGACCGGCCCGAGTTGCCTCTGCCAGCGAAAACGGAGCACGTGGCCCTCCCGAGCTCCATTTTCACTGGTAGAGGGCTGCAGGAGGCTGTCATGGCCAAAAACGGAGCCTGGGACAGCTGCGCATGGCACTTCCGAGCTCCCGCAGACAGGTCCTTTGCTGTTTCCAGGGCAGCCTGCGGGCCAGCTCTAACCACCCCATGGGCCGGGTCCAGCCTGCAGGGCTTGAGTTTGATACCCATGTTCTCCCCCCCCAAAAAAGACTCAAACCTTTAAAAAAAAATTAATGTCAATTTATCCCGCCGTCAAATGTTTCCGTTCCCTCAGTGAAATCGGATACCTTAATTGGAATGCAGGCATGGTCTTCCTCCAGATCTTTCAGGCAGATTTCCAAGTGCAGCTCTCCAGCTCCAGCAATGATGTGTTCCCCAGATTCCTCAATAATGCACTAGGGAACAGGAAAGGCTTGTGATAGGGATCCATTCTGGTTTCAGGATAAAAGAAAATTCTGGAAGCGTTTATAAGCCTGGTAGTTCATACCAGGTAAATATCATGTTTTTGCAAATCATGTTTCAGAGGATTTCAAAGCTAGGTCATTCTAAATTGGGTGTACAGAAATGATCGTAAGATGAAATGCCTAGATACTCCGTATATTTCGTCCTTGAATTCATATAATACAGGTATTCCTCGACTTACAACCACGACTGAGCCCAAAATTTCCATTGCTAAACAGGACAGTTGTTAAGTGAATTTTACTGTGTATCTCTCTAGGCAGGTGGAATGTTTTAATTCTGTCCCTTGCTTCCCTATAATTGAGGGCCTTTCCTTTTTAGATTCTCTTAAAATACATTTTAGATACAAAGGGGAAGTCCACCTATTGAGGTTTCTTCTTCCTAACATTATTAAAAAAATTCCTTTTTATGACCTCACAATCCCTTAACTTGAGGTAGCCGGGGCAAATGGATGTAGCTCAGCGTTTACTGGCTGGATTCCCTTCCTGATACCACGTGGAGTTCGCAGCATATATTTTTTCTTTGTCCCCTAGGAGAGAAGCATCTGCTGCTAGCTAGGATTGAACTCTTAACCATCCGAGTGGGAGGCAGGCGTCTTCATCACTAGACCACCATACTGTTCTCCTTCTTCCTAACACTATCCCACATGAATGAGAAAGATAAAAACTGTTAAGAGGAAGATTCATTGCTATGTTGTTTCCAGTTTTTCCTAAATGCTTCAGAACGTTAAGAGCTCTGGTGAAACAGTGGTTAGAATGTAGTATTGCAGGCAAACTTCTGCCCACATCCTGGAGTTTGATCCTGATCGCCTCAAGTTGACTCAGCCTTCCATCCTTCCAAGGTGGGTAAAATGAGGACCCAGATTGTTGGGGGCAAAAGGCTGACTCTGCAAACCGCTTAGAGACGGCTATAAAGCCTTTTTTTTTTTTTGGCAAAACTATTGTGAAACACATTCATGTGACTGGGGGATGCTACAAATGGCTATAAATGCAGCCAGTTGCCGAGCACCTGACATGCAATCCTTTGAAACCTGGACCACTAAGTGACTGGGTGTAAATCAAGGATTATCCATACTTCCAAGTTTATGAATTGTCTGTCTGCCTCCCTTTCTTTGCTTTCTCTTTCTCTCTTTCCTTTCTTCCTTCCTGTTGTGGCCCCGTCCTCTGAGCCTATCCCATTGGAGGAAGGAAGCTCTGAGCATGAGGAAGAGGAGCCAGCCAGATCTCCCAGCCCCCCCCCCCTCTGGCACCGTCTCAGGTGCCAGCTGAAAGAGAGCAAAGTAGTGGGGAAACAGGTGTCTCAGAGGAGAGTGAGGGAGAGACGTCATTCCTGGACGCACGTCAACGAAGGTGAGATAAGCGCTTGCAGCAGCTGAGGAGGCCTGCGAGGGAATAGACCTGAGTCACTGGACTTGAGTCACAGGACCAATGAGTCACTGGATCACACCCCAGAGACTATATAAGAGAGGGTGGTGGTCAGTGATCCCTGTGACGAACAAAACTCAATCTGGTAGTTACTGGAGCCTGAAGCTGCTAAAAGAACGGATTTTAGCAAAGCTACGTATGTGATTTTCTTTCTGTGAACAATTAAAGCACTTGGCAGACGGTGTGAATATCACTGCCAAGTTGGAGATAAGGACTGTGGTGTGTGCCAAGTGCTTCTTTAACCCTCGACTGGCTGTGTTTTTGTGGGTGTGTGTAGAGGGGGACAGATCATTTCCCTTCATTTCTTTCCTTCTGTCCTTTTTCCTTCCTTCCTTCCTCTTTCATTTCGTTTCTTTCTTCCTTTTCTTTTTTATTCCTTATTTACTTTCTTTCATATTTCTTCCTTCCTTTCCTTCCCTCCTTTCTTTCTCTTTCATTTCTTTCTTTCTCCTTTCCTTTCCCTTCCTCCCTATTACTATCACTAATTATAATCTATCCATCCAATGAATAAATTGGCTGTGTTTCGGATGAGACAGGCTTTCTATTTTCAGACGATTCTATTATTTTTGCCTACATATTTTAAAGCTTGGGGAATTTGAGCGAGATTTTGAGCTAGGACTGATTGCATTGAGCAACCTGCTTGCAAATGCAATTAGGCAAAACATTCGAGGTGAATTCTGTTTCGTTTTTTTTTTAAAAATAAACCTACACTGGGAACCGGTTACTCCAAGTCACACCGCACAGCTACCACTCACCTGCACCATAGGGTCAGACTTGGCAAGACGCTTTAGGCCCTCCACTAGCTTTGGTAGGTCGGCAGGGTTTTTGGCTTCAACCGCAACGCGCACAACTGGGCTAACACTAAATTTCATCACTCTCATGTTGTGGGCATGTTCAAAGGTGGTAATGGTGCCCGTCTTCACCAAAAACTGGTCGACACCAACCAGGCCAACAATGTTGCCACAAGGGACATCCTCAATGGGCTCAACGTAACGACCCATCATCAAAATGGTTCTATAAAGACAGGGGACGGGTAACGAGACCTATTTTATCATTGGAAGTATTTTCTTTTTTAAAACCAAACCTTTTACAAAGAATGTATTCCCTATCATTGCCTTTCTTTCTTTCTTTCTTTCTTTCTTTCTTTCTTTCTTTCTTTCTTTCTATTTTTAAATCACATGATGAAATTTCAACTGGAGCTGCCTACAAAAAATGGCGCAGGGAAAAAGTCTCCTGGGAAACAAAATAGCATTTTCTTTCTAGCAACCTTCCATTCCCTATCCCAGAGGTGCATTTTCAAGAGGCAACTGGACTGTTCTTCGTTTTTCCTTGAAGACATTTCACTTCTCATCCAAGAAGCTTCTTCAGCTCTGACTGGATGGTGGGGGATGGAACCTTGAACGTCTATGGAGATTCTCAGTCATCCAGGTCATGGTGATCTCAAAGGTCTCTATTTTTAAATTTTGTTTTGTGTATTTTTTATTGTTTGGCTGTTCACCACCCTGAGTCCTTCGGGAGTAGGGCGGTATATAGATCAAATAAACATAAACATAAACAAAGGTCTCAAACAGAGCCTGGATAGCTCTGCAGACTAAGCATTGTAATTAACATCCAGCTGTCTGCAATTACACCAGTTCGAATCTCACCAGGCTCAAGGTTGACTCAGCCTTCCATCCTTTCTAAGGTGGGTCAATTGAGGACCCAGTTTGTGGGGCCAATAAGCTGACTTTGTATAAGTATACAAAAGTATGAAGGCTACTGCTTAACGCATTGTAAGCTGCCCTGAGTCTCCGGAGAAGGGCGGCATATAAATCAAATTTTTTTTTAAAAAGGTCCTTTTTTCAAGAGGCAACTGGAGTTTCTGTTTTTCCTTTGAAGACGTTTCGCTTCTCATCCAAGAAGCTTCTTCAGTTCTGACTGGATGGTGGAGAATGGAAGGATTCAGTAGGAGCTGAAGAAGCTTAGTTTAGTTTAGTTTAGTTTAGTTTATTAGATTTATATCAGCTTATATCAGCTTCTTGGATGAGAAGTGAAACGTCGGAAGAAGTACAGTTGCCTCTTGAAAAAAGCACCTTTTGGGACAACCATGACCTGGATGATTGAGAATCTCCATAGGCCCTTCTCCGTTCCCTACTCCTTCTAAATACAAAACTTATTTAGCTCGTGCAAGGAGTTAAAAATAGTCACACGAGCAGGAGAGAGAGTGTTGCCCTCTCAAGTCACACCAGTGACGTTTCTACGCTCAAACGCATTCCTGTCTTCCTGCAGTGATCTAAGAGGGTCCCAGCTTCCTAGGGGTTCTCCTGAACACGAATCAGCTGTGGTGGCACAGTAATTGGGATGCAGTGTTGCAGGTTGACTCTGCCCACTGCCAGGAGTTCGATCCTGAACGGTTCAAGGTTGACTCAGCCTTCTATCCTTCCAAGCTTGAGAAAATGAGGACCCAGATTGTTGGGGGGCAAGAGGCTGACTCTGTAAACTGCTTGGAGAGGGCTGTGAAAGCACTGCAAAGCGGTATATAAGTGTTGTTTCTATTGCTATTATTCTGCCCTATCAGAGTTGCCACGGAAAGCTTTAAGCATACATATCTACCAGTGATGGCATCATTTGTGACTGGGGCAGGAGGGGCAGAACTCATCCCCACTGCTTGGAGAGTGCCTTGCCCAGCGCCCTTTTTGTCCTGGCAAACAGGGCGCTGGGATTTCGTTAGCATGCACCCAGTTTAGAAGTGGAGGGAAACCCTGATTAGCTACCTTTGAATAGGCTTCAAGTAGAGGTCTTCCTTCTTTCCCGGGGTATAGTTGGGTCCCATAATCCGCACCTTCTGGCCGGTGGAAACCATGCCGGAGAAGACCCTCCCGAAGGCATAGAAGCGGCCTTTGTCCGACGTGGGCACCATTTTTGAGATGTACATCATCAGAGGGCCCTTCGGGTCACAGTTCTTAACACCTGCAGCCAAACAAAAAGAGCAAATTGTGAGGTCCAGGCAACTCCCTACGTTGAGTCAAAATTGGCTGCTGGGCTGACATACATTGTCAACATACATTGTCGACCGACAATCCTCGACTTACAACAGTTTGTTTAGTGATCAAAGTTACGGTAGCCCTGAAAAACGTGACTTATGACCCTTTTTCACATAGTTGTTCCAGCATCCCCATGGTCACGTGATCAAAATTTGGATGCTTGGTTGCAGTGCCCCCTGGTCAGGTGATCCCCTTTTTACGACTTTCTGACAAGCAAAGTCAACGGGGGAAGCCAGATCCACTTAACAACCGTGTTCGTAACTTAACAACTGCAGGGAGGCGCTTAAGAATTGTGGAAAGGTTGTAAAATGGAGCAAAGCTCATTTAACCCCCGTCTCGCTTACTAATAAAAATTGTGGTCATAAGTCATGGGCTGCCTGAATTTTTTTTTGGTGGAAAACAAGTCAAGCCTTCAAGGTAGTCCAGATCAGGAAACTGTCACTGCAAGGATTCCAGGATGCTAATTTATTGTTGTATGTAATAAGAGAAGAGGGACATGGTGGCTCAGTGGCTAAGACGCTGAGCTTGTCGATCGAAAGGTCGGCAATTCAGCGGTTCGAAACCCTCGTGCCGCCTAATGGGGTGAGCTCCCGTGACTTGTCCCAGCTTCTGCCAACCTAGCAGTTCGAAAGCAGGTAAAAAATGCAAATGGAAAAATAGGGACCCCCTTTGGTGGGAAGGTAACAGCATTCCGGGCGCCTTTGACCTTTAGTCATACCAGCCACATGACCATAGAGATGTCTTCGGACAGCGCTGGCTCTTCAGCTTTGAAACGGAGATGAGCACCATCCCCTAGAGCCGGGAACGACTAGCACATATGTGCGAGGGGAACTTTTACCTTATAATAACAGAATCATCAGTCTTTCCCTCTGCCCTGTTTATCAACACAGAATTGAGGTGGCATTATTCTGAATTTCTTTTTCACACCTCCTCCTTGTCCAAGGAGTTTCTCCAATTTTCTTTCAGGCCTCTTATCCACCTTCATCAAAATTACCTGCATATTCCTCTACAAATTGACAGGAATATAATTCGCATTTTTTGGTGAATTCGTTGGTGGTGATTGTCTTCTTGCAGACGTTTTCATTATCCAAGTAGGTAACATCATCAGTGCTAGAAGGGAAAAGCCCTGCTACTTTTTAGCACTGATGCAAGTAGTGTATTTTTCAGAGTATAAGATGCTCCGGACTAGAAGACACACCTACCTTTTTTGGTGAAGAAAACAAGAAAAAGAAATCTGCCTCTGCCTGCCAGCAATTTTGCCTCGCTGCAGCAAACAGCAAATAGCCTGCTTTACTTTCATTTTTGTTTTCAGCATAGCTTGATTAGCACAAGAAAAAAAAAAAATCTGCTCCCAGCAATTTACCTACTTGCAGCAAGCAGCAGAGGCCCCTGCAAAACAGCTGAGCGTCGGGAGGCCGATCCAATCAACTTGTGCTAATTAGGCTGTGCTGAAGCTGAAAGGAGCTGTTTCTTCTTGCTGCTTGCTGCAAGGAGGTAAAGGGCCGGGAGGCAGAGGCCAAAGGATGGGGGCCAGTGGGTGAGCGAAGCTATATTCGGTGTATAAGACGTACCCAAATTTTAACCCCCTTTTAGGGGGGAAAAAGGTGCGACTTATACTCCGAAAAATACGGTACCTACCGGTAGTTATGAAACATCTGCAAGAAAACAATCAAGCTCAGACAATGCCAAGGACGCCACAACTCAACCCTGAGGTACAAATATTCTCTTCTACTGGGATCACTGCTAAGCAGAAGGAATTTATCTGGACTCATGCACATGCCTAAATCGAAGAGTAAGTCTACAGCTATCTACTGATAAAAAGAACCATGACGGTTTAACCAAGAACCTCTGGGAGGGCCAAATCCAAGCTACCCTCAATATTCCACTTGCTGGAGATCTCCCTGAGCATCAAGCTGGAATCTTCCACACTGTGTAACACGAATAAGCAGAATGGAAAAGGATGTGGCATTTAGGAAATGACCAGCCTGAGCCCGAGGGAGGGGTCAAACGTGTCATCAGCCTTGAATCCAGAGGTGAAATCCAGCATGTTCAGGCAGGTTCTGGAGAACCGGTAGCGGAAATTTTGAGTAGGTCAGAGAACCAGCAGATATCACCTCTGTCTGGTCCCAGAGTGGGGTGGGAATGGGGATTTTGCAATATCCTTCCCCTAGCAGTGGGGAGGGAATAGGGATTTTGCAGTATCCTTCCCCTGGTGTGGCGTGGGAATGGAGATTTTGCAGTATCCTTCCCCTGCCACGCCCACCAAGCCACAACATGCCTACCAAGCCACGCCCACAGAACCGGTAGTAAAAAAAATTGGATTTCACCACTGCTTGAGTCCCTTCGCTTGAGTCCCATCAGAGGTCTAAGTCCAGACCTCCTTGAATTCCTTTGACTCATATCTCCCGCCAATTTGCTTTGACTGTTAGTAGTTCCGATTCTTGTAGAGAGCTTCTGAATACCATAAACCTATACAGGGAGTCCTCGACTTACGACCACGATTTGAGCCCAAAATTTATGTTGCTAAGTAAGAATGTTGTTACTTACTTATGTGAGTTTTGCCCCATTTTACGACTTTGTCACATTTGTTAAGTGAATTACTGCAGTTGTTAAGTTAGCGGCACAGTTCTTCTGTGTATCTGACTTCCCCATTGACTTTGCTCGTCAGAAGGTCGCAAAAGATGATCTCACGACCCCGGGACACTGCAACCATCATAAATATGAAGCAGCGGCCAAGCATCCAAAGTTTGGGGAATGCCGCAACGGTTGTAAGTGTGAAAAACGGTCACGAGTCACTTCTTTCATGGCCGTTGTAGCTTTCAACTGTCACTAAACGAACTGTTGTAAGTCAAGGACTACGTATATAATCATTTGAACTTCCTGCCTGGACTCTTGATCTCCTACATTTGACATGACATGGGAAGAGTCCCAAAGGTGGGACGGGCTTGGCTCAGACTGCTGAAGGTCCTCCAAGGCCTTACCCATGGCAGCTTCGTCGTCAGGTGGCCCCTCGTACAGAAGCTCACAGCGGTACTTCTGAGCAGTGACAGGGGAGGGCAGGTGTATAGTGATCATCTGAAGCAAAGCCTCTCCAGCAGGTAACCAGCGACGCATAACAGCCTGGAAAACACACAAAGAAATGCTACCTGAGCTACGGATCACGCAGCTTTCCCTCTTCAAAAAGGTAACAAAAACAATAGGGCACCCCCCGTTCTTCCAAAATGCAGGGCAGTTCTGCCTAAGGCTTGCGTGAAGCTTTGCAGCGTCCCTTGATCCAACTGAGCGTGGACAAGATCACGCTCAGCCTTGCTACCTCAAAACGGCACCTGCAATTCTCGGTGCACTCTGCTTGCTTACCACTGTTGTGTTAAAAGGACACACATACACACGCCATTTCAAAAAACCTTGAGAAGCGGCTTTCCTTCTTTCTCTCGATCTTCAGCGTCTAGCTTGATGTCCAGTTTTTCTATCAGCTTGGATGTTTCTTCTTTCTTGAAGTTCATGATGGCATCGAAGACCTGAGGGGGAGAGGGAAAAAGAAATTAAATGTAATCATCGACTCCGCAAGTTAAGAACCGATATCTGAAAGAGAAACCCGTCTGAGAATTTCCTCTGGGCCTACAATATAGCGCCCTCTTATCTGGGAGTAAGTAAGGTCTACTGATTTTTACCGGTCTTACTTCTAAGCTGATAAATATTCGGTTGTATCACGTAAATCAGGTTTCATCAAGTATCAGTTGTGGCTGACAATTTACAAAACGTTTCCTTCCTTGCAGTCCACCAGATTGTGCTCTAAGGCTCTTGGCATTCTCAGGTTCAGGAAACCTGGCCCTGCCATCCTCCTACATTCTTTGCTGAAACATGCGAAGGAAGGAGAACACAGGTGTCCCAGGATCCAATCCGAGTCGGGATCAGAGGTTTACTCTTTCAAACTTCCAGGCTCATACTGGACCCCAACCTCAGGAAACTTCTCTCTTTTCAGAATAGGCTGTTCTACCCACTGGTTGTGTGTAGCTATTAGTTGTTAATTAAGGCATTGATGGCCAACTATTAAGTTGTTAATTATTGTTTTCTCATGCCGCTGTGCCATCCTACCTGGTAGGCTGATGGTAAATCAGCACTCCTATTGACTGACAAGGGCCTGTTTCTCAGGCTTCAATCATTTCTCTAGCTGTTTTTGTCCCTGCACGACCAGCAATCATAATAGCTGTGAAATTGAACGCATTGCGAGTTTCGAGTTCGACTGAACTCATTGCAATGTGAGGCTACCATTGAGTCCTCATCTAACTGCTCATTCATGTTCTCAATATCTGTGGTTAGCTTCCTCCCCATCTGTCCTACATAGTCAGTCACAGGGACAATCCATACAGGATTGATAGTCTCATTTTGCAATGAACAAGGACATGCATTCAATTTTGCAGCTACTACTATTGTTGGCCGAGCAGGGACAAAAATAGCCAGATAAATTATTAAAGCTTGGGAGACGGGTCCCTTGTCAATCAATAGGTGTGCTGATTTACCACCAACCTACTAGTTACTTAAGAGTTGAGAGCTCAGCAGCACAAGGAAACAATTAATAGCCAGACACCAACACCCTAATTAACAACTAAAAGCTACACACAACTAGGCACCATATAAACACAACACATAAAACAGACCAGCGCACATTTTCTGAAACAGGCTATAACATTCATTTAAATCCAAGTACCTTGGCTTAACTTGTGTGGGAGGGATAGGAATAAAATCAAGCTACTTCACTGGGAACTAAAAAGCACTTATTCCAGGACCGCTGCATTAAGGCAGGAGAAGTCTGTCCACTGGGTATAAGAATCTTTCAAGCTGCACCAGAAAGACGCTTCTAAAGATGCGGCCACCAATTTATGAATACTCATGTGAAGGTATTTCATTCTTAGGTCTTTTGCCAATTACACGTTCTTGGAAATATGAATGTCGTCGGTGAAACGTATGAACGTCAAAGGGTGACGTTTGAAACGCAGATTAATTAGCATTCAATGTTATAAGGGTGTTTTGGTGAGTCCCAGCCATTACCTTAAAAATGGGATCCAGGATAAGTTGGCAGAAAGTCCGTGGCAATTTCTTCCCATCAGGGCCAGCTGCGGATTTGCTGAATTTCCCTGTTGCTGGGTCAAAATACCTAAATGAAAATTGGACCTGTTTTACATTCATGGGCTAAAGAAGAGAGAAAGAAACAGGCCTTCTCTGGACAAAATGGCTCATATATCATTAATACCAATCACGCCAGCACCATAGGATCACACATCATTCCACTTCCGTGTTCAAAACAAAGGAAACCAAATATTATTATTGTTGTTGTTGTTATTGTTGTTGTCAGCCAAATGTTCAGACTGGATTTGGCATTTTTGCCTACCTATCATCCTATGAAATCCTTTTCAAGGACTTGGAATAGGCAGATGTGGATGTTTGATGGTGTTAAAAGGATCATCGCAGGATGGAAGCTTGTCCCCCAGTAAAGCTGCCTTTTGCAATTGACTGATGGTGAATTTGTCAATGCCAATCAATGGTGGTGCTCCAGTTGTTACACCCAAGGCACCTATTACTATTGGTACTACGCTTGCTTGCCTTTGCCACAGTCGTTCAATTTCTATTTTCAGGTCTTTGTATTTTTGTCTCCTCCAGTTCTTTCTCTTCTATTCTGCTATACAGGTAATCCTCGACTGACACAGCAGTTCATTTAGTGACCGTTCGAAGTTACGACCGCACTGAAAAAAGTGTCTCGTGACTGTTTTTACACTTACGCCCTGCGGTCACGTGATCAAAATTCAGATGCTTGACCGCTGCAGTTCCCCAGGCTCATGTGATTCCCCTTTTGTGACCTTCTGACAAGCAAAGACAATGGGGAAGCCAGATTCACTTAACAATGGCAACAATTCACTTAACAACTGTGGCAAGGTCGCAGAATGGGGCAAAACTCACTTAACAAATGCTTTGCTTAGTAACATAAATTTTGGGCTCAATTTGTAATTGTAAGTTGAAGATTACATGTTTTACCTCGCCGTGGGGCTGTAGGTAGCTTACAACAATATTAAAAAATGTGCTTTATTGCAGCCAGATAGATGCCATTTCTTCTTAGACCCTCCCTGTATTATCTTGCTTTAACAAAAGGTGCAATCGGAGGGCATCGTTCTGCAAACCTGCATCCAAGGCCCACCTTCCCTAAAGTGTGTCCACCTGAGACCGAAGGCAGGGATGCTGTTTACTCACTTGTCTCCCCACAGCTTCTTCATCATGTCCTCCACTTTCTTGGCCCTGTCAGCTGCGGAGAGCTGGGCCTTTTCTCCTCTGGCTGCAAACTTGGCCACGTACATCTCGGCAAACTGCTTCAAGGTGAACGCCCAACCGTGCAGGCCAGAGCCGAAGCCAACGGTACCGATCACGGGGTCGATCTGTAAGCAAAGAAAGGGATTCGGCTGTTTTAAAAGAACACGGAGGAGGCCGTCTACTTGGAGAGCCAATCCCTCAATTCAAAGCGAGGAGCAGAAACCCCAAACCAACCCATTCAATTGCACCTAGCCTGCAGCTTGACTGGTTCCCTCCACCCCAAAAAAGGAGTGTTATAAATGTAGCACACAACGGATATAAATACAGGTGGTCCTTGACTTACAACAGTTCATTTAATGACCGTTCAAAGTTACAATCGACGACCGATGACCGTTTTTCATACTTATGACCCTTGCAACATCCCCACAATCATGTGATCAAAATTCAGATACTTGGCAATGGGTTCCTATTTATGACAGTTGCAGTGTCCCGGGGTCAAGCGATCCCTTTTTGCGACCTTCTGACAAGCGAAGTCAATGGGGAAAGCCAGATTCACTTAACAACCGGGTTACTAACTTATCAACTGCAGTGATTCACTTAACAAAGGTGGCAAGAAAGGTCGTTAAAACGGGCCAACACTCACTTAACAAATGTCTCACTGAACAACAGAAATTTTAGGCTCAATTGCGGTCGTAAGTCGAGGACTACCTGTAATGTATTATTTATTCAGCCAATTTGGTTAAGGGTAGCGATGGGCCATCGTGGCTATTTTACGACCTGTGGATTTCAACTCCCAGAGAATTCCTCAGCCAGCCAATAATGCTGGCTGGGGAATTCTGGGAGTTGAAGTCCGCAGGTCATAAGGTTGCCATAGTTGCCCACCCTTGATCTAGAGAAGTGTTTCCCAAACTTGGCTATTTTAAGGTGCATGGACTTCAACTCCCAGAATTCCCCAGACAGTAGGGCTGATTGAGGAATGCTGGGAGTTGAAGTCCGTACATTTTCAAAGGGTCAAGTTTGGGAAACACTGATCTAGAGGTTAAGGCACCAGGCTAGAAACCAAGAGACTGAGTCCTGTTCCTGCTTCGGGCATGACAGCCGGCTGGGGTGACTTTGAGTCCGTCACTCTCTCTCTCAGCCCATGACGTCAAGCTCAGGCAACAAGCCCACCGGTCAATTCCTGTCACAACCAATGATCAAACACTTGGCTGATTAGAAAAAAAACAGGCCGTGCGCTTGCAGGAAAATATCAGGAAGAAAACAAAACTTTTTTTTAAAAAAAAATCCAGACTTCTCCAAAGTTGGCACCTTTTAGACTTCTGGACTTCCAGCTCCCAGAATTCCCCAGCCAGCCGGCTCTGGAGGAGGGGAGGGGAGGGGAGGGGAGGAGAGAGTTGGAAGGGACCTTGGAGGTCTTCTAGTCCAACCCCCCTGCTTAGGCAGGAAACCCTCTACCATTTCAAACCAATGGTTGTCCGATCTCTTCTTAAAAACTTCCAGTGTTGGAGCATTCACAGCTTCTGAAGGCAAGTTGTTCCACTGAATAATTGTTCTAACCATCAGGAAATTTCTTTTTAGTTCTACTCTCCTTGATTAGTCTTTGACCCAGATTTAGCTTTGAGATCAGACAGAAAAGGACCCTGTTCCTCAGGGCTTGACTTTTTTTCCCCTACTCGGCGATGCTTAAGACGGATTCTGGGACCACATATGTACAGACAGTGTTAGGATATGATTTGGGCCTAACAGTTGTCCAGGCAATATATGTATTCTGTTACTTTAAGTTTTAATACTGCATCATGCTGTAATGCTGAGTCATGCTATAATTAACTGTAATTTAACAATGTATTTAAGCAAGGTACTGTAAGATATTCAGTTGATGATAAGCTGCTATCATCATGTGCGTGTGTGGGTGGATCTGCTACCATCCGGGGTTTGTGAACCAACTACTGTTTGTTTGGTAAGAGTTTGTTTGGAGTTAACCAGTAAAGACTTGGACTGTTTAGAAGACTACGAGATTGTTTATTTTCCCATTATAAAGACAACTTTTGATAACACCAGTTTGTATGTATTTCTATCTCATTGCTCTCAGCAACGTTTCTCTGTGCACTTTACTCTGCTAGTTGTTACACAACAACAATATCCTTAACAGACAGTCCTCAACTTGCAACCATTCGTTTAGTGGCTATTCCAAGTTACAGCAGTACTGAAAAAAAAAGTGACTTACAACCTTTCTCCCACACTTACGACCACTGCAGCATCCCCATGGTTATGTGGTCAGAATTCAGATCCTTGGCAATTGGCATGTATTTGTGACAACTGCGGGGTCCCCGAATAATAGGATCCCCTTTTATGACCTCCTGACATGCAAAATCAACAGGGAAAACAGGTTCACTTAACTTACTAACTTAACAACAGTTGCAAGAAAGGTGGTTAAAAATGGGACAACAGCTTGTGTGGTAATCCAACCCCTCCCCAATCATTAATGCTGTAGCACAACCTGGATTATGCAAAGGTCCTATGCTTTGCATTGGATTGTGCCCAGCACAATGTTTCCCAACGGCAGCCATTTTAAGACGCGTGGACTTCAACTCCCAGAATTCCCCAGCTGGGGAATTCTGGGAGTTGAAGTCCACGCGTCTTAAAATGGCTGCCATTGGGAAACTCTGGTCTAGCGCAACACCATGCAAACGCAATCCTACGGAACTAACTTCTTCCTTGCTCCAATCTCAACGTAAGTTCTCTTTACCATAATATTACCCATGGGTCCAGTTTCACCCTCTCCGTAAGTAGAAATGATGACGTTGACGTTCTCCACAATGCGCTGGAAGGTCTGGTAAAGCTCCTCGGGTTCTAGCTGCAGTTCCAGCAGAGCGCGGTCCATCTTGTTCATCATCAGGACGGGCTTGATGCGCTCGGCAATCGCCTGGCGAAGGACGGTCTCCGTCTGCACGCAAACCCCTGGAAGGGAAAGTTGACCGCCGGTATGATCTAGGCCAGGAAAGTCAAACACAAGTCCCACGGGCCAGATCCGACTCGCGATGTGGGTCGGATCCGGACCACGGAGCCGTCCTGGAAAATATAAGGGGCCAGCCCGTGTCTCTACTCAGTGCAAAGAGGAAACATGCCAGCAGTTTGGGGAGTGGCATCAAGCTGGCCACACCCACTCAGTCCCATCCCGTCCCACGCCAAGGTCAACCACAACCCTGATGCGGTCCTCAATGAAATTGAGTTTGACACCTCTGATCTAGGCTAATTCCAGAGAAGAATTAGTTGCTGAAAAGTTCCAGTATTCCAAAACTGTCAAAATGTTAGACCACTTCGGTGGAAAGAAGAAAAACATTACTGGCTTCCTACAAGTAATGGCCAGAGATTAGGGGCATCTAACTAATCTTGTATTATTTTTAATTTAAAAGATACATATCCCGTTTCTCAGCACTTAAAGGAGGAGAAGACTAGGTGTTCTATATCCTCAAGGTTTGTGGTGGGCTAGAATTTGTGTTGCTCAAAATTTGCATGCTACAGAAACATCAAATACTCCCCGAGGTTGTTGTGGCTCCGTTGCCTGAGCCTGCGTCATCAGCAGGGGAGGACTCTGAGAGTGAGAGAGAGGAGTTTGCAAGGCCTCCTTCTCCAGGACTCTCCTCTCTGGCAATGCCTCAGGAGGACACTGAAGAGCAGGAGATAGGCCCAGAGCCAAGCTCGTCCCCGCAGCCACAGGAGGACATTGACGAGGGGAGTGAGGTTTGGTTGGATCCTCGCCAGCGTCGGAGAGACAGGAGAGCCCAGCAGAGGAAAAGGCGTGGTTGTGATTAGCTGGTGGACCACGCCTCACAGGCTATAAAAGAGAGGGATTGCAGCCGTATCTTTGTGATGAACAAAATAAAGATTCATGGATCCCGGTTTTGAATCGGCCCTGCATCTCAGCTCTGAACATTTTGGTGATGTGTATTTGACTGAACTATTAATAAAGACGTTGGCAAGCAGCTGCGGGAATTGCTGCCAAACTTTGTTATCAGCTTACTTGGTTGCCTGCCAGTTCATTAGACTCTGACTGTCTGAGGGGGGTTATTCCTGGGAACGGGGCCAGAACAGAGGTGCCCATCTCACCTTAATTATTCTGAAGTTTTCCTGGGGGGAAAACTCTGATGCACTATCTAGACCAGGGGTCTCCAACCTTGGCATCTTTCAGCTTGGCGGACTTCTACTCCCTGGCTGGGGAATTCTAGGAATTGAAGTCCGTCAGGCTGAAAGTTGCCAAGGTTGGAGACCCCTGGTCTAGACCAGCGATCTCCAAAGTTGGCAACTTTTAAGACTTTGTACACTTCAATTCCCAGAATTCCTCAGCCAGCCATAAATTCCCGAACCATGCTGACTGGGGAATTCTGGGAGTTGAAGTCCACAAGTCTTTTAAAGGTGCCAACTTCGTGGAGACCCCTCATCTAAACTACCTCGCTTTAAGGTGTCACCAAGCATTCAACATTACTTGGGAATTCTAAAGGCCCATTAAGGAAAAGTGCTTGAAAAGGTAAAAGTGGAAAAACAGCTCTCTTAGAACTGAAAGGTGAAATTGTGGAGAGTTTATTGCATTGCACACGCATATTAAACAAGTTTGTTTCTACATTTTCTCCCAAAAGTTGGGAGTGAGAGGTGAACACTCATAGCACAGTGACATGCATAATTGCCTCTGATGTAGGCTGGACTAGTAATTAAGTGGTTTGCCCAGGGGAATCTAGAGAGTTGTGCTGCCAAGGAGAGATTTAATCCAAATTGCCACATCTGTTTTACCTTTCAGTGGCATACTGAATATACACAATAAGAGAAGTGGGTAAACATACTTTGCTGTGACAGCTTGTGAATTTGAGAGGAGACAAACAACAGCCAGATATCTGGTGATAATACTGCCAAGTTCCAAAATGTTTTATTGCCTTAAAAAAATCTAAATACTTGGCACTATCCACAGGGCTCAGCAATTCATAGATTGCTAATGGCTTTGTTAGCCATCCAGCAACCTTGATTGCAAGGAGCGACACAGCTCCAAGGAGAATCTTATCCTTGCTACTATGCTGTGCTTTGGAAAGCCTGAGTAAATCAGGAATCTTTCTTGCCAGGCGTATGCTTAGCACCAAGGTGCTCATTGATCACATATTAGCTGAATAGCTGTGTTCCGCTAGGAAACTATGTGATCGGGCTTGATAAATTGACAGTTAAGAGTTTGAAAATTAATGAGTAGTTACCATCGGCCTCTCCTCTCCCCTTCTCTTCCTCAGGCTTGCCCCATAGATCGGACGTTGACTTACCTGAACGTCCATTTTCTGGGTGCTGCGGATACACTCCATGGCTGGGACCAATCCTCTTTTCTGACAGCAACTGAGAGAATTTTAAATCAATTTCCTTCCTGCTCTGTGCTCTTGCCACTCCCCTTTTCCCAAGAATCCCCAGTCTTGAACGAAGGTGCAGAACAGCTCAAGGTACAACTCAATTTTATTAACAACATAACTCATCAACCATAACAATAACAACAACCACAAGCAGCCAAGGAATGGGAGGGAATGGAGTGTATCCGCAGCACCCAGAAAATGGACGTTCAGGTAAGTCAACGTCCGTTTTCCAGTGTGCTGCGTCTACACTCCATGGCTGGGACATACCCAAGCTCAGAAACCCGGGGCGGGATCTTGGCTGCCTCCCGCAGATCCATCATCCACTACTCTCTGCAATACACACCTCCCGAAGGAGGCCTCTGCGGAAGCAAACGAATCAATCCGGTAATGTCTAATAAACGGGGATAATGAAGTCCAAGTAGCAGCCCTACAAACGTCCAGCACCGAAGCCTGAGTTGCCCAGGCCGCGGAAGCCGAAGCACTTCTGGTCGAATGGGCCAGAATCCTCGAAGGAACAGGGCGCGCCTGATGTTCATAAGCCAACGCTATACAGGCCTTAATCCACCGACCCACTGTCGCTGAAGATACCTTCTGGCCCATAGTAGCCGGATGAAACGAGACCAACAGGGCTTCCGACTTCCGAAACGACTCAGTCCTGCGAATGTAACGCCGCAACGCCCGGCGAACATCGAGGGTGTGCCAAAGGACCTCCCGGTGGTGTCTTGGTTCCGGACAGAAGTCCGGCAATATCACCTCCTGGGCCCGATGGAACCACGTGTTAACTTTGGGAGTAAAAGCAGGGTCGAGCCGAAGCACCACTCGATCCGGGTGAAAGATGCATAAATCCTTCCTTACGGAAAGTGCAGCCAGCTCGGAAATCCTCCTCGCGGACATAATCGCTAACAGGAACGCCACCTTATACGAAAGGAACTTGAGGGACACAGAACCCAACGGCTCAAATGGGGAAACAGTCAAAGCCTGCAACACAAGGGACAAATCCCACGTGGGAAACGATGAACAGTTGGAGGTCGTCGATTAGTGGCACCATGGAGGAACTCCCAAACCCACGGGTGATGCGATAGAGAACGATGCGGAGGACAAGATATGACCGTCGACAGAGCCGCCACCTGACGACGCAACGTGGCCGGAGCCAAGCCTTTATTGAACCCGGCCAGCAGAAAGTCCAGCACATCCTCTATGGCAGCAGAAGTAGGGTCAACGTGCTGTCCAGCTGCCCAACGACAAAACGCCTTCCATGTCGCCTCATAAATACGGGTCGTAGAAGGTCTCCTTGCAGACTGGATCATGCCTATAACATCCTCCGACAGTCGGCCCTTCCTCAGAATGAGCCGCTCAAGCGCCACACGGCCAACTGGAGCCATTGAGGCTCTGGATGAAGAATGGCCCCTTGACAGAGAGCGACTCGATGAGGCGGAATCACCCATGGACTGCCGACCGAGAGCTCGACCAGGTCGGCGAACCACGGGCGACGGGGCCAGTGAGGCGCTACCAACAGCAGCTCTGCCCGTTCCTCCACTATCTTCCGGACCACCTGGGGGATCAGGGCCACGGGGGGAAAGGCATACAGCAGGCCTTCTGGCCAGCGGCATCGTAGAGCGTCGACCCCTTCTGCCCTGGGGCTTGGGTAACGTGAGATGAACCGTGGGAGTTGCGCGTTGGAAGGGCTGGCGAACAGGTCGATCAACGGATTCCCGAACCGGAGAGCTAGTTCCTGGAACAGACTCGGATGTAGCTGCCACTCGGCCGGGTCTATCCATTCTCTGCTCAGCCAATCTGCTTGAACGTTTGCGGACCCCGATATGTGATCCGCCCGGATCGACAGAAGATGTTGCTCTGCCCAGCCGAACAGCCTCTCCGACTCCAACATCAGGGACCGCGACTTCGTGCCTCCCTCCCTGTTCACATGGGCCTTTGCCGAAGTGTTGTCCGTGAGGACTAGGACGTGACGGCCCCGCACAGCCTGCTCGAAGTGAAGAAGGGCCAGCCGAATCGCCCGAAGCTCCAGAAGGTTTATGTTGTGACGACGCTCCAAACGAGACCACCGGCCCTGAGCCACCTGGGTCGCCAGGTGGGCGCCCCAACCCTGGAGACTTGCATCGGTTGTCATCACTAACCTGTCCAGTTCCAGGAAATGGCAGCCGTGAAGAATGGCCGGCGACGTCCACCAACGAAGGGAAAGACGGACTTGAGGAGGAACAAACACCTTCCTCGACGTGTTGGCCACGCCCTTCCGCTGAAACGGGAGGAGCATCCATTGCAACGCTCGGGAGTGTCTGCGAGCCCAAGGCACTATCTGGAAACACGACACCAGCTTCCCCAGCAGTTGAGAGAGAGTCATTAGGGGCACTGATCTTAGGGTCAGAACCTGATTGAGCAAGGCTGTAAGGTTCTGGATTCTCTCCGGAGACAGAAATACCTGACCCTTCGTCGAGTCTATCACGGAACCCAGGTGCAGTATGGACGTGGACGGAAAGAGATGGCTCTTGTCCTCGTTTACGGAAAAGACGTGGGACCTGAAGGCAGACAGGACTTGGCTCAGATCGTGCGCAGCTCGATCCCTGGAGGACGAAAGAACTAGAATGTCGTCCAGGTAACACAAAGTCCGGACTGGAATCGAGTGAAGGGTTGCAGCGACGACTGCCACCAGCTTGGTAAAGGTTCTGGGAGCAGATGAAAGTCCAAAGGGCATGGCACAGTACTGGTAATGCCTGCCGGCAAATTCGAACCGTAGGTATTGGCGATGGGCAGGATAGACTGGTACGTGAAGATAGGCCTCGCGGAGATCCACAGACTGCATGAAATCCCCTTTGCGAACGGAAGCCAGGATTGAACGTAACGAGTGCATTCTGAAGCGGCGATAGCGCACCGCTAGGTTGAGCTGCTTCAAATTGAGGATGCCCCGGACACCCCCCGAACTTTTGGGGACCAGGAACAAGATTGAATAAAATCCCTTCCCCCGCTGGTCCAATGGGACCTGTTCTATAGCGTTGATCTCGAGGAGATGTGATATCTCTAGCAGCATGAGCCGTCGGTTGCGTGACGAAGATGGGACCGGGCACCTGAGGAACCGATTTGGCGGCCGATCTACAAACTCGATCCGGAGGCCTTCGGAGACCGTACGTCGTACCCAACTGTCCGAGGTCGACTGGAACCATTGCTGATGGAAGAACCGGATGCGACCCCCCACCGGCCCTTCCGGCCACAAGTCATTTGCCCCTTCTGAATGGTTTGGGACCGGCCCCGCGGTAAGGGCGTCTGGGAGGGCCCTGCTGTCTTGCTCGGTCCCGGAACCTCTGTCTGTCGGAGGTGCGGTCTGCTGGTTGAAAGGACTGCCTGTATGAGGAGGGACCGCTACCTCCAGAGTAGGGTCGAAAGGGCTGCCGCTGGGAGTAAGGCGTATATCGTCTGTCCGGCCTACGAAAGGACGAAGGAAGCACCTTCCGCTTGTCCTTGTCTTCTACGAGGAGCGGATCTAAGGCTGCCCCAAACAAGTTAGGCCCTTTGAACGGGGCCGAGGCCAGCTTCCATTTTGTCTTCACGTCCGCCTTCCAAGGGTGCAGCCAGAAGAGCCGACGAGACGTGATCGAGGAAGCAAGGGCACGAGACGTAAACTTTACAGAATTTAAGGAGGCATCCGCGGAATACTCAGTAGCGGCTATGATTTTATTGACATCTTGGTGTAAGCGGGTTTCTTCTGGAGGAAGTCGCTCCTGGAGTTGACGGAGCCAAATCAAAGAGGCGCGGTTGAAAAAGGACGTAGCCGTCGCCGTCCGCACAGCCCAACTACCCGCCTGATGAGACTTGCGAAATGCTAACTCAGTGCGCCTGTCCTCAGATTTGAGGCCTTCCATCGGGTCAGAGGAGATCAGGGAATGAGTGGTGAGGCTCGCTACAGGGCCATCAACTGTGGGCAAGGTCAGCAGCTCATCCAACTCTGGTGCGGAACAATACAACTTCTTGTCCTGATTTGAAGGAGCAGTAAGGGACCCGGGTTGGCCCCACGGGGCTTGCAACACATCCGTGAAGAGCTGGGGGCACGGGATAAAGTCCTTCTCCCGTTTGGTCTGCTTAAAGAGCGCATCATGTGGCCCCGCCTCAGATTGGGACTCGGGAAGTTGAGCCCCCACCGATCCCAGGTTAGTGGTAAGGCGAGCTTTGTGGAGAAGGGACTTGAACAGAGACGGACGAAAAAGACCTGTGAAGGCCGGGGTGTCAGGTTCCAGTCCCTCATCTTCGGAAAATTCAGGATCTTCCGGTGGCCCCTCATCCCGATCAGAATACTCAGAAGAGTCCGATTCTCGCCGAAGGGGGGAACGGGATCTGTGTGGCCGTGAGGAATACAAGGCCTCCTGGCGTGCACCCGAAGCAGAACCGTGAGCAGTTTGCTGGGCACTCGCCGCCATGATGGTGGCCAGCGCAGTTGATAGCATAGCCTGAAAGTCCGGTTGCGAACTGGCAGGAACTGGCTCTGGAGAACGAAGGCCCGCAGCAGTCGGCGTGAACGTGGCTGACGGTGCCTGCTTCACCGGCAGGGACGTGTCCGCTCCCACAACAGATACATCTGGCATGGATTGCGACACTCTCTTGGATAATGACAATGGATTCAAAGAGGTATGCGCCAGGGAGGTATGTTCACGTGACAGTGAAGGTGTCTGATGTTGACTCAAGGCCTGATTGGCCAGCAAGGCAGCCGCCTGCTTGGTCTTGTCAAATTGTCTTTCAAAGGCCTTGTGTCTGCGGAGTGCATCTTTGTCACTAGCCGAGGAGCCTTTTGAATGATGCGACTTGTGTCCCGAGGAGGCGGAACGTTTGTCTTTCTTCTTCCGGTAAGATCTGGAGGACCTGGCAGGGCTGGATTCCTGCTCCAGGTCAGATGATAGGGAAGAGTCCGCCATACCACCTCAATGCGATAGCCAGTCAATGCGTGGAGGTTTTTAATTGTATATATATATATATATATATAGGTATATATATATATATTATTATTATTATTATTATTATTATTATTATTATTTATTATTATTGTTGTTTCTTTTCTTTTCCTTTTTTTTTTTTTAGGTTGCAGGAGCCAGCCTGGGGACTCCCCCCCCCTCTTTCAGGCCAAAGCAAACGGCTGAACAGCAGACCTCAGAGAAATGTGAGGCCAAGCAGGAAAAAATCGCCCAAGTCAGCCAAGCGTGGCAGAGAGATTCAGGGCGAAACCGCTTGGGAGGGTGGACCAGTAGCAAGCGCCCTTCCCAGCGCTGTAACCGGCAGGAGAAAAGGCCCAAAGACGTCAAGGAAGGGGCCCCAAAATGGCGGGCGCTGCCGCGGTGTGTCCAAAATGGCGGGCGCCACCTCACCCTCTTTCAAAATGGCGGGCGCCGCTCCACGATGCCAATGGCGGCCGCCCCGCTCACCAGCCGGTAGCCCTCGCGAAGACAAGCGCTGGGCTCGGCTAACAACCGCCAGGGAGAGGCTTCAATGGCGGGCGCTGCAGGGAGCCTTCCGAATCGGCGGGTGCTCCCCCCCCTCCTCTCAAAATGGCGGGCGCCGCTCCTCCGCTCTAATGGCGGCCGCCCCGCTTACCAGCCCGCAGGCGACTTTCGGGTGAGGCGTCGGGCTCAGGCAGTTAAAATCTCGTCGGAGACTGGTGCGATGGAACGCCGCCCAGACCTCCCGACTGGCGACTGGTGTCAACAGCTGCCTCCCGGGGTTTCTCCCTTTTGACTCCGTCCGCTGCGAGCCAGCGGAACGGCAGTCGGCGCCGAAATGCGGAGGACGAGGCCTCCGACTGAACTATGCTTGCCCTGCCGCCGCCTCTCCTAGAAACGATCGTTGGGGTGGAGGGGGTTACGACGGCGAACCGCCCAGCCCCCAATCCACCGGCGGCCAGAGAAAAGCCGAATCTGCCCCGCGGGGTCAGAAACGGCGGCTGCGAGCGCTTGAGGCGCCTAGGCAAGGCCCGACCTGGGAACCAGGCACGGAGCCAGCAACGAGCAGCCAGGCAGGCAACTGTAAATTAAACGACTCCTACTCTCCACCGTGGAATAATGAGAAAAAATTTTTAAAGGGGAAAAATGGCTAATCAAAAATAAACAAAGGCCTAATCGCACTACACTCAAGAGCACAGAGAAATCCACCTCAGTCTGTCAGCAACTGAGAGAAAGACTGGGGATTCTTGGGAAAAGGGGAGTGGCAAGAGCACAGAGCAGGAAGGAAATTGATTTAAAATTCTCTCAGTTGCTGTCAGAAAAGAGGATTGGTCCCAGCCATGGAGTGTAGACGCAGCACACTGGAAAACATCTCCTCTCTCCTTCACTTCCTCAGGCTGGCCCCACAGCAGCCTCCTCCTCTTCTCTCCCTCAGGCTGGCCCCATAGATCCTCTCCTATCCCCTTCTCTCCTTCAGGCTGGCCCCATAGATCCTCTCCTATCCCCTTCTCTCCTTCAGGCTGGCCCCATAGATCCTCTCCTATCCCCTTCTCTTCCTCAGGCTGGCCCCATAGATTCTCTCCTATCCCCTTCTCTCCTTCAGGCTGGCCCCATAGATCCTCTCCTATCCCCTTCTCTTCCTCAGGCTGGCCCCATAGATCCTCTCCTCTCCCCTTCTCTCCTTCAGGCTGGCCCCATAGATCCTCTCCTATCCCCTTCTCTTCCTCAGGCTGGCCCCATAGATCCTCTCCTATCCCCTTCTCTCCTTCAGGCTGGCCATAGATCCTCTCCTCTCCCCTTTTCTCCTTCAGGCTGGCCCCATAGATCCTCTTTCCCCTTCTCTCCTTCAGGCTGGCCCCATAGATCCTCTTTCCCCTTCTCTCCTTCAGGCTGGCCCCATAGATCCTCTCCTATCCCCTTCTCTCCTTCAGGCTGGCCCCATAGATCCTCTTTCCCCTCCTCTCCCTCAGGCTGGCCGCATAGATCCTCTGTCCCCTTCTCTCCCTCAGGCTTGCCCCATAGATCCTCTCCTCTCTCCTTCTCTTCCTCAGGCTGGCCCCACAGCAGCCTCCTCCTCTCCTCTCCCTCAGGCTGGCCCCACAGATCCTCTCCTATCCCATTCTCTCCTTCAGGCTGGCCCCATAGATCCTCTTCTATCCCCTTCTCTCCTTCAGGCTGGCCCCATAGATCCTCTCCTCTCTCCTTCTCTTCCTCAGGCTGGCCCCACAGCAGCCTCCTCTTCTCCTCTCCCTCAGGCTGGCCCCATAGATCCTCTCTTCTCTCCCTCAGGCTGGCCCCATAGATCCTCTCCTATCCCATTCTCTCCTTCAGGCTGGCCCCATAGATCCTCTTCTATCCCCTTCTCTCCCTCAGGCTGGCTCCATAGATCTTCTCCTATCCCCTTCTCTCCTTCAGGCTGGCCCCATAGATCCTCTCCTATCCCCTTCTCTCCCTCAGGCTGGCTCCATAGATCCTCTCCTATCCCCTTCTCTCCTTCAGGCTGGCCCCATAGATCCTCTCCTATCCCCTTCTCTCCTTCAGGCTGGCCCCATAGATCCTCTCCTATCCCCTCTCTCCCTCAGGCTGGCCCCATAGATCCTCTCTTCTCTCCTTGTGTCCCTCAGGCTGGCCCCATAGATCCTCTCCTATCCCCTTCTCTCCTTCAGACTTTCTAGCCTCTTCTCTCCCTTAGGCTTGCCCCACAGAAGCCTGTCTTATGCTATCCCGTTCTCTCCAGAGTTATTTTCAAGTTGGGAGGGCGAGTAAAATGTCTAACTAATTAGCATCAGAGCGTGTTATAATAATATAGGAAATACCAATGCTCTGATGGTCATTTCGAAAAATCCTTTCTTAATGAGCACCTAGAAGCCAAGAGGAACATACGTGGCAAATTTCAAGTTTGTAGGCTTTACAGTTCTGGAGATTTCATGATTAATGAGTGATGGGTTTTCATTTTTCTATATAAAGAGTGAAGGAAAATTGTGGATTCCTTCAGAATCAGATGCTAAGATATAGGTAGTCCTTGACTTACAACAGTAGTATTCAAAGTTACGAGGCAATGAAAAAAAAGACTCATGATCGTTCTTCACGCTTATGACAGTTACACCACCTCCCTGGTCACATGATCAAAATTCAGACGCTTGGCAACTGACTCCTATTTTTGACGGCTGCAGTATCCCGTGATGTTGCGTGATCCACTTTTTGTGACCTTCTGACAAGCAAATGGGGGGAAGCCATTAACAACCGTGTTCCTAAGTTAATTACTGCAGTGGTTCACTTCACAACTGTGGCAAAAAAGGTCGTAAAATGAGGGCAACTTCACTTTGCAACCCTGTCATGTAACAACAGAAATTCTGGGCCCAATTGAGGTCGTAAGTCGAGGACTACCTGTATTCTCCATCAGAGTCTACCAGTTCTTTCTCTGGAAAGCACAATGTTCCTGCGCAATTAAAGCCTCTTAATTTTAAGTACATTCACCTGAAACACAGTCAACGACTACAAGAGCTCCGTCAGTGACGCGAAGGGCTGCTGTGACTTCGGAGGAGAAATCCACGTGCCCGGGGGAGTCGATTAAATTAATGAGGAAACCGGAGCCATCTTTGCATTGCTTGATAAAGGCCAAATCGTTTTCTGAGAGCTCGTAGTAGAGAGAAATGGCCCTAGAAAAGAAGACAAATGATTTTCCTAAAGCACATTTAAATTCACGTCAAACATCTGCATATAATGCTGTGCCCTCTGGGTGCGCTGGAACCACAACACCCATAATCCTCAGGCACCAGGGCTGGGTGGGCACTAAAATAAACTAAGGCACCACTGCCTAAGACTCCTTCGTTTATCAAAGTGCAAATCTTGGAAACCAGATGTTATTTATTTATTTATTTATTTATTTATTATTTCAATTTATAAACCACCCTTCTCCTTGCGGACTCAGGGCGGTGAACAGCCAGAATAAAACATGGTATGCAAAAGTTAAAAACAATTAAAAATTATTAAATATTATTCGGCCAAGAATTAAAACAACCCAATTTCAAATCAATTTCAAATTTAAAAACGGAGGATGGGATCAAGCTAGCCCAGCTAGATGGAATAAATGGGTTTTAAGTTTTGAGTTCTCACTTTCTCTGTCATTCCCAACTCCCTTCTAGAAAGTAGTAACTTCTGAGTTTCCAGCTACGTATAAACAAGCCTCTGCATTTCAGGAAAGTTTTGCTGGCATGGCCATTGAAATTTTAGCTTTATAGATTTTTTTTTAACATATACAAACACTAAAATTAAAAAGGAGAATTGGGAAGAGCCTCAGTGGTGCAGCAGACTAAAGTGCTGTTAAGTGCTAGACCAGTGATGGCTCACCTTTTTGCCGTTGCATGCCAAAAGCGGGGAGGGGGGGGAGAGTGGGGGGATTGTGTGCGTGCGTGCCCACACCCATAATTCAATGCCCACCCGTGCCCCGCCCTCCTGCGTCTGTGCGCATGTTCCCCCCACGCTACCCCCGTTTTTGGCATGTGATGGCACAGTGGGCCCATTTTTCACGCTCCCCAGGCTCCGAAGGCTTTCTAGGAGCCTGGGGAGGGCAAAAACAGCCTTCCTCAACACCCCCAGGAGGCCCTCCAGAGGCTGTAAACAGCCCATTTCTCAACTTCCAGTGGATCGAGAAGGCCCGAAAATCAGCTGGCCGGCGGGCACATGTGTGCTGGAGCCGAGCTAGGGCAACACTCGTGTGCCCTAAGATATGGCTTCGCGTGCTACCTGGGGCACCCGTGCCATAGGTTCGCCATCACAGTGCTAGACCTTAGCTGCCAGCTGCCTGCAATTAGTGCAAGTTCGAATCTCACCAGCTCAAGGTTGACTCAGCCTTCCATCCTTTCGAGGTAGGTAAATTGAGGACCCAAATTGTGGGGGCAATAAGCTGACTTTGTACAGAACAACACCGCTTGGGGGGGGGGGGGCGAAAGCCGTAATAAGCAGGTATATACAAAAAAAGTATGCAGGCTATTGCTATAATGCATTGTAAGCCGCCCCGAGTCTACGGAGAAGGGCGGCATATAAATTGGACTAATAATAATAAACAAGAAATGTTGATGAGGAATACAGAAATAACAGGATAACAAGAGTTGGAAAGGATACTTTGGAGGTTTTCTTAGTCCAATCCCTTGCTCTAGCAAAAACCCTGCAACATTTGAGACAAAGTGTTGTCCAATCTCTTCTTAAAAACTTCCAGTGTTGGAGAATTCACAACTTCTGGAGGCCAATTGTTCCACTGATTAATTATTCTGTCAGGAAATCTCTCCCTAGTTCTAGGTTCTCTCCTTGCTCAGTTTCCATCCGTTGCTTCTTGTCTTGCCTTCATGTGCTTTGGAGAATCGACTGATCCCCCCTCCCCTCTCTGTGGCAGCCCCTCAAGTATTGGAACGCTGCTATCATATCACCCCTAATCCTTCTTTTCATTAGACATTCCCAATTCCTGCAATTATTCTTCATATGTTTTAGATGACTGAATTTGAATTAAACTGTTGAGTTAAATGAAATAAGCTGACCGTCTCCATACAGCACACTTAATTTGCTGCCGAATTCATTCATGTTCGCCATTTTCACGATATACTGAATCATAAATCAACCAATTCAATAAATCAGAAAAACTCAGTGAGGTTAAGTAGTAACCTGATTTGCTTAAACATCTTTTGTAAAGATGTAAAGCCGTGTTTCTCAATCTTGGCAACTTTTTAACAAACTGCACTGTTTGGTTTGGTGGCAGCAGTGCCTCACATAGAAAGTCCATACAGCGAGTGGTAAGTGACAATCAAGTTATTGTTCTGTTCTGTTCTGTTCTGTTCTGTTCTGTTCTGTTCTGTTCTGTTCTGTTCTGTTCTGTTCTGTTCTATTCTATTCTATTCTATTCTATTCTATTCTATTCTATTCTATTCTATTCTATTCTATTCTATTCTATTCTATTCTATTCTATTCTTCTATTCTATTCTAAAGTCTAGTCTAGTCTAGTCTAGTCTAGTCTAGTCTAGTCTAGTCTAGTCTAGTCTAGTCTAGTCTAGAAGTCAAGTCAAGTCAAGTCAAGTCAAGTCATCCAGTCAGCATGGCTGGCTGGGAGATTCTGGGAGTTGAAGTCCACACATCTTAATCTTGCTAAGGTTGGGAAACACTGATGGAAAATATATCATGGCATTTCTTTATTTTGTATGCTGCTCACACAAATAATGCAGAAATGCATCCTTACTTGGGAGGAATAGTATGGCCTTCATCCTAACCATGTTTGATAAACCCATGCCATGTTTGTTTCATGTGATGTTAATGCTGGTAGTGCTCGACTTACAACCATTCGTTTAGTGACTGAAGTAACAACAACACTGAAAAAAGTGACTTATGACTGGTTTTCACAGCTACCACTGTTGCAGCATCCCCCATGGTCACGTGATAAAAGTTTGGGCATTTGACAACTAACTCATCGTTATGACAGTCGGTTAGACGGTGTCGGCTGGCAGCCCCCAGGGGTAGAGCCTTCTCTGTGGGTGCACCCACCCTCTGGAATCGACTCCCCTTGGAGCTCCGGTTGGCTTCTGACCTTCGCCCCTTCCACCGCGAATTGAAAACTTGGTTATTCAAGTTCCCCGACCTGGACTGATGGGGTTTTATGGATGTCTAAATTTTAGTTGGTCTAATCAGATTTTAACTTTGTACTATGGCTTTGTGAATTTTATTATTGTGAGTCGCATTGAGTCCGTTGGAGATAGGGCGGCATATAAGCCAAATAAAATAAAATAAATAAAGTTGCGGTATCCTGGGTGACACCATGATCACCATTTGTAACCTTCCAGCCAGCTTCCAACAACCAAAGTAAAGGGGGGGGAGGGGGGAGAGCCTGGTTCGTTTAACAACTGAATGATTCACTTAAACTCTGGCAAGAAAGACTGTAAAATGGGGCAAAACTCACTTAACAACTGCCTTGCTTAGCAGTGGAAATTTTGGGCTCGATTGTGGTTGTAAGTTGAGGACCACCTGTAGAAATTCTAAACCTTTGGACCTAACATGTTTATGATCCCTCATATCTTGTGTGCCTTGCATGTGATATACTTTGTGAAACAGACTCTGATGCAGAAACACAATCGCAAAGTATTTTATTATTGCTATCACAACTGGTATGACTACCACTCTAAAATCCACCTTCCCCCCCTTTTTTTCAAAGTACTGTATTTTCCTGCGTATAAGACTACTTTCTAACACACAAAAATCTTCTCAAAAGTCGGGGGTCGTCTTATACGCCGGGTCTCATTCTCCTGTAACCAGGCAGACCAGCCCATAAGGCTCTGACGAGCCTTAAATGGCTCTGAGGAGGGTCGTCTTATACGCCCAGTCGTCTTTCACGCCGGAAAATACGGTATTTTAAAGCAGCAGTCTCCAACAATTCCAGCCTGGCAGGAGTGGAGGAGAGGTGATGGTTTCATGTGAGTGGCAGGTGCGTGCACAAGTGCACAGGGCTCCATTTGAACAAGTGGTGGGCACGCATGCCCACCACTCGCACAAGTAGAGCTTCACACACAAGCACGAGATCCTGCTGTTCACACAAATGGACCTTCACACGCATTGCCCGCCTCTTGCGCAGCCCAGTTCCGAACAGGCCACAGCCTGATAGTGGGCCTTGGCCCTGGGGCTGGGGAGCCTTGTTTTAAAGAGCATGCCAACTTCGAATTGAACCTGGCCACAGCCATCTTTCTGTTCCCCAGTTGCCACACGGAGGGGGAAGGAGGTTGGAATGCATTACCAGACGCAACAAAGAGCTTTCTCCTGAGAACCAAGGTCATCTCTGGTGTCTGGTAACAGATAAGGTTGGGGAAGGAGTGCCTGGAAAGCCCGCCAATTAACACAACTGGCCAACGTGACCCGTGACACTTGGAGATGGGGTTATTTCCTAGTTTAATTATACTGAAACCACGGGAAAGGTTTAGATTTGGTTTTCCATTGAAGCTGTGCCGATATGATGTCCTCATTAAAGACGACTTTTGAGAAGGAGCTCAGTCTCAGGTTCCTGATTTGCTTGAGTTCGTTAGTCGGAGCCTTGGCAGAGCATTTTGCTGGGTGCTACTATGAACAAGAAACAACTTGGCAAGTCTAAGTTACAAGAGTCAGATACTCTAACCTATAAAATCAGTCGAGAGGGTGAATTTTTCAAAATAAACTAGCATAAATCAACTGGATGTCTGCTATCTTCGGAACCCTCCGTTTGTAACTAATGTTTAATTTTTGTTTTGACAGTCAAAAAGGACTGCAGATAAAAGCAAACAATACTCACGTAGATTTGATTGTGATACACCTTTCCTGTTCGTCTTTCCGTGTGTCAGTAAATCGTGTTTCCCCAGCCCTGGCAGAAGCGATGATACCCGCTTTACACACTAAGGAATCGGTAAGGGTGGACTTGCCATGATCCACATGAGCAATCACCGACATGTTTCTGATGTTGGACTTTTTGTCCATGATCGCTCGGATCTGGTCTACTGTAAAATTCACCTGAAAGCGAAGAAGAGAAAGTAAATAAAAAGAGACAGGGAACATAACTCGGGGGTGGTTTTATTCCATAAATATTTCACAGGAAGTAAAACAGAAAGCTTTTGTGGCATTTATTTATGTGCTTTCAAGGTGGTGTCAGCTCTAAGCCAGAGGTCTCCAACCTTGGCAACTTTAAGCCTGACGGACTTCAAGTCCCAGAACTCCCCAGCCAGTTGAAGTCCACCAGGCTTAAAGTTGCCAAGGTTGGAGACCCCTGCTCTAGTAACCATGCAGAATTTCTCCCTGACTATCTCTTTATTTATTTATTTATTTTATTTATTTAATTTGATTTATATGCCGCCCTTCTCCGGAGACTCAGGGCGGCTTACAATGCGTTAAGCAATAGCCTTCATACTTTTGTATATTTATACAAAGTCAGCTTATTGCCCCCACAAACTGGGTCCTCAATTTACCCACCTTAGAAAGGATGGAAGGCTGAGTCGACCTTGAGCCTGGCTAGGATTGAACTCACAGAAATTACAGGCAGCTGGTGTTAATTGCTGCCTTTAGTAGGAGGCATTAGCCCTCTACGCTACACAGGCTCCTAACCCCCTACGCTACACAGGCTCCTCCCTCACTCACATGAATCTCTTACCTGGCCCTTTAGTTCTTCCAACGGTGTACCTATCTTTGCTGTGACTCGATGGTCCCTAATCTTTCTGGCTCTGAGAACCGGTGGCAGCAATGGTGGGAGGAGGGAGAGGGGGTGGTATTGCATGCCTGCGCGCCACTTGCACAGATCAGCTTTGTGTGTACACACACATGCCGCCTGCATGACCCAGTTCCTATGCACTGGGTCCAGGCTGCAGACTGGGGTTGGCGTTGGGGACCCTTGCTATAACTGACTCTATCCTTGCGCTGGCCTTTCTCTCCTCCTCCTCGTTCAATCCACCTTTCCCATCATCAGAGCCTTCTCTGGAGAGCTAAGTCTTCACATAATGCATTAAGATATTATATCAGGTCTCTGTAATATCGATGAGGTGGGGGTTTTTTTTGTTTTTTTGTTTTTAAATGCCTTTATTGGAATAATATTGTACTGTAGTCCAGCTGAAATGAATTTTGCTATTTTCCTTTTCAACTTTATCTTGGGATTCTAGTCACAGTCTAGCATTGCGAACTGTTACTTTTCAACAGAATTAAAACAATGACTTTTAATGTTAATTGTTGCTCAGGTATGCATAGTTAATTCAGTGTCAGAAGCTTACTGTGCTGCTAGGCTCACTCCTGGCTTTTCAATTTAAAAAAAAAAAACTGACATCATAAAACTATCAAATTAAGCTGTCAGGCAGCAACATTCCTGCTTTGTGGAATACAGGATCATAATTATTTCACAGATAGCTAATTATCTAGTGTACTATTTCCATATGAGTAGAACATGCTATGGTAATCTCAAATTCTACCTTTTTAATAACCAAAACAAGTTTTGGCAACCGTATTATCAAACTATAGTATCTTCTGTTATTGACTATCATCACACAGCTGCATTAGTTTGGCATTTGTTGGGTTTTCTAGTTAAAAATCAGACTTTAACTCAAGGGGCGTCCAACCTTGAAAAGATTACGATTTGTGGACTTCAACTTCCAGAATTCCCCAGCCAGCCACACTGGTTGGGGAATTTCTCATTAAAGCAATGATATCATTTGCATCTTCTATTCCCTCTGGAATAGTCTTCCCACCGACCTCAGGACGGCCCCCGACCTCCCCTCCTTTCGCTGGGGATTAAAGACATGGCTGTTTAAAGAACATTACGATTGTGGGGTTATATAGTCTTTTTAGAATGATTTTAATGGATTTTAATGCGTTTTAATTGTGTTTATTGTGATTTGTATTTATGATTGTTTTTGTAAGCTGCCCTGAGTCCTTGGGGAGAATGGCGGCATATAAATCACATAAATAAATAAATAAATCTTGCTACAGCAGAGCAAGTAAATTTTTTTTCTTCAATCATTAGGACTGTTATGCAGTCATTCACTTGGACAATTTTTTGCCCGTTTCTGTTGTTACTTTCAAAGTTGGGCAGAAAACTTTTTACTTGCCATGCTAGTGAGATGCTAATGATATCACTGTTTTGATGAGAGGAATGGTTAAAGCAGCGGTATCCGACCTTGGAAAAGTTAAGATCTGTGGACTTCAAATCCCAGAGTTCCTCAGCCACATTCCAAAGCTGGGAACAGTATATCTAAAGTTCCTGGGCCTTTGGCCTTCCAACTCATCTAAAGCATGGTCTCAAATAACCCATGCCAGCTGCTTCTTGAGATGAGTGGCACTTGGCACACCGACACTGCAACTGGAAGGGGCTTGAAGCATTAAGACTCAACCAGCACACGCTCCTCTCTCTGACAATCCCATTTCTCTAGAGCAGGGCTGTCCAACTTTGGCAACTTTTAAGACTTTGCTTAGTTGCAACCTTGGCAACTTTGCATGCTGGTTGGGGAATTCTGGGAGTTGAAGTCCATAAGTCTCAAAGTTGCCACAGTTGGACAGCCCTGCTCTAGAAGACACAGGAGCCTAAGTGTTCAGTTGTGAAAGCTCTCACAATGCCTTGATTCAGCAGTGTGTGCCTGTCCCTGGGCCAGAGAGAGAAGGGCAACTGTCTGACAGTTACAATTGTGGAGTTAACCAGCAAAGACAGTCAAAGTCTGTGAAGTCCCTCCATTTCTACAAAGAGTTGTCAGTTATGATTAAAGTAACTGCAAATTTTTTACTTGCTAAGTCGCCATGGAGATGATAGCACTAAGGATGATATATTAAACATGTATGCCGTCCAGTTGTGGATCTTTTGCATGGAATGAGATATTATTACAAAGCCAAATGGTAGTGGAGGATTATAAAAAGAAGATAGAGAATTTTTTAAAGAACAATCTTAATAAAAAGTATAAAAGTAAGAAGATTTGGGGTGTAAGTGAAGCTTTTCTAAGAGGGTATTTTATACAACACAATAGCAGATTTAAAAAAGAAAAAGGGAAGAAAATATACTAATGATTCTGAGTGAGATCGAAAAAAAAATCTTTAAAATTCTCCAGGGATGACAAACTATTATTCACCAAATTAAGCTTTTACAGATGCAATTATCTATGTTAGCAGTGAGAGAGGGGGAATTAAAGATGAACTTGTAAGACAAAGACATTTTGAATCTGCAAATAAACCAGAGAGATGGTTGGCATATAAGATTTAAAAAAAAGAAATGAAAGTTATGTTAAAAGTTACAAAAAGGAAATACTGTTAAGTACAGATAATGCAAATATGCAAAATGTGTTTCTTCCCTATGGTACAAAGGACAAGAAATACCTTTGGACAAAGTGGATGAATGCTAGCAGAGATCACTGAAGGCTACTGACAATCAAAGACAATTTTTGAATGGACCTTTAACAATACAGATGAAGCTATCAAAAAGACTAAAAACAGAAGATTGATTTATTTATGGTTTTGATAATTAGGCTGGATAGATTACAGAAATAAAATCATGTTGTAACTTTAGAAAAAGAGGTAAATTTATAACTGTATTTATAATTACTATAAAGAAAATCTGAACCGACTTTTTAAAGCTTTTTTTCCCTTTTCTTTATTTTTCAATTTTCCTTTGATTTCTTTCTTTTTTATTTTAAATTGGTTTGCATTACATTTTATCTTTGTTTAAGAGTTTCAATAAAATTTTGTGTGTGTGTGTGTGTGTGTGTGTATTTGTTTTCTGAGGTTTTCGCAGGTGTTTGTATGTAGGTCTTTGGTTATTTGGGTCTTCTGTGTAGAATTGGAAGTATCTTGGCGACGTTTCGACGAAGTCTCATTTGTCATCTTCAGGCTGGTGTTCTTGGCTTCGTGCTTCCAGAAGCACCAGCCTGAAGATGACGAATGAGACTTCGTAGAAACGTCGCCAAGATACTTCCAATTCTACGCGGGAGAAGACCCGAATAACCAAAGACCCATATATATATATAGAGAGAGAGAGAGAGAGAGAGCGAGAATCGTCCTTAGCTATTTTTCTATCGCAGCTTTTAGTAGCTGTATGTGTAAAGAGCTTACAGGATAAGCATAGATAATAAAAGTTTGTTGTACTGTACCTCTTACTGTGAAAACATTTTATAATATTAGTTTTCAGTCCCATTACAGTGTAAAACTCCCAACAGGATTTATTTCTGGGTAACTGAGCAGAGTAATCCTCCTATAACCCAAAGTATCTCTACCACCCTCTTAATGTCAGTATTGTTAAACATCAGTTTTTTAAGAGTTATATATTTGATCTATTAATGAAAGCCCTTGTTGAGGATCCATTCTGTTTCTTTCCCACTATTATTTACTGCTATACAGGGGGAGAGAAAGAATAAATAAATACGATATTTCTGTCAATGGAAGAGACATATCTATGCAGATTCTCAGTCATCCAGGTCATGGTTGTTCCAAAAAGGTGCTTTTTCAAAAGGCAACTGGACTTTCTTTGTTTTTGCTTGAAGACATTTCACTTCTCATCCAAGAAGCTTCTTCAATTCTGAAGAAGTTGCAGAAGTTCTGAAGAACTGAAGCAGCTTCTTCGATGAGAAGCAAAACGTCTTCAAGCAAAACCATAAGAAGTCCAGTTGCCACCTTTGGGACAATGGGAGAGACAGCAATTATTTTGGCTTAGCAAAATGTGTGAACTCGGTCTTCTATATACGGAAGAGACACTTATTTGTTATTAGCTTATTTTTTAAATCTAGAAGGGTGCACAACTCTATCGAGACTCTGGGCTGGGTATAATATTAATACTTCAAACCCATTCAAAAGAACCACAAAAGTCTGGAGAAGAATAAACACAAAGTCCTGGGGGGGGGGAGTATTTTAAGGGCCTGTTTAACAAAAGGGAAGTGCAAAGGTCAGAATGCAAACAATGAAATTGAAAAATACAAGATGTTTAACTTGCTCCTACTTTTGGTTTTTCCTCATGCAGACTAAGGAAGCAGCTGACAACAATTTCACAAGATTCTGGATATTGCTATCCCATTATCTCCGATCACTGCTCATTGACTTTATGAGAGTTGCAATCCAGTATCATCTATACAAAAGCAGATTCCCTACCTACACCTGATGAGAATTTGCTGCAAACAGGCTGCAAAAATCCGTAACCCCTAAAAAGGCAATACTTTGTAAAATAATGCTTAAAACTAATAAACAAGTCTTCTCAGACAACATTTGTCCTCTTCATGGCTGTTTTCAGCACTCAAGAGATAACACTAAAAGAGAGAAGTGAAGAAATATGGGTGCTTTTCATTACATGGTAGTTAAAGGCAGATTGTGATTCATATTTGATTAACGAAGTCAGGTAGGAGGTCCAATGAACAAAATCCTTTTTAAAAAAAATTAATAATAAATATACACTAAGGTTTTATGCCAAGCAGATAAAACAATCTGGTTTAGTTTCCCAGTTTGATTTATGTTGAAACAGAACAGAACAGAATAGAATAGAATATAGAAAGAGGCAGAGAAGAGCAACAAAGATGATGAGTGGACTGAAGGCTTAAAACATATGAAGAACAGTTGCCAGAACTGAGTATGTCTAGTTTAATGAAAAGGGGGACTAGAAGTGACATGATAGCAGTCTTCCAATTTTTTAGGGGCTGCCACAAAGAAGAGGGGGTCAACTCATTCTCCAAAGCGCCTGAGGGCAGGACAAGAAGCAACGGATGGGAAGTAATCAACAAGAGGACCAACCTAGAACTAAGGACAATTCTTCACATGGTTACTAGAATTAACTTAGTGGAACAGCTTGCCTCCAGATGTTGTGGGTACTCCATCACTAGAGGTTTTTAAGAAGAGATTGGACAGTCATTTGTCTGAAATGATATAGGGTCTGCTGCTTAAGCAGGGGGTTGGACTAGAAGACCTCCAAGGTCCCTTGCAATTCTGTTAATAATATAAGGCTCGATTCTTAATGCACATTTGCACACGTTATGCTGGACTACAAGAGAGTTGGACAGTTTGTGGTTCAGAATCTTTTTCAGAATGCAGCCACTGTCATATGTTGTATGAATATGTTCACTGCCTTAAATTATAACATGGATTATTGTGGGAGGGAGTGCATAGGGCAGTACATATACCCAGCAAATGTGGTTTATCCACACAAATTGAAATGCTACCTGAAACTCAGCCATTTTGTGTAAATATCTGTGGCAAAACTCTAGACATTTATTTGGAAACAGGCTCTGTTTTAGACAATTCAAGACATTTCAGAATAAACCCAGCAAGGATTAAGATAACGTGAATTTAAGAAATTACTGTTTTCTGTTAAAATATGCCAATGTTATACTAAATAGACCAGATTAGAGCCACACAGACTCTCAGAACAAGGATGATATGAGTCTACCTTACAGGTAAGGATTACTGAGAAAGCAGGTAACACAGTTAATACTTTAAATACTCTAAACATGAATTCTCATCTTTGAAAGCCACCTTCATTCTATCTTCGGGTAAAATACAACATTCTGATTGTGTTTCTTTAAATATGCTTGCTACATTCTGCAGCTATTTAAAGCTATGCAGATGAGGGTGGGGAAACTATCTGCGCCCCCCCCCCCAACATTCTTGCAGTTCTTGCTGCAGTATAAAAGATACGAAGAAAACACAGATAATTTTTTACTGGACAATTCAGAGAATTGACACACAAAAAGATAGCAATTCATTAATTTATTTATTAAATACATGTGTTCTCTAGTTCACCACCTCAAATGTTTGTGCCTTAAATAACCTTATGCAGTATTTCAAGGGACCCACAAAAGACACTGCAATGAACATATACTAGGATGAGAATAAACAGATGATATTTTTAGTATATGAATAATACAGGAAGGAGGGCATTTATGAAGCTATTTAGAATATCAAGAAAGAAGTCCATATCTATAATATAAATGATTTGGGGGAAGGGGGGAATTAAAGCAAATATATCAGCTTTGGGGTTCTGGATATCCAAAACATACAGGATAAATTCTTCCAAATATTTCTTCACAGTTACAGAATAGCCCTTCAGGCCAATACTGTAAACAATGCTAGCAATCAAAGGGAAAATCCCCCTGAATCAAGGAGGAAAAAAAACCCACGATCATATACAATCATGTCCGACTTACAGTGAGATTTTGAAAAAATAATTAAAGGAGACAGTGGAGGGAGAAAAAGGACTTGCACTGCTCAGATGCTTCAGTAAATAATTGTAATAATGATAATAGTCTGGAAAGTGAATATTGCAGCCTAGAAGAGAAAGAATGGTAGAAAATCGCAAAATACAAAGAGCCGCAAATAGAAGTAGAGAGCAACTGTGGCAAAAGGAAGCAGAGATAGTAAGTATCAATAGCAATAGGTGCCTTAGGTGCAATCCCAAAACATCTGGAGCGTTATTTGAACCACCATTGGTTTTGACAAAAAAATCAATTGCAAAAAAGACAGCTCTCGCCCTGGAACAATTTACATCCTGTGACCGATACCTTCATTATTACTGTTATATTATTATTATTATTATTGGTTAATCTGTAGTGAGATTCACAGTCTTTGAGGCTGGTTAATAGCTCAGCAGTTCGAGTCCTAACCAAGGACCTAGGAACTGTTAAGATATCGTCGGAGGATGTAAGCTGTTCCGAGTAAGGTGGTTTTTTGTAGAGTCAAAATGTTCAAGTCCGGTAAATTTAGAATTTCTAAATAGCGGGGTAGCCCTTTGGGTATTGCTCCAAGGGCTCCAATTATTATTATTATTATTATTATTATTATTATTATTATTATTATTATTATTATTATTATTATTATTATTATTATTATTATTATTATCCATCTGCCTATCCCGGGTGGTTAGGAAGGGACCTCCATAGGTGGACCAAAATGCCAAATCCAACCCTGAACATCTGGCTGGCTGTTCAACCAGCCTTAACCATAATAAAACATTGCCAGGATGCCCCCAGTAAACTTCGAGCTTTTTTAAAGGAAGGAGCGCAAATAAACATCCAAGTGGATCTTTTTATCAGCTGGGTTGGGCTCATTTATTTATATACTCGATTTATATGCCGCCCTTCTCCGGAGACTCAGGGCGGCTTACAAATGCGTTAAGCATCCTCAGCGCAAGGGATGGTGGGCTTTGTAGTCCCTCCAACACAGCTGGCAAGCAGGAAACACACACAAACACACACACACATACCCCTTCCAGCATCACATACCCCTTCCAGCATCCAGCCCACCATTAATGGGCAACAACACATCTGACCCTTTTTTATTAGGACTGGGAGGGAAGAGAGGCACCCAAAGAAGCTGCCAGGGAAACAGACCCAGACTGACAATTCCTCCCTGCCCCCCCCCCCACAAGTCCTCTAGGGAGGATGTCACTGACATCATTCTGACATGGGTCCTGCAATAGGAATGGCGGCGGCGGCGGCAGCGGCTGGAGGGTGGGGGGTAATAGAGAGAGAGTGCCCTGAAAATGGCTGTCGGAGAGGCCGGGGCCAGGGTGGGGTCTCCAGGAAAGAAGGGCTGGTACGGACCCCAAGGGCCCCCGCGTCACCAAATGGGGCTGCCAGGGGGTCGCCGGCCTTCTCCCCTCGAGGTATCGCGCCTTTTCGCCCGGGGTATCGCTCACCATTTTGGCGGATGGTTCTCGATTGCTCCGCGCCGCCGCCTCAGAAGAAGCCGCCGCTGCCGCCGCCGCCTCAGACCGCGGAGGTCGGAGAGAGCCGAAGAGAAGAGGAGGTGGGGGGAAAGGAGAAAAAAAAAAAAAGAAAGGCCAAGACCACAAACGGGTGCGGGGAATCCTAGAGCGGACACAACAAAGGCGGAGGTAGGGGGGGGTGGGGGGAGACCCTCTGGCATGCAGATTGCAATCTATGGTCTGCAGCTCGGGCTCTGGGAGGGAGGGGGCCGGCGCGCGGTCCTCCGGAAAGCGCGTTCGGGTTGATGTCGCCGGCGGCGGTTTTCCCACGCTCCCCCCCCCCTCCCTTCCCTGCAGTTATCTTCACGGCGCAGTGCTGGGTGTGCGGAGGGAGGGAGCGGCGGGGCGGCCCCGCACGTCATTTATTTATTTATTTATTTTTGCAAAGATCAGTACAGACAGACCTCCACTTAACAACCCTTCCTTTAGTGACCGGAGTTCAGAGTTACGACGGCACTGGAAAAAAACGTGACTTAGGACCGTTTTTTCCGCAGTTACGACCGTTTGCGGCGATTCCCCATGATCAAAATTCAGTTGCTTGGCAGTGGGTTTGTATTGATGACCTTGGCTGTGTCCCAAAATCATTGTGAATCCCCTTTTGCGACCTTCTGCTGAGTAATGTCAACGGGGGAAGCCAGATTCGGTTTACATCCAGGTTCCTAACTTATCAACTGCAGGGATTCCCTTAACAACAGTGGCAAGAAAAGTCGTAAAATGGGGGGCAAAACTCACTGTAGGAATCTCTCTTCTCTCATTTAATGACTGTGGAGATTCTCAGTCATCCAGGCCATGGTTGTCACAGAGGTGCTTTTTTTTTCAAGAGGCAATTGGAGTTTCTGGGTTTTTTTTCTTTTGAAGACGTTTTGCTTTTCATGCAAGAAGCTTCTTCAGCTCTGACTGGATGGTGGGAAATGGAAGGATTTATACTCCTTGCAGACAGCTGGTCATTTGCATTCTTTTAGGTCACCTGGAGGTTTTATCTGTGTCCTCGGGGGTCACCTGAGTGGTGCAAATTGGAGCCTTTTTAGAACTGTTGAAAGAACTGTATTGTAGAGTGGAGAGAAATGATGTATCCATCCCCCTCTGTTGAGAGAGGGCTGTTCAATTTCGACAGAGATGGCCTCCTTAACCTCTCTTTCAAATCATTGTCCCTGCTAAAATAATGCAAATGACCAGCTGTCTGCAAGGAGTATAAATCCTTCCGTTCCCCACCATCCAGTCAGAGCTGAAGAAGCTTCTTGGATGAGAAGCAAAACATCTTCAAAAGAAAAACTAGAAAGTCCACTTGCCTCTTGAAGAAAAACAACAACTTTGCAACAAATGTCTCACTTAATAACAGAAATGTTGGGCTCAGTTGTGACTGTAAATCGAGGACTACCCGTATGATCAAGATCAGTATTTGCAAGATCAAGAGGCACGTCGAGCGTTGTAGTAATAAACAAGCTTTTTTTTAAAAAAAAATTGATTTATATGCCGCCCTTCTCCGGAGACTCAGGGCGGCTTACAATGCATTAAGCAATAGCTACCTAAGTGGTGGTCTTTTTTATACAAAGTCAGCTTATTGCCCCCACAAACTGGGTCCTCAATTTACCTACCTTAGAAAGGATGGAAGGCTGAGTCAACCTTGAGCCTGGTGAGATTCGAACTTACAGTAATTGCAGACAACTGGTGTTAATCACAATGCTTTAGTCTGCTGAGCCACCAGGCCTCTTTTGAGAATTCACTGGGTACCCAAGGCACAAAATGTGGATGGGCAGAAAATGGGATCAAAGTGCAGCCAGACTGCCAGCCATAGTTAATTTCCCGTTTTGGGAAAAGATATAGAGGAGCCTGAGTAGCGTAGGGGGGTAATGCCTCCTACAAAGGCAGCATTTAAGATGCAGCTGCCTGCAATTACTTGCGAGTTCAATCCCAGCCAGGCTCAAGGTCATCCTTCCATCCTTTATAAAGTGGGTAAATTGAGGACCCAGTTTGTTGGGGGCAATAAGCTGACTTTGTATAAATATAAATATACAGAAGTATGAAGGCTATTGCTTAACGCATTGTAAGCCGCCCTGAGTCTCCGGAGAAGGGCAGCATATAAATCAAATTTAAAAAAAAATTCACTTGTGCTAAAACCCACTTCACTGTTTAGGCAAAACGCAGGTGGCTTGATGGGAAAATACATAGTTCTTAGGGGAATCTCTGTTTTTATGTATTTATTTTACAATATTAGATTTGTTTGCCTCGAAGCAGCATGGGCGGCAAACGAATCTAATAAATAATAGTTCTCAGAAGGACACATTATTTATAGGCATTTAATTTGTGGTATTCGATTGGTTTGCCTTAAAGTGAGATGGACAGCAAAAAAAAAAATCTAAATAAATTTTTAAAAAATAGTTCTTAGAAGAATACATGTTCAATTGTTAGGTTTTTAAAAAGTGTGTTTTTAAAAAGTGTGTGTGTTACGCTCCTTACAGTAAATCCTTCCATTCCCCACCATCCAGTCAGAGCTGAAGAAGCTTCTTGGATGAGAAGCGAAACATCTTCAAAGGAAAACCAGAAAGTTCACTTGCCTCTTGAAAAAGCACCTTTGGGACAACCATGACCTTGGGTGGCTGAGAATCTCCATAGACATGAAAGTCTATGAAAGCAGAAGAATATGGAGATGCCACAAATAATTTTAGAAGGAATATTCAAGTCAGGATGGGCAGTAACTACTAGAGAAGATTGGGTACCACCATGCCTCCATCCTTTTGGGCCACCTTGCTAAGAAATGATTTTACAGCGAGGTAGACATATTTGCACCTATTTGCAATTTCACAAAAGCGACAGCAATACATAAATCTGTAAATCACTTAGAGAGGGCTGTAAAGAACTATGAAGCGGTATATAAATATTAAGTGCAAAGTTTAATATTGTAATATTGTAGAAGAGAAGAGAAGAGAAAAGAGAAGAGAAGAGAAGAAGAGAAGAGGAGAGAAGAGGAGAAGAGAAGAGAAGAGAAGAGAGAGAATTCTTTATTGGCAAAGTGTGATTGGACACACAAGGAATTTGCCTTGGTGCATATCCTCCGGGAGTATATAAAAGAAAAGATACATTTGTCAAGAATCATACGGTACAACACTTAATGGTAGTCATAGGGAAACAGTCACTATAAATCATAAAGATACAAGCCACAAGATTACAGTCATACCAGGGGTGAAATGCTCCCAGTTTGGACCAGATCACCTTGATCCGGTAGCGATGGCGACAGATAGTTCGGAGAACCGGTAGCAAAAATCCCTGCCCCTCCCCCCCCATGCCTAGCTGAGCCACACAATTATTAGAGGGTTTTTTTTTTTAATTTTTACAAGCCTTTTTTCTACAACCTCTTCAGCCGAAAAAATGCTTTTAAAAGTTAAAAAAAAGCCTCTGATGATCACGCGGCTCAGTTGGGATTGTCAGAGGCTTTTAAAAGAAAAAAAAGCCTCTGACGATCAGACAACTCAGCTGGGATCATCAGAGGCTTTTAAAAGCATGTTTTTACAACTTCTTTGGCCAGAAGAGGTTATAGAAAAAATGGTTTTAAAAGTAAAAAGTAACAAAAAAAAAGTTGGCCACACCCACTCAGTCACATTACACACACACACACACCACGGTGCCTACAGAACCGGTAGTTACAAATTTTACATTTCACCACTGAGTCATACAGTCATAAGTGGGAGGAGATGGGTGATAGGAACAATGAGAAGATTAATAGTAATGCAGACTTAGTAACTAGTTTGACAGTGTAAGCCACCTAGAGTAACCCTGTGGTAAGATGGACAGTCAATAAATTTTACAAATAAAATTTACATCTTTTTTTTTTTATTTATCTCTTCTGAACGTCTGGAAGTTTGCCCTCTCCTGTCCCAAGCAATATTCTTCTGCTTTGATTGTAGTTTTATATCGACGATGCCTGTTATGATCTAATTTCATATTTTTTTGGTTACACCACCCTAATAATATTGGTGAAGGATGACAAAAAAAAATAATAATCATGGGAACATCGAAAACTAATGGCAGAAAAAGACCACGTGTCCATACAGTTTGCCTTCTGAATTTTCATTTGTTCATTTTTTTTGCTTCTTATTTTTATTATTTAATTTTATTTATTATTTACTTTATTCATTAAACATGAAACTCAGTCAATTAAACATTCAAAAATGCATCACAAATACCATTGACTGGTGCTAATGATTGATACGGGTTGCTGTCAGCGTCCTAGGTATCAACCAAATACCTTTTTAAGATGTACGATGTTCCAAGTAGCGCAGTTTTTTGCAGTTCCGCTGGTGTTATTGCAGAAAGCTGCAATTTGTTGATGTATCTTATAAAATTCTTGGATATGGTACCATGTGCCCCGATGACAATGGGTATCACTGTTACATATTTCTTTCATAGCCATGTAGTTTTGATGGCCAGGTCGCGATATTTCATGATTTTTTTCCAGTTCTTTTTCTTTGACTCTGGCATCTCCTGGTACCACGATGTCAATAAATTGTACGTTTCGGTTTTTGACAACTGTGATATCTGGCGTGTTGTGTTCCAAGTGACGATCCCTCTGTATTTGACAGTCCCAAGATCTTCACCTTTTCATTTTCTATAACTTTTTCCACTTTATGTTCCCATCTGGATACAGGAAAGTTGTATTTTTTACATAATGACCAGAGGAATAATTTATTATTATTGTTGTTGTCATTGTTATTGTTATTTTATTTTATTGATTTTCAGATGATCGATACCTGTTTAACCAGTTACTGGGATGAAGGCGTGTTTAAATAAAACTCAGTTTGAACTCAGTTACCGTTGGTAATTCGAAGAATACCGCCTTTTTCCAGATACCAGTTCTTTTCAATTGCCTGATATAGGATGATATAAGAATACCAAGTTTTTTCTATATTTGAGCAATGTTGCAACAATTTTCCACCAGAAAAAGATTAAAATAGAATCCCTCGCCAAATACGGCTCCTTGAACAGTGAGATAAAAAATCAGAATCCATACTGTTCAGAGGTGGTATTCAGCAGGTTCTGACCAGTTTTGGAGAACCAGTAGCGGAAATTTTGAGTAGTTCGGAGAACCGGAAAATACTGCCTTTGATTGGCCCTGCTCCCATCTATTCTCTGCCTCCCGAGTCCCAGCTGATTGGGAGAAAATGGGGATTTTGCAGTAACCTTCTCTGGAGTGGGGAGGGAATGGAGATTTTACAGTATCCTTCCCTGGAGTGGAAAGGGAATGGAGATTTTACAGTTATCCTTTCTATACCATGCCCACCAAGCCACGCCCACGGAACCGGTAGTAAACATTTTTGAAACCCACCACTGATCCTGTTTCTTTTTTAAAACTGCTGCTTTCTGATTGTTCAAATCTTAAAGCTTTTTGAAGATGGAAACTTTATACCAGCAGAGGGTGTGCAAAACACATTCTACATTGACTCTGACAGCTCTCCCACTCCTTTTGGGATACCAGCATAGATATATATATAGATATGTAGGTCTTTGGATATTCGGGTCTTCTCCCGCGTAAAATTGGAAGTGTCTTGGCGACGTTTTGACAAAGTCTCATTCGTCATCTTCAGGCTGGTGTTCTCGGCTTCGTGCACGAAGCCGAGAACACCAGCCTGAAGATGACGAATGAGACTTTGTCAAAACGTCGCCAAGACACTTCCAATTTTACACGGGAGAAGACCCAAATAACCAAAGACCTACATACAAACACCCGTGAAAACTTCAGAAATTATATATACATATACATATACATATATATATATATACACACATACATACTGTACAAATAGTTCTCAACTTACTATTCATTTAGTGGTTGTTTGAAGTTACAACAGCATTTATAAAAAATGTAAAAAGTGACTTATGACCGTTTTTCCCATTTACGACCATTGCAGCATCCCTTGTAGTCACATGATCAAAATTCAGATGCTTGGTAACTGACTCATGTTTATGACGGTCGCGGTGTTCCGGGGCCTGGAGATCGCCTCTTGCAATCTTCCGACGAGCGAAGTCAAGGAAGAAGCCAAATTCACTTAACAACTGTCTTACTAACTTAACAACTGCGGTGATTTGCTTAACAGCTGTGGCAAGAGGGGTTGTAAAACAGGGCAAAGCTCATTTAACAACTCTCTTATTTACAGTAGCAATGGAAGTTTTGGGCTCAATTGTCAAAAGTCAAGGACTATCTGTAATCCTTTCCCCATTTGCTAAGTACATCCGTAATTTTTCATTGAAGATTCAAGGCCCAACCTAGGAAATATAGTTCAACTAGCTGGACATCTGTGCTTCGCTACAAAACTCTGTGATTGGGCGTGATAAATTGACACAACCTGAAAACGTAATGTAGAATGTGTAACTCTGTAGCATCAGAACGTGTTAATATAAGGCAACTGGCAGTTGGAACAGAGTTCTTTTCAGGTGGGGAGGGGGAGTAGAACGTCTAACTCCTTAGCATCAGAGCATGTGAATATAATACTGTATATGAAATACTAATGATCTGATGGTCATTTCAAAAAATCCTTTCTTAGCAAGCATCTAGAAGCCAAGAGGAACATACGTGCCAAAATTCAAGTTTGTAGGCTTTACCATCCTGGAGATTTCCCGATGAGTGAGTGGTATTTGGCTTTTATATATATAGATGACATGCAAAACAGCAGCTCTCCCCCCGCCCAGGCTATGTCTTTGATTGAGATCCCCAATTCCTGGCACCAGTCCATAGCATGCCAGCAACTGGTCCACGCAAACAAGCGAAGCGCCATCTGCGGGATGCAGGCAGCATTGAAAACCATGCTCCCTCCGGTCCATGGAAAATTTTCTCTCCACGGAACCAGTTCCTGGTGCCCAAAAGATCAGGGGCCGCTGTCTTAGACCAGAGTTCCCCAACCTTTCCAGCTTTGCAGACAGGTGTGTGTGAGAGGGGATGGTTCCAAGCAAGTAGCCAGCAAGTGTTTACGCAGCTCTATTTCCGTGAGTGCTGTGCATGCAATGCCGCCACTCACGCAAATTGCTGCTTGCGCAAGTGGGGATGCGTGGCGCACACGCTTGCTCGTCCGCCATTTCCGCAGCCCAGTTGCAAACACCTCATGGCCCACTAGTGGGTTGTGGCAGTACTGGGATTCAAATAATTTAACAACCGGTTCTCTGCCTTAATGACCGCCTAGATGGGCATGGCCATGGTGGGCGTGGGCAAGGGCTGTGACAGGTAGCACTCTGCCTCCTGCACCTCTCTGGGACCAAAAATGGGCCGAGGGGGGCTACCTCCCCCTCCGCGCCCTGTTTTGGGCCTAGTAGGCCTCTCTGCAGCCTCCTGGGAGCAAAAATGGGCTGAGGGGGCCCTGCACTGCACCCCCTTGCACCCTGTTTTGGGACTAGTAGCCCTCTCTGCACTTACCTGGGAGCCAAAATGGGGCGCATAAGGACTCCTGGAAGGGGTGGGATGGGGCCAACCAGCAATTTATCAACCAAATCAGCCAAATCACACCACTGGGTTGCAGCCCAGAGGTTGGGGAACCCCTCTCTCAAAAGGAAGAAAATATCTTTATTAGAGCAGGAGATGGAAAGTTTTTTAAAACACATTTTTAAGCCAGATTTGCCTATTGTACAATTCTCTAATAGCGGATTCTTCAAGGGGAAAAAAAAAACAAGGCAGACAGAGAAAATAACTTTAATTACTACCTCTCCTCCTAGCCTTCCTGTGGCTCAGTTGTATATTGAAGCAACACAAAGAATTCTTTATGGCAGATAATAGCAGTCCTGTTCTTTTTTCCCCCCTCTATATTAGCATTCAGCACAAGAATATACTTCATTTTCTGTAAACAGCTGTACATCCAAAGCATCAGGGTAACCAGCACTGGTTGTAGCTTTTAAACTGCATCTGTTCGTAAAACATTCTCCTTGTTCAATCTTTTTTTTTCCTTTTTGGTTCAGAAATGCATGCTTCTACACCAGGGGTTCCTCAACATTTTCCTATCGTTCCTCCCTGTAGTATAATCTTAACGTTGCAGGATCAGAGGTTTATTCTTCTAAGCATTTGGACTTGTGCTGAAGCCCACTCTCGGGGAATTTCCCTCTCTCCAGAATGTGTGCAGAGGGCTGTTCTGTGCTTAGTATTTATGTGGTGCCTGATGGTGTGTGTGGCTTTTATTGTTAATTTTAGATTAGATTAACAGAGTTGGAAGGGACCTTGTAGGTCATCTAATCCAAGACCACCACCACCGCTCAAACAGGAGACCCTACACCATTTCTGACAGATGGCAGTCCGGTCTCTTCTTGAAAGCCTCCAGTGATGAAGCTCCCACAACTTCTGAAGGCAACTTCTGTTCCAGTGGTTGAGTGTTCTCACTGTTAGGAAATTTCTCCTTAGTTCTAAGTTGCTTCTCTCCTTGTTCAGTTTCCATCCATCTGCAGAGGGCAATTGCAGCCATGAAATTAAAAGGCACTTGCTCCTTGCGAGGAAAGCTATGGCAAATCTAGAGAGCATATTTAAAAGCAGAAATATCACCTTGCCGGCAAAGATCCATATAGTCCAGGAGTCAGTAACCTGAGGCTCTGGAGCCGCATGTGGCTCTTTCAACCCTCTGCTGAGGCTTCCTGTTGCCGGTCAGCTCCACAATTGATAGGGCTTTTGGTTAGGATAGGTAGAGGAAAAAGGACACCGTGCTAGGAGGAGTCACTATGGTAGTGGTGGTGGGGAACTGTACTTCCGGTCGGCAGAGGAATAAAGGACTTCCGGTCAGCTCCAGAATTGAACGATGGGCTTCTGGTTAGGACTTTTATGGCTCTTTGAGTGTTTAAGGTTGCCGACCCCTGATATAGTCAAAGCTATGGTTTCCCCAAAACTAATGTATGGCTTTGAGAGTTGGGCCATAAAGAAAGCCGAGCGTCAAAACATTGATGCTTTCTAATTGTGGTGTTGGAGAAGACTTTTGAGAGTCCCTTCAAGCAACATCCCTGGGTCAGCCAGAGAGAGAGGTTTTATTTTGCGCCAAAGACTCAAGCTAGGTTTCCAATTTTAGCTTTGAGTAAAGACTCCATGCTTACATGAGAATTATATACAGCTTCAAACAAAGGATTCTGCTAACACAGCAACTTTCCATATATGGTTAACATACATTTGTTATTTTTAATTGACATCTCCTAATTACTAAAGTTTTACCTCATCCTTGCCAAACAATCATTATTCTTCTGTAACTGGCTAAAGTACAAATTCTTCTTTTGATATTTGCTTCCCATCCAGGTGCTATTCTCTGGCCTAATCACCCTTGACTATGTTTCATGAGGATGCTCCCTTTTCTTCTGACAAGTTAGGGGGTCACTTAGAGTATCAAGGGAGTTCATGCTGACGTTGTATTTTCTCCAGCTGGAGGTATTTCTTGTCTTCAGAATATAGTTGCTTTTAGAATATCTTTTAGAATATAGTGAATAGAAAGTTATCCAGTGGTCATCCAACCGCTCCCTCTACATTACCTTGGACTTCAAATTGTTGATCCTAAAGGAAATAAACTCTGACTGTCCTTTGGAAGGACAGATCCTGAAGCTGCAGCCCAAATACTTTGGCCACCTAATGAGAGGAAACCCTGGAGAAGACCCTGATGTTACGGAAGATGGAAGGCAAAAGGAACAGGAGAAGAGGAGATGGTTAGATAGGGTCAAGCAAAGACATTGGGGAAGCCCGATTTACTTTACAAGCATGCAGTGATGGGAGTCAAATAATTTTAACAACTGGTTATCTGCCCTAATGACCAGATGGGTGGGCGTGGCCATGGTGGGCGTGCGACAGGCAGCACTCGGCCTCCTGTGCCCCCCTGTGAGCAAAAATGGGCCATGGGGGGGCTGCGCCTCCCCTCCACGCCCCGTTTTCGGCCTACTAGGCCTCCCTGCACTTACCTGGGAGCCAAAATGGGGCATGTGGAGACTCCTGGAAGAGCAGGGAGGAGCCAGCCAGAAATCTAACAACTGTTTCACCCAAACTGGCCTGATCCGGCTGAATCCCACCACTGCAACCATGTTACTAACTCAACAATGCCCATGATTCACTTCACAGCTGTGGCAAGAAAGGAACTCGCTTAACATCTGTCTCAGTTAGCAACATAAATTTTGGGCTCAGTTGTGGTGGCAAGTCAACGGCCATCTATACTGACTCACTCATTTTTATCCTTTTGATTCTATTTGCGGCATTATTTCTGCTTTTAAATTTTAATTAGAATTGTCGCTCAGGTCTTTTATTCTTACGAGCTACCTTGAACTCTGCAGGAGGAAGTTTTGCGAGCCCGTAAATCAAAAAGGCGTTTTACTGCTTCACAGCGTTTTCAGCTGGAGATGCGGGACGGCAATTTTTCATCCTGTCCCATTTCAGTTTCCTATTCAAGCATTATTGTTGAGGCCAGGACTCAGTTTTCAATCCGAATCGAATTAATCAGCCTTGCTGGAAGACGCAAAGGGTTGATTGGCTTGAGGTTACGGCTTTATTACTAATGATATTTTAAAAATGCATGGCGTACAAGTGTGGGTGTCTGACGGCGACTTCTTCTGAACCGAGCGATTAATTTTCCACGTCAGTTGCAGAACTGCTACAATGGAGGTCTTTTTGCAGTGATGGAGCAGGTGGGCAGTTCAGTAACTGAAGTGAACATATGGTAGCTGGCTAGAATAACTGACTAGCAGAATCGTGAGATGCTGCAGGGCTCTTCAAGTCTGTCTTGTCTCCTGGCAACTTCCCGAAAACGGAATAACAAGGTTTGGAAGGGACCTTGAAGGTCTTCTAGTCCAACCCCCTTTATATACAGATCCTACATAATTAGGGAGCTGGAGATGAAAACATATGAAGAACTTAGTCTACCATGTTTCCCCAAAAATAAGACCCGGTTTTATTTTCTTTTGGGCCCCAAAATAAGTATCCAGTCTTATTTTCGGGGGATGTCTTACCCTCTTACCTTAGGACCATTGCAGCCAGGCCTCCTATGCCCTGACACCTGTCATGCCGCTGTCTGACTTCTTCTGGGGCCATTTGCAGTGCCACCCACCCTCTCATCCTAGCTTGATTTTTAAGCATGCCCTGTCAACTTTGGAAGCCGTATCAACACCGGAAGCTTCCACGGTGCCACCTTCTTGCGCTTGGGAAAGTAAGAAGGGGGATTTAGTAGAGAGATTGTAGTTAGACATAATAGCATCCTTCTTTTCGGTCAAGGCCATGGTGTTCTTGCATCTGGAGGAGGAGTGGTTGCAGTGGTAGCTCAAATTTGGGATGGACGGTGGTTGGGCCATGTGATGGACTGATGGGTGCAGGGGATGGTTTTGGGGTTTTGATTTATTGAGGGGAAACCTGAAACACTCAGATTCGGGTTTTCCCAGATGTGCCAGTATGCCTGCTCTAATAAATGGAAGCTGTCTGGAGGTCGTGTGGATCTGGATGGGGAGAAACGGGCAAAGACTCAACCCCTCCAAGACTGAGTGGCTGTGGCTCCCGCCGTCCCGGTATAGCCAGCTGGTTCCATCGCTGGCTATCAGGGATGAAACTCTACCCCCCTCAGAGTAGGGCTCGCAATCTGGGCGTCCTGGATACACGGCTGTCTTTAGAAGACCTTATGATGGCGGTGGCCAGGGGGGCTTTTTATCAGGTTCGCCTGATTTACCAGTTGCGTCCCTTTCTGGACCGGAATGCCCTGTGCACAGTCACTCACACCCTCGTCCCGTCCTGTCTGGACTACTGTAATGCTCTCTACATGGGGCTCCTCTTGAAGGACACCCAGAGGCTCCAACTGGTCCAGAATGCGGCCGCGCGGGTGATTATGGGTGCGACTCGATGCACCCATGTGATACCTCTCCTGTGTGAGCTGCACTGGCTCCCAGTGGTCTTCAGGGTGCAGTTCAAGGTGTTGGTTATCACCTTTAAAGCACTCCATGGCTTAGGGCCTGGATACCTATGGGATCGCCTTCTGCCACCAATAGCCTCCGACCGACCAACAAGCTCCCACAGAGGGGGGCTCCTCAGGGTGCCGTCAACTAACCAATGTAGGCTGGCGACCCCCAGGAGGAGAACCTTCTCTGTGGGGGCACCCGCCCTCTGGAATGAACTACCCCCTGGGATACGTATGATTCCCGATCTCCGTACCTTTCGCCGGGCCCTTAAGACCCTGCTATTTCAACAGGTTGGCCTGGCTGAATAAGAATCCGGATGGGGTATTTTAAATGATGGATTTTTAAATTGATAGGGCCAAATTTATTTAATCTTGTTTTAAATTGATTTTTAAATTTTGTATGGTTTATTGTTTTATCGTGGCTGTACACCGCCCTGAGTCCTTTGGGAGAAGGGCGGTATAAAAATCTAATAAACTAACTAAACTAACTAAACTTTTTAGATGATGCTTGTCTCGGAGTTTTTGATTGGAGTTGGATTGTTCTGGAATGCTGACATACATTTATTTATTTATTTATTTATTTATTTATTTATTTATTTTTATATTTATATACCGCCCTTCTCCCTGGGGACTCAGGGCAGTGTACAGCCAAGTAAAAACATAGAGTACAAACATTAAAATAGGATTAAAAAGATATATGTAAATTTGGCCCCGTAATTAAAAAACAGTAACAAACCAATTAAAACATTTCAAAGTGTTAAGCCAACCCGGCTTGCTGAAAAAAGAGAGTTTTAAGGGCACGACAGAAGGTACCGAGGTCTTGGATTCTCCTTATCTCTGGGGGCCGTTGGTTCCAGAGGGCAGGTGCCCCCACAGAGAAGGCCATCCCCCTGGGGGTCACCAGCCTACATTGTTTGGCTGATGGCACCCCGAGGAGGCCCTCTCTGTGGGAGCGCACGGGTCGGTGGGAGGTCATTGGTAGCAGCAGGCGGTCTCGAAGATAACTAGGTCCTATGCCATGGAGCGCTTTACACCTTACTCCACCTCAACAACCAAGCAGTGGGAGGGAGGTGGCGGGGTTTTAACTATTATTTATTTTGGAGGGTAGGGCTTATATTAGGTGCACACCTAAAATCAAGCTAGGGCTTATTTTTGGGATAGATCATATTTTTGGGGAAACACCAGTGGTGGGTTGCTCCCGGTTCTGCCGGTTCTTGCGAATCAGTAGTAAAAGCGACGGGAGTCTCCACCCACCCATCCGGACGACATAAGGTACGATCTGCGGATGCGCAGAAGTGCACACACACAAGCGAGCAAAGCACGCGCTCCTGTTGCGAACTGGTAGTAAAGGTAAGTAGAAACCACCCCTGGGAAACACGGTAGTAAAAAGAAGGACTAGGAGAGATATGATAGCAGCGTTCCAATAGTTGATGGTCTGCCAGAAAGAAGAATGGAGGTCAGCCTATTTTCCAAAGCACCAGAAGGCAAGGCAAGAAATAATGGATGGAAACTAATCGCAAAGAGAAGCAGCCTAGAAACATGGAGAAATTTCCTGACAATGAGGACAGTTACCCAATGGTGTGACTTGCCTCCAGAAGTTGTCTATGCTCCATCACCGGAGGTTTTCAGAAGACTCTGGACGGTCATTTGTCCCAAGTGGTATAGGGTCTCCCGCTTGGGCGAGGGGTTGGACTAGAAGACCTCCAGGGTACCCTTCCAACTTTGTTATTCCATTCTGTTATGCTGATTAGCTCTTTGTCCTTCACTGCCTGGTTGGCCCTGCTTTCACGGAGCTGCACCACTATTTTCTCTGAAAGTCTGAAGGCCACTCTGAAAGTCTTAAAGTTGCCAAGCTTGAAAACCACTGCTCTAGAGGATTTCGACAGATTGTTCCTCCTGGAATTTGAGAAGCCTCTTCTTAATTTGAAACCTAAACACTGCCATCAATTTCCTTAATGAGACCTGTGCCAGGAGTACAGGGCAAAATGGAGCCATAATTGCATTTTTGCATATAAAAACTATTAATAGGGCTCTTCAAAGGGGTCACCTGAAAAGCTTAAGTAGAAGTGAGTCCTATTTTGCTACAAATTAAAAAAAAAAATAGTAAAATTTTTTGGATCCCACCACTGGTGCACACACCCCATTCACCGCAAGGACGCTACCATCGCCATGAGTGTCACACAGGCACTACCATTGCTGCAAGCACTATGCGGGCGCTACCTGCTAGTATTGCATGCGTGCTCATGGCCCCATTCGTGCGCATGAGTCCCGTTTGCACATGCACAAGCGTGCATAAAGGCCCTGTTGCCCCTCCTTCCCACCCCTCTGGACCACTAACCCAGAAAGGTTTGGGAACTCCGACTCAGCCCCCAATTTCATTTCCCCACATAAGCCCCTTTGTCTCACCAAGGCCCCGATCATCGGAGAAGACTCTTCCAGTGATTATTATCTTATTGCCACTAAATCATCTTCCTGATGTTTATTGGATATCTTTACTGAAGTCTGCGAGGAAAACAAATGCGTAACTGAATTGCACTGGAACCTGATGCCCTCCTGTTTATGAAGTACGTATTATTAGATTTCTATTAAGTAGAATGGCACGGAGATAAGAGTCATCAACTTGACAAATTACTAGAAACAAAAGAGGGAAAATTAATTTCAAAGATTTACAAATATCTACTTGAATTCGACTTAGCAGAAAACATAGTCAAAGGCCAAATGATAGCCTGGGCCAGGAATATTGGAAGGAGTATAAAATTAGAAGAATGGGAAATGATTTGGAAAAACAATTGTAAAATAACTAAGGCAGTAACATTCAAAGAAAATCACTACAAGATGTGGTATAGATGGCACCTGGCCCCAGCCAGACTAGCAAAAATGTACCCAAATTGTAACCCGACATGTTGGAAATGCAGGCAAGCCCCAGGAACATTTTATCATCTTTGGTGGCTCTGCCCAAAAGTAAAAAAATTCTGGATGAAAATTGGAAAATGGATAACAGAAATAACAGAAGAAAAGATAGACCTAAAGCCCGAAATCTTTTTATTAGGTATACTTAAAAAAGAAACTAAAAAAGAAATAAAATATATCACACCACACATAATTACAGCAGCAAGATTAACCCTAGCCCAATCTTGGAAACTAGAAAAGTTGCCAAGAGAAGAACAAATCATTCATAAAATATATAGGTGCGCAGAGATGGATAGATTAACTCTAAAATTAAAAAACAAGGAAGACTCACACTATTATCAAATTTGGAATAGATGGTATGAATGGATTGACAAACAAGGGGAAAAAAACGGATGTTAAATACATCAAGAAACCAAAGTTAGTAAATTTACACCGTCAACATAAATATATTACAGCAAGTGAAGATAAATGTATATATATGGTTATATATTGAAATGTTATAGATAGAAAACTTTCGCTTAGCAATATTAGAACGTAAGTAATATTGAATTGTACTTCGTTTTTAGCCTTAAGATTGTTTTTATAACTTTTCTCTTTTTTCTCTTTTATCTGTTTATATCAAATAAAGTTGGTTTTAAAATTCAAAAAAAAAAAGAGTCGTCAACAGATGGCTTGCTGCCCAACATAAGGAGAATTGAATAGTGTTTAAACCAGTGATGGGGTTCAAATTTTTTTACTACTGGTTCTCTGGGCGGGGCTTGGTGGTGGGGCTTGGTGGGCGTGGCAGGGGAAGGATACTGTAAAATCCCCATTCCCTCCCCACCCCAGGGGAAGGACACTGCAAAATCCCCATTCCCACCCCACTCTGGAATCAGCCAGAGATGGCAATTGCCAGTTCTCCGAACTGCTCAAAATTTCTGCTACCGGTTCTCCAGAACCTGTCAGAACCCGTTGGATTTCAACCCGGGGTTGTTGGGTAGCCATCAAAGCTTTTTCTAGGCTGCATAAACAGAGGGATAAAATCAAGTTCACGTGAAGTGCTAATACTATTTTATAATGCCTTGGTAAGGCCGGACTTGGAATACTGCATCCAGTTTTGTAAAAAAGATGTTGTGACTCTAGAAAGAGTGCAGAGAAGAGCAACAAAGAGGATTAGGGGACTGGAGGCTAAAACATATGAAGAACGGTTGCTAGAACTGGGTGTGTCTAGTTTGATGAAAAGAAGGACTAGGGGAGACATCATAGCAGTCTTTCAATATCTCAGAGGCTGCCCCAAAGAAGAGGGAGTCAAGCTCTTCTCCAAAGCCCCTGAGGACAGGACAAGAAGCAATGGGTGGAAACTCATCAAGGAGAGAAACAACTTAGAACTAAGGAGAAATTTCCTGACGTTTAGAACAATTAAGCAGGGGAACAACTTGCCTCCAGAAGTTGTGAATGCTCCAACACTGATTGGATAACCATTTGTCTGAAATGGTATAGTGTTTCCTGCCTAAGCAGGGGGTTGGACTAGAAGACCTCCAAGCTCCCTTCCAACTCTTGTTATTCTATTCTATTCTATTCTATTCTATTCTATTCTATTCTATTCTATTCTATTCTATTCTATTCTATTCTATTCTATTCTATTCTATTCTATTCTATTATGACAATGAATTCCTTCTAGCCAGCAAGGCCCACCAGCATCTGGAGAACTTCCCCGTGAGCGAGATTCCAGCCTTAGTGAATTCAGCATCATTCCTATCCCATCCTTTGGCTTTCCACCTCACCAATCGGGTCCTCATTTGGTCCAAGAGGCAATCCAGGTGGGAGGGTAGGAGGATCCCCATTTCACTTTTCACAATTTCCTCCCCCCCCCCTTTTTTTTGCACCTGTGCCCACCTGTGCTCCCTTAGTGAAATGCCGCCCACGGACGTTTTAGCAAGTATACGCGCCAAACGCAGCTCTAATGGATTTCGCTGGAAAGTTGATTGAAAGCACTTTCGAAACCTTTTTCAAGTTCTCAGTGGGAATTCGCTGGATTTACGTATTGATGCTAAGCTTTCCTTTGTTCGATGCAATTATTTTGGGGTTGGCTTTGCTTGTCACCAAGGCTTCGGTCCTCATTGTCTTCGGCCCGCGAAAGGTTAAAAACGTCCCCCTCTGAAACCAAAGACAGCATCTCCCATCTGCATCTGTGTGATTCCTTAGCCAGGTTTAGCTCTGTGTGTGTGTGTGTGTGTGTGTGTGTGTGTGTGTGTGTGTGTGTGTGTGTGAGATATTACAGGTAGTCCTCGACTTACGACCCCAATTGAACCTAAAATTTCTGTTGTTAAGTGAGACGTTTGTTAAGTGAGTTTTGGCCCAAATTTACAACCTTTCTTGCCACAGTCGTTGTTAAGGAATATGCACAGGGTAACCCTTGAGTAACAAGGTTGTGCACCTGAGAAACGGCTGAGAGTGATTGTGACTAAGCACTGTCAATACACAAACACACTGAGTTGTGATATTCTTTTACTTTTGGGAAAAAGTAAAGCAAAATCCAATAAACAATCCAGGTCATACACAGATAAAGATAGTTAAATTGTCAATCCAGGGATATTTATTTATTTATTTATTTATTTAAATTTATATACCACCCTTCTCCCCCAAGGGACTCAGGGTGGTGAACAGCCAAAATTTAAAATAGCATACAATATAAAAGTTAAAATAACTAAAAATAAATTAAATTAATTGGCTTCTCAATTTAAAACCCCAGGGCTATACAAATTAAAAACTAACCCATAAAAAACCCATTTAGGCTAGGATGGCTTGCTGAAATAAAAACGTCTTCAGGGCCTTACGGAAAGTGCGGAGATCCGGGATTAGTTGTATTCCGGGAGGTAGCTCGTTCCAGAGGGCAGGTGCTCCCACAGAGAAGGCTCTCCCCCTGTGGGCCATCAGCCAACATTGCTTGACTGACGGCACCCTGAGGAGGCCCTCTCTGTGAGAGCGAATTGGTCGGTGGGAGGTAATCGGTAGCAGAAGGCGGTCTCGTAAATACCCAGGCCCTAAATACCCTAAATACCCATGGGTAAATACCCATGGCTTAAATACCTTAAGCCATGGAGCACTTTAAAGATGAGAACCAACACCTTGAAGCACACCCGGAAGACCACCGGGAGCCAGTGCAGCTCGCGCAGGAGAGGTGTTATGTGGGAGCACCATGTCACTCCCGTAATCACCCACGCGGTTGCATTCTGGACCAGTTGGAGTCTCCGGGTGCTCCTCAAGGGGAGCCCCATATAGAGAGTTGTTAAGGATATTGTTGTTGTGTAACAACTAGCAGAGTGAAGTGCACAGAGAAACATTGCTGAGAGCAATGAGATGGAGATACATACAAACTGGTGTTATCAAAAGTTTTCTTTATAATGGGAAATAAACAATCTCGTAGTCTTCTAAACAGTCCAAGTCTTTACCGGTTAACTCCAAACAAACTCATACCAAACAAACAGTAGTTGGTTCACAAACTCCGGATGGTAGCAGATCCACCCACACACGCACGTGATGATAGCAGCTTATCATCCACTGAATACCTTACAGTACCCTTCTTAAATACATTGTTAAATTACAATTAATTATAGCATGACTCAGCATTACAGCATGATGCAGCATTAAAACTTAAAGTAACAGAATACATATATTGCCTGGACAACTGTTAGGCCCAAATCATATCCTAACAAGAGTGTTACAGTAGTCCAGGCAAGAATTATATTCCAAGAACAAAGTCTTTTTACCAGTTGTTGTAGTCATATGCAATAAAACAGTTCTTTTTGGAGTTGCAAACGGGAACAAGTACAGCAGTAAAACAATCAGTAAAGCAGTAGAAAACAACAAGTAGCAATGATCAATCAGTGATCATGCAGAGAGAACAGGCAGAGAGGAGCGGAGGTAGCAATAATAATTTAATAAGAAAAAATAAGCCATGATTCAAGCTTCCTCTTAAATACATTGGCTACAGAGCTAGCCAATCAGAATACAGTATGGTGGAATGCAGCATTCCAGTCTTAAAGCTATACATTACATTTTGATTGGAAACATGCATTGATGATTTATATACATTGCCAACCCAACCAGTTAGGCAATAGACATTCCCTAACAGTCGTTAGTGCAGTTGTAAAGTTAGTCACTGCGGTTCAGTGAGGTTGTTAAGTGAATCTGGCTTCCCCAGATTCACTTAACAACCTCACTTGACTTTGCTCATCAGAAGGTCACAAAAAGGGGATCACACGACATTGGGGCACGGCAACGGTCATAAGTATGAACTAGCTGCCGAGCGTCAGAATTTTGATCACATGATCATGGGGATGCTGCAAAGGTCGTAACTGTGAAAAAGGGTCATAGGCCACATTTTTCAGTTCCGTTGTAACTTTGAACCGTCACTAAATGAAGTGTTTTAAGTAGAGGAATACCTTTATTTATTTCATATCCTGCCTTTCCTGCAGGAGGTCAGCTTTGGGCACCGTAGCTGCGGTTCCCCTTTGATTTTCTCTCCAGAACAACAACCCTGTAGAGTAGGCAGTGCTGAGAGAAAGTGGCTGGAAGTTGCACTGAACACCATGGGGCAGATTGGTTTTGTCTATACAGATAGTCTTCGACTTACGACCGTAGCCGAGTCCAAAAATTCAATCGCTAAACAAGCCAGTTGTTAAGTGAGTTTGGCCCCATTTTATAAGCGTTCTTGCCGCAGCTGTTAAGTGAATCACTGCAGTTCTTAAGGGAATCAGGCACAGTGGTGGTATTGAGTCGGTTTGGACTCGTTTGGGCCAACTGGTATTGGCGACCTGCGGATGGGCCTCCCACACGCCCCGGCGCTCTGCCGTCCTATTTAGCCACGTTTTCTAAGCTGCGTGCATGCGTGCAAGCCGCGCGCACTCACATTTTCGGTTTTAGCCTCCAGTACCCTAATCATCTTTGTTGCTCTTCTCTGCAGTCTTTCTAAAGCAGGGGTGTCGAACTCGATTTCATTGAGGGCTGCATCAGGGTTGGGTTTCACCTCAGGCGGCCGGGGAGGGGGGAGTGACCAGAGTGGGTGTGGCCAGCTTAACGTTACTTGTGTCAAGGGCGCCTGTGGTGACCCGAGCACTCTGCCAGCAAAAACGGAGCTCGGGAGGGCTGCACTCGGCTCTCCGGAGCTCCGTTTCCACTGGAAGAGGGCTGTGGGAGGCAATCACAGCCGAAAATGGAGGCCAGGAGGGCTGTGCCCGGCACTCCCAAGCTCCATTTTCACTGACAGTCACCACAGGCTGGTTCTTTGCTGTTTTCAGGGGGGCCCTACGGGCCAGATCTAACAGGGGTGACACCAGCGGTGAAATGCTCCTGGTTCAGACCAGATTGCCCAATCCCGTAGCAATGGCGGTGGGTGATTCGGAGAACTGGTAACAAAATCCCTGCGCTGCCCCCCCCCCATTCCCAGCTGAGTCGCAGGATCATCAGGGACTTTTTTTTTTACTTTTAAAAGCTTTTTTTCGACAATCTCTTCTGACGAAAAAATGCTTTTAAAAGTTTTTTTTTTAAAAAAACCCTCGGATGATCTCCTGGCTCAATCACGATCATCAGAAGCTTTTCAAAGCATTTTTTTCTGCAACCTCTTGGCTGAAGAGGTGGTAAAAAAAATGCTTTGAAAAGTCTCTGAGGATCCCAGCTGAGTTGCCTGATTGGCAGAGAGATATTTTTTAAAAAGCCTCTCTGACGATCCCAGCTGAATTGCCTGATTGGCAGAGAAGCTTTTCAAAGCATTAGAAAAAAATGCTTTGAAAAGTTAAAAAAAAAAAGTTGGCCACGCCCACCCAGTCACATTACCACCACCACCACCAAGCCACGCCCACAGAACCGGTAGTAACAAATTTTACATTTCACCCCTGGGTGACACACCTTGGGTTTGACACCCCTGTTCTAGAGGATCAACATCTTTTTAATAGCGTGGTGACCAAAATTGGATGCAGTATTCTAGGTGTAGCCTTACTAAGGCTTTGTAGAGTGGTATTAGTACCTCACTTGATCTTGATTATATCCCTCTGTTAATGCAGTTTAGGATTGTATTGGCTTTTTTGGCTGCTGCCGCACATTGCTAGCTCATGTTTAACCGGTTGTCCACTAAGACTCCAAGATCCCTCTCAAATTTATCCCTCTCCAACCAACCCCTTCTTGGAGAGGAGGCAGATAAAATAGAGAGATGTGCTTACTGAAGAGAAGATCAGAATCTTGGATCTAAGGATCTTTGGATACTGGAGGTCCAAATAGCTTGGCAGATGGACTTTAAATCATCTCACTCCTTAGAGGGAAGGTCTCACATTTCACATTGGTGAACACATTAGGGGTGTTGGAAAGCACCCAAAATGACAGCCAAGATTGACTTGGCATTTATTTATTTGCCCTTTTTATAAATCACACATTCCCAGCAAGCCAGTTCACAGGCAGTTAAGAACAAGAATATATCTGACCATAAAATAGCCTTCAAACATGTCATTAACGGATCCCTAAATAATGTCAGGCCCAATAAAGATGGTTCTGCTATAAAACCATCAAATAACTGTATATAAATTATATTTATATACAATATAAATTGTATATAAATTGTACTGCATTTATATAAATACAATAAAACTAGAAAAGTAAATAGAGGAGGTCATATTTTTTAAAAAGGTCTTATTTCCTTAAAAGCCAAATGGTTGTTCTTTATTTATTTAGCATGGGATGAGAACATGATAGAAGCAGAAGTAAACTTATACCAGGGTGAAATCCAGCAGGTTCTGACAGGTTCTGGAGAGCCGGTACTGGAAATTTTGAGTAGTTCAGAGAACCGGCAAATACCACCTCTGGCTGGCCCCAGAGTGAGGTGGGAATGGAGAATTTGCAATATCCTTCCCCCTGGAGTGGGAAGGGAATGGGGATTTTGCAGTATCCTTCCCCTGGAATGGGGTAGGAATGGAGATTTTGCAGTATCCTTCCCCTGCCACGCCCACCAAGCCACAGAACGGGTAGTAAAATAATTTGGATTTCACCACTGATGTATACCCTCAATTCATGTAATTATATGCAAATCTTCAACAGGAATACAGCAGTGGCCTCATAACTGGATGTCCAAGAGTGGGAAGGGAATGGGGATTTTGCAGTATCCTTCCCCTGGAATGGGGTAGGAATGGAGATTTTGAAGTATCCTTCCCCTGCCACGCCCACCAAGCCACAGAATGGGTAGTAAAAAAAATTGGATTTCACCACTGACGTACACCCTCAATACACGTAATTATATGCAAATCTTCAACAGGAATACAGCAGCAGCCTCATAACTGGATGTCCAATCCAGCTTTCCAGAGAAATCACCTCTGGCATTGCTTTTTTTTTTTTAATTTGATTTATATGCCGCCCTTCTCCAGAGACTCAGGGCGGCTTACAACGCGTTAAGCAATAGCCTTCATACTTTTGTATATTTATACAAAGTCAGCTTATTGCCCCCACAAACTGGGTCCTCAATTTACCCACCTTAGAAAGGATGGAAGGCTGAGTCGACTTTGGGCTTGGTGAGAATTGAACTCGCAGTAATTGCAGGCAGCTGGATGTTAAATGCTGCCTTAGTAGGAGGCATTAGCCTCCTATGCCACTCAGGCTTCATATAGATCTTCTAGGGAACCAGAAAATACATGTCAGTGGACAATGTGTTTAATATTTTGTATATCAGCACCACAATCGCAACAAGGGGAATCTTTCCAGACCCACTGATACAGGGCAGAGGCATATCTTCCAGTATCAAACCTAATTCTCTTCAATTTGGTCCAGACAGGGCAAGGCAGGTCAAAACCATGCGGTTTGGTAGAGAAGGACGACTAATGATCAGGCCATAAGAAGGGACCTTGGAACATTCCAAGAGTCGTGGTGGCGCAGTGGTTAGAATGCAGTACTGCAGGCTACTTCTGCTGATTGCTGGCTGGCTACAATTTGGCAGTTCAATTCTCACCAGTTCAAGGTTGACTCAAGATTGCTATGGGTGTATTACTTGGAACCCTGACATTTCCATCCGTCCGAGGTTGGGTAAAATGAGGACCCATATTGTTGGGGGCAATAGGTTGACTCTGTAAACTGCTTAGAGAGGGCTGTAAAGCACTGTGAAGCGGTATATAACTGCTATTGCTATTGCTATTCTTCTCTCCAGGCATTCTGGGGGTTAAAGCAGGGGTGAAATCCAGCAGGTTCTGGAGAACCTCGGAGAACTGGCAAATACCACCTCTGGCTGGCCCCGGAGAGGGGTGGGAATGGAGATTTTGCAATATCCTTCCCCCTGGAGTGGGGTGGGAATGGAGATTTTGCAGTATCCTTCCCCTGCCTTGCCCACCAAGCCACGCCCACCAAGCCACGCCCACAGAACCGTTAGTAAAAAAAATTGGATTTCACCACTGGGTTAAAGTGATGTTTATGCTACATTAACAATCTCAGCATCCAACACTTCCCAATATAGATGATGAAACATATGGGTCAGTGGTGGGTTCCTCCCGGTTCGGCCCGGTTCTCCTGAGCTAGTAGCGGTGACGATATGATGTCACCGAACTGGTTCTGCCCTGCCCCCTGCCCCCCTGCCTCCCCGCATTATTCTTACCTTTTATTTGGCCCCACCCCCAGTCTATTGCTGCCTCCTGAGTCCCAGATGATGGCTAGACGGAAAAAAATTGTTTAAACTTTTGCCACCAGGCTTCAAAGGGCCGCCCTACAGCTGATCAGTGTTAAAAGAAAACAAATGAGTAGACCAGCGCCTGCAAAAATACATGAGTAGATCAATGCCTGCAAAAAATAAATGGGTAGATCGGTACAGCTCTGCAAGCAGTTAAAAGCCTGGTAGACCAGTACCTCTGCTAAATCCTAAATAATTGTTACATGACCATCAAGCCACGCCCACAAAATAAGCCATGCCCACAGAACCTGTAGTAAAAAAATTTAGAACCCACCTCTGATATGGGTGCAAATCAATGGTGTTATTCAGCCGGTTCTATCCAGTTCTGGCGAACAGGTAGCAACAGCTATGGAAGGCTCCGGCCACCCGCCCAGACATTGTCATGTCCCATTTTTGATGTTCTGCACAAGGAAGGCTCTGAGCATGCGCAGAGGTGACGCATGCTCACATTTGCGAACCAGTAGTGAAGGTAAGTGAATACCCTTCTGGTGCAAATAGAGTCTTTGGTTGGCGTAACTAAAATATTCAACAAGGAAGAGAGCTTATATGTATTTGTTACTAATATTCTTATTCCTGTAACCTTTAACTGGGCAAATAGGTGCATCATAGGACAAGAGTTTATGAACCAAGGTACTCCAAATGGACTAATTTACAGAATGTGCCCAAAATCCGGGACCCCTGATTCCCATAGAATTGAAATTTGGCAAATTTCATAAAACATTTTATGACTTAAACTTATCTCTTGCTCTCTGCAAACCACATTCTACATCTTAGCACAACATGTGACGCCAATAAATTTTGGTTATCCAAACACTATGACCATACGTATTGGCAGTGTGTTAACTCAGCCTGTAAACCACTTGTAGTAGAAATGTGCGCCTTGTTGCAGCTCTTGATGGAATTTTGTCTAATAATCATTTATGTAGGACAATTATCTAATTTAATTCTCATATTTAAAGTATTTGCATAAAAGGCAGCTGCAATAATCCCAAATCTTCCTTTCTGTCTATCCATCCGAAACAAATTGTATTTTCTAAAGCGGCAATGGTACTGAATAAATAATAGTAATAGTAAATAAGTGCTGAATAAAAATGGATGGTTTGGGACTTCCGGGTGGCGCCTCCGTCATTGTCGCCGGTCTTTTCATGACCGCCAGCCTCCCGGCGCATAAAGAGCCGCCTCACAGCTGGCAGGCGGCTCGAAAACCCCACTCTTCAATTGGAAGAGCGGGCTGAGCTTCTGGGGGTGCGGTTGAGCCCCTTGAATCGCCCCCAGGACCCCTCTTTTGTCCTGGAGAGGGCTCAGGGTGATGGCTCCCTATTCACCCCCAGAGAGGCTCCGCGCCGAGAGGGATCTCTGCTGCTTTTAGCAGCGGAGCTAGACGTTGTGAGCAACGCCACGATCAATGGGAAACTTCAACAAGCAGAAAAAGGAATATTTAAAAAAAATGGATGGTTTGTATGTAGGTGTGGATTCTGATTATCACAGGGTCCAATTGGTCAGTTACCGGGACTAGAGGTTTTGTCTTCCCAGCTTTCAGACTTTCAGAGAACTTCTCTCTAGCAGAGTGTATGCCGTTCTCTGTGTGTATCGTGTTTCCACCAAAATACAATCTATCCAGAAAGTAAGTCCTAGCTTGATTTTTACATGTACGCCCAAAATAAGCCCTAATTAGGACCCTGCCTATTCCGGGGTGCAGAGAGTGGGGCGAGGTGCTTGGGTATAAATGGAGCTAGTGTGGGGATGGATGGGTGGAGTTGTCCTACTTACCAGGCCCCACACACCCCGATACCTGCCTTGCCTTGACGGTGCACTTCTTCTGTGGCTGCTTGCTGCCGCTTGCGCGTCGCCCCTGGCCTCTGTTTTGCTATCCGTGGCCCTTCTGGAAATCCTTTTGTAGCTGAAAAATGTGCTCTGGACTGATGCAGTGACCCCCCCCCCCAGCCTTGTTTCACCGTCAGAGGCCTTCCAGAAAGCCCTCTGCAGCAGGGGTGGGTTCTAAAATGTTTTACTACCGGTTCTGTGGGCATGGCTTATTTTGTGGGCATGGTTTGATGGTCATGTGACTAGATTTAGCAGAGGTACTGGTCTACCAGGCTTTTAACTGCTTGCAGAGCTGTACCGGTCTTCCCATTTCTCCTTGGAGCATTCCAGTCTACCCATTTGTTTTTGGAGGCACCGGTCTACCCATTTGTTTTTGGAGGCACCGGCCTACCCATTTGTTTTTGGTGGCACCGGTCTACCCATTCGTTTTTTGAGGCACCGGCCTACCCATTTGTTTTTGGAGGCACCGGCCTACCCATTTGTTTTCGGAGGCACCGGCCTACCCATTTGTTTTTGGAGGCACCGATCTACCCATTTGTTTTTGGTGGCACCGGTCTACCCATTTGTTTTTGGAGGCACCGGCCTACCCATTTGTTTTTGGAGGCACCGGTCTACCCATTTGTTTTTGGAGGCACCGGTCTACCCATTTGTTTTTGGAGGCACTGGTTTACCCATTTGTTTTTGGAGGCATCGGTCTACCCATTTGTTTTTGGTGGCATCGGTCTACCCATTTGTTTTTCGAGCGCACTGGTCTACCACCACACTGCCTTTTAACACTCATCAGCTGTAGGGCAGCCCTTTGAAGCCCTATGGCAAGAGTTTAAACAGTTTTTTTTCCTTCTAGCTGATCAGCTGGGACTCAGGAGGCAGCAAATAGATTGGGGGTGGGGCCAAATAAAAGGTAAGAATAACACGGGTGCCAGCGGGAGGGCCCAGCTCCCAAACAAAGAGAACCGGTTCGGTGACATCATATCATCACTGCTACAGGCTCTGCCAAACCGGGCCAAACGGGAGGAACCCACCACTGCTCTGCAGCCAAGAAACAAGATGCAGATTGATGTGTGCGTCGACCCCGGCTTCTGTTTGCTGCCAGAGGCTCTTTAGAAAATATCTCTGGGACTTCCGGTGGCGCCTTCCTCGTCGTCGTCGGGCTCCTCCATGCCCGCCGGCATCCCGCCGCGTTAGAGCCGCCTTACAGCTGGCAGGCGGCTCGAACAACCTGCTCCTCAGCGGGAGGAGCAGGCAGAGCTTCTGGGGGTGAGGCAGGGCCCCCTGAGTCGCCCCAGGATCGTTTCGCTTGTCCTGGGGAGGGCTCAGAAGGATGGTCCCCTCCATACCTCCAGAGAGGCTCCGCGACGGGACTGTCCTCCGCTAAGCAATTAGCGGAGCCAGACGCTGGAAGCAACACCACAGCGTCTATGGAGTAAGCTGAATAAGAAAGAAGCAAAAGAAAAGAAAAGAAAGAAGCAAAGATGAAGCAAGTATGGATTTTTTAAACTGATTTTTTTACTGATTTTTTGGAAGAGCAACGAGAGGAGGGGGGAAGGAGAGGAAGAGAAGTGAAAGTTCTTAAGAAAGTTTTTTTTTTAAATGGCGACTGGTCTTAATTGAAAGAATGCCAGAGTGATTGAAAACGGAAGCTTTGAAATGAATGCCTTGCTATGGGAGAGTCACTTAAAGTAAGAAGGAATTTTTTTTCTTCCCTTTTTTTTTGGATATCTTTTTTAAAGTAAAGTATGGCAAAGTGAAGTAGTATACTAAAGCTATTTAAAGTAAAATAAAGATGACTAAAGGAAGGGGGGGCTCCCCCCTGAGCCAGTTAAAGAATAAAGCTGAGATGATGCAATTGTCTGGATTGGCAGAAGGGGACTTAAAAGAACTTATAACAACTCCTTTATTGAGTGTAGTTGACAAAATTAAAAACTCACAGAAGAATCTTGTGGATTTGATTGCTGGAAAGCATGACCAATTAAGTCAAACTATTGTTAAAGTAATTTCAGACCTTTCAAATGTGGTGATTGAAATGGAGGAGAAAGTAACTGAAATTAGCAGTGAAATTGGCTCCCAGATTCAAGAAATACAAGAAAGGTTTGTGAAAGCTGAGATTAGTAATCAGACTATACAGAATGATATTATCATGCTTCAAATTAAAACTATGGCCTCTGCTATCAGAGTAAGAGGTATTAAAGAAAACCAGAGAGATTTAAAAGCAACTATTGCAAAGGTTCTTGCTGAACTACTAGAGCTTGAGGATGAGATAATTCTTGGTTGTATAGAGAAAGCTTACAGAGTTAACTCACGAGTAGCCAAACAAAGGAACTTATCCAGAGATGTTGTTGTCTACTTTACTGATAAAAGGTTGAGAGATGACATCTTACAAAGGTCCTACTCTGCCAGAGTGCAAGTAGAAGGTGAACAAATTAATATTTTTAAAGAATTGCCATCGAAGGTTTTAAAGAAAAGGAAAGAATTTGCTTTCTTAACTAAAGAATTGAAGAAAAGTAATATCCCATTTAGATGGGACTTACCAGCCGGTATAATTTTTAGATATCACGGAGTGAGATATTGCTTGAATACTATTGAAAAAGCGGAACATTTTTATAAAAATATTTTTAAGGGAGCTTCGAAAGACCTTAAGAATAAGAAACAAGAAAGAGAGCTTGTAAAAGGTAAACAGAAGGATGAGACTCAAAGAAGGAATCAAAGAATGTTAAAAGAACAAGGAGTGCAATCTGGTTTCTTGGAGGATCTTACTATGGACTCCTCAGATGGGAAAATAGACCACATTAGTGAACCTAATCTAGGAGCACCGGACCTTGAACTGCTGGAGCAAGATTCAAGAAATACTACTATTCAAGATGATCAGCAGCAGAGGTCCAATGCTCTGCAAGAAAAGGATGGTGATATCGAACAGCAGGAACCAGATTCTAACGAGGAAATTCGAGAGGTAACTAATGAGTGTCGTAAAGTCCTTCATCAGATGCAGCTGTTATCAGAAAGCTTGGACAATCTTGGATACCGGTTATAAAATTCCTAAAGTTTATATGGATTTGGATTTATGGATTATAAAGTCTTCATCCTGACTTGGAGTTTCTTTTTTTATTCTGAATTGGACTTAACATCTTGAGCAAGTTTAACAGAGGGCTGCAATGGTAGCAGCGTTCTGTGATTATCTGATCATAGTTTTTTTTTTTTTTTGGAACTAGCAGCGTTCTGTGATTATCCTATCATAGTTTTTTTTGGAACTTATAATCTAAGAGGAAGGAATGGAAATGAAAATATCTCACAACCAGAAGGAGTGAATAATAAAGGGTGGCAGGATTTGAAATAGTTGTTATAAGAACATCTGGGAATGCAGCTGCCAGGACTTTTTTTTTCTTTTTGATTTTTTTGTCATTAAGGTTTGGCGGAGCTGCATTGGGTTTTTTTTTAATGCTGTAATAGAACACGTTAGTTTGAATGTTTCTACCTGGAGGAGTGAATATCTTCGTGGTTGGATGTTATCTATATAGTAGCAGTGTTTTGTGATTACCCTATCACGGTTTTTTTTGGAAATTATTATCTAAGAGGAAAGAATGGAAATGAAAACGTCTTACAACCAAGAGTGGATAACAAAGGGTGGCAGGATTTGAAACAGTTTTTACAAGAACATCTGGATGCAGTCTCAAGGATTTCTATTTCCCTTTTTTTCTTATTCTTTTGTTAAGGCTTGGTGGAGCTGCATTGGGTTTTGTTTTTTTTTTGCTGAAATAGAATACGCTAGCTTGAATGATTCTACCTACAGGAGTGAACATCTTCTTGGTTGGATGTTATTCATATAAAGTCACACGGGGGGTTTATATGGAATGTTTTGTTTTACTGATGGGGGCAGACAGAAGATGAAGAGTATTGCAATTGGATATAGGTGAAGAAAGAAGAATTAACTTCAATCAGGAAGAAGAGAAGACTGTAATTCGAGTTATGGAAAATTATAACAATATATGTATGATTATATTATATTGCATGTTTTTTCCCTGAAGGGGGGATTTTTGTGTTCTTGAATTAGGGGGAGTAGTTCGGATTAAACTAGCTGGCATTATCTAATATGAATAACTAAGGTATAGAACTTTGGAGTGATCGAGTATGGTATAGGATTAGTAATGTTAGTAATGTTTTTTTTATTTTATCTTTTTTTTTTTCTTACTGTTTCTAAATTGGCTTAAATATAATGGCTATTTTTTCTGGTGCCTTCTTTTATTACAATATTGTTAATTTTAGACAGATATTCATGTTTATGGGTTTCTCTTTGCATTATTTCATTTTGTTAAGCGATGGATTTAGCCCAATTACTCACGAGACAAGCTATTCCTTTAATCAGTATTTATTGCAGGCCTGGAAGCTTCCTAGGCCCTAGGCATCACAGGTCACTGACCTCTGATCTTCTCTCCTCTAGGTGATCATTAGGAACAACCCGACAAGCACGTGGGGAGAGTTTATATACACGGGAGGAGTGGCCAGGAGGTAAGGAGTGGCCAAGGGTTAGGTGGGAGTGTACATACTGTATTAACCCTTAAGGGGCTGGGCTTGAAGGTATAGGCACAGTTAGGCATTTACTCTGACAAAACCCCCTCTAAATGTCTAACTGGGTACAGGTATGCTTCGTTTACATAGGTATACATAATCATACATTTATACATATATATATATACATATGCAGGTCATACACAAACACATATTTTTGACATGAGGTAGGCGTGCTGTTTAGCGGGTAAGGGTTTTGTAAGAATATCTGCGGTCTGTTCCTCAGTGTCGCAGTGCACTGCCTCAATGAACCCTATCTCTGAAAACTGTCTGACATGTTTGCATTTGATGTCTATGTGTCTTGACCTTTGCCCAATGGCATCAGCCTTTGAAATTTCTATTGCGGCCTTGTTGTCCTCGTGTATGATTATGGGGTACAAGGGTTCAGTCCATATGGCGTTGAGTAGGTCATCGAACCACACTAAATTGTTCGTGGCCTTGGATAGGCAGACGAATTCGGCTTCGGTGGTCGAGGTGGCAACGAGTCTTTGCTTTCCAGTGTACCAGTGAATGGGGGAGTTGTTGAGTAGCATCACGTAGCCAGAGGTGCTTTTTCTGCTCTTAATGTCGCCTGCCCAGTCTGCATCAGCGTAGCATGATAGTTTTGGCTTATCTGTTATTTCTGGTTCCAAACAGAGTTGTGCATCCATGCTGAATTTCAGGTACCTGAGCAGTCTTTTGATGGCATTCCAATGAGACACCTTGGGGTTGCTTACGTGTCTGGATAGGAGGTTGACGGCTAGGGCAATGTCGGGCCTGGTCCAGTTAGCAATGTATAGCAGCGACCCGATGGTAGATCTGTACAATCTATTGTCGGTGAAGGGTTCAGATTCCTCGTACATGTTTTTCAGGAATTCTGGCTGCATTGGTGTCTCGCTGGGCTTTGCCTCTGTCATGTTGCATTTGGATAGCAGTTCAGTGATTTTGTCCTTTTGGGAGAGTCTGAACCCCTTGCTGGTCTTTGTCACATGCACCCCTAAATATTTGTTGATTCTGCCAAGTGACTTTAATGAGAAGTGTTTGCCTAGTTCTGTGGCAAATTTATCGCATCTGCTCTTGTGTTTGCCAACGTATAGGATGTCATCCACGTAGACGAGCACCCCTTCGAACAGGTTACCTTCTCTCCTTGTAAATAGGCACTTGTCTGCTGAGGTGGCCTCAAAACCCATGGATTTCAGGGCTTTGGCTAGGCAGTCATACCACCTTTTGCCTGATTGCTTGAGTCCATACAGGCTTTTGTTGAGCAGCCAGGTTTTGCTCTCGCCTTGGTCATACCCTGGTGGGGCCTTAACATAGATTTCTTTATCCAGTTCTGCGTGTAAGTAGGCAGTCTGTACATCGAACTGGAAGACATCAAGCCCCAGGATGGTGGCTACCACCAGTGCGCATTTGACACTTTCAGCCCTGACGGTGGGCGAGTAAGTGTCTGTGTAGTCTTCTGGGTACCTCTGAGCGAAGCCTTGGGCGACCAATCTCGCCTTGTATAGGTTCCTGTTGTTTTCTAGGGTCTTGACCCTGAACACCCATTTGGTACCTATTGGTTTTTTGTCCTCAGGGGCCTGAGCGGGTGTGTATACCTTTAGTTCTTTCAGGCTCTCCATTTCCTTGTCCATGGCGGATACCCATCTTTCCTTTTCTTCCTTGGGGAGCTTAAGGATGTCCTCATATGAGTTGGGCGTGGTGAGGTTATCGTGGATGGTTAGGACATAGTCCTCTAACCTTTTGGGTGGCTTGTTTCTATTCTCCCTGATTGGCCTGCTGGGGGGTGGCTCGGCCTCTTGCATGTGGTCTGCCTCTTTGTTCGAGAGGCGGTCTAGTTTTAGAGATGGGTGCCCTTCTTTCCACCCCTTTGTGTTTATTTTGTCAAGGCTGGCTTTGGGTGTCTCTATTCTTTCTCCCTCTTGGTTGTTTTTGTGTGCGTTCCTGTGGGTGAGTGTCTCGTTGGAGTGGACCCTTGACCAGTTCGAGTGTTCGTGGAAGTTGGCAGATCGGGACACTACGAATCTGTTGTTGTTATCAATGAATCTGTAGCCCTTAGTGCCCGGCTCGTAGCCCACAAACCTCAGTCTTTTTGATATTTTCTCCCCCTTTCTCCTCAGCTGCCTGGGTATGTGTACGTCAGCTGGTGCGCCAAATACGTGCAAGTGGGATATATTGGGTTTTCTTTTATAGAGCATTTCGTATGGGGTCATGTTGATGGAGCTTGACCACAGTCTATTTAGGGTGTAATTGGAGTAGTGCAGTGCTTCTGACCAGAAGTGTTGCCCCATCCCTGCATCCTCTAGTGCGCACCTCATCATTGTCTGTAGCACCCCATTCCTTCTCTCTGCCACCGGGTTCTGGAATGGCGAGAAAGGTGAAGACTTGTAGTGTGTGATGCCTTGCCCCCTCAACCAACCGGTGAATTCATGGGCCATAAACTCTGAACCTCTGTCTGTCATAATCTGTCTTATTTTCATGTTGTGTTGCAGTTCTATCTTTCTGTGAAACTCCTTAAACCTCTGGAATGTTTCATTTTTGCGTTTGAGGGAATAGACATACCCATACCTTGTGAAATCATCGACAATGGTGAGAAAGAATCTCTTTCTATGTTTGATAGATGGTTTGAAAGGCCCTACTAAGTCCATATGTACCAATTGAAATGGGTATTCTGTGGTTCGTTTGGATTTTCGGGGTATGGCCTTGACCTTAACCTTTGACCGCATACATATGGAACACTCCAAATAATTTTCACATTTCTTTACTTTAAGTCCTTCAGTACAATCAGACATTTTCTTAACAATAGGGAAACTGATGTGCCCCAGCCTCCTGTGAAGGAGGTGGGCGCAATTATCATGCAAGGGTTTTCCCAATGATATAGAGCTGTTTACACTTTGCTTGCTTTGCTTTATTTCCTGTTGTTCCCCCTCAACTCTTGTGTCTTCTCCTTCTCCTGGGTTGGTGTTTGCGTACATGTTTCCTTCCTCCCTTGCGTTTGGTGTAAAGTATGATAGCCCCCCTTTGTTGTATACGCTCCCTATTTCTTTCCCTTGTTGGATTATATAGGCTTTCCCTTTCTTGAATGTTACCTCTAGGTCTGTGTCTTGGGTTAGTCTGTTGACAGCTAGTATGTTAAGGGGTATTTCGGGTACGTATAATACCCCCTCTATTTTCCCTATGTGTGGTATGTGAGTGTCTCCCTTTCCCTGTGCTTGAACCCTGTTTTGATTGGCCACCTTGAGTTTGAGATTGGTCTTGCTGAGTGGTTCTATGAGTGTTGAGTTGTGTGTAGTGTGATGTGAGGCTCCTGAGTCTAGGAGCCATGTGTTTTGGTCCATCTCGTGCAAGGAGTTGAAGTGGCCAGGTCTAAATCCGTATGTGGGGCCTGGGCTACCGTCTCTAGAGCTGTCCCTCCGTCCGTGTTGCTTTCTAGGATTGGGGGACCACCCTCTCTCTCTCTCCCTTGAGTATCTGCGCTCGGGTGATCGCCCCCCTCTGTGTTCAGTGCGCCTCCTATCCCTGCTGCTCCTGGGGCAATCCCTTTTTATGTGGTTCTTGGACCCGCAGGAGTAGCACCCTGGGGCGTTCCCTGCTCTGTCTTGGAACTCTACCTTTCTGATTGGTCTATGTTCCCCTCTGACAGCGTGTCTGTCTCTTCTTAGGTTGTCTTCGGCTATGAGTTTGTTGGTTAATGCGCCTAGCGTGAGGTGAGGTAGGTAAAGGCTGTCTAGTTGTAGCACAAAGTGGTCCCAGCTGTTGTCTAGTGAATTTATTATGACGCTCTTCATGCTCTCTTCGGTGATAATTTCCCCCCTTTGCATGAGTTCTGCCCTGACTGCGTTTAATTTGAGTATATGCTCACTCATGGGTACCCCTTGTCTGTGCTTGGCAGAATGGAACTCTCTAGATATCTTTGTGGTGGTAGCCCTGCACTGGCTGTAAAACATACCATATAACATTTGTAAAATTTCAGACACTGTGAGGTTATCATTAATGCTAGGATACATTGTGGGGGGAATGGTGGCTATCATGATGCAGAATGCCTTGTGGTGTAGGTTATCAATCTCCAGAGACCAAGGCTTTTGAGGTGGTCTCTGAATCAAAAATAAGGCATTTTCCCTCATAAAGGCAATCTGTAGATGCTGGCTCCAATCTATAATATTGCCCCCATCTAATTGTAGCTTTGGCATATTTGTACAAGCAGTCCCCACATGTCCACAGTTATTACTTACAGTGGATTGCTGTCCATGGTCCAGGTCATGACTGAACTCGCAATATGGCTTTGGAACGTCTGTTGCGAGTCTGTACTGACCTATCTCTATGTTTCTTCTTTCTCCTGCTGCAGGCTGCGACTGAGCATGTGCGAAGGCCATTTCGTTCTGGAAGCCATGGAGGAAGGTTCCTGCTGCTGCTGCTCCTGGGCCTAGGCCTAGGCCTACCGGTGGAGAGCTGGATTCACCCCTGGAGAGTCCGGTGCTCCCTCTGGGCGGCGGACACCACTGCTGGACGGCTGGACCTCCGGAAAAGAAGGGAAGAAGGTGAGGAGGCGAAGCGGTCGTAAGTGGAGGACAGTCGGCGATCGGTGGCGCGGCGGTCGTAAGTCGAGGACTTCTCGTGTCCGGCGGCCCGGCGGCTGTGGCGGCGATGGAGGTGGGTCCAGTCCTCTGCCCCTGGTCCTGGGGCCTTGGTCGGGTAGAGAAGCCAGGCGGAGATCGTGGAGGAGGTGAGTAGTCGGTCCTTCTCCTTGCCCCTCGTCCTCGCGTCGTTGGTGCGGCGGGTCCTGGGTTCGAATCCTGCAGTTTGCAATTTTTGCAGGCGAACCAGTCTCGGCATTCGCGTTCGGTGTGGGTGGCTTCCTCGGGTGGCTGAGGGTCAGCTGGCTCATCGAGGCTGGCTCTGGTGCTCTCTTGGGTGCAGGATTTTTTCTTTAGTCTTCTGGCTGCCGCGGGGGGCTCGAAAGCGGAGCCAAAAGCCGCGGTCAGCGTTTTGATGGCATTTTGGATCTCGAGATCAGTAGGCGATCTCTCTTCTGCATTTGTTTTTCTTTTTGGGTTGCTCTCTGGTTGTTCCCGGCCTCTTTCTGGATCGGGGCCTTTTCGCGCCAGAGAGTTTGAATCCTGGCTCCCCATTGGCTGGTGGTTATTCCAAGATGGCCGCCGGTGAAAGGGCGCGAAAGAGGATTCGGCCACCTCGTGGTTATCTGGCTGGGCTGGCCTACCTCTTCCTCGTGCCATCTCCTCGTTCGTTGTCTCTGGGGCCTCGATTGCTGCGCCTTGCTGCTCGAAGAGGCTTTGCAGGTTCGCGATGAGGCTTCTCTCGTTGTCATTTGTTTCCATCAGCTTCAGGATGGATAGCTTGAATTTATTTACTCTTTGTGCTGTTTTTCTTCCTAGGTTGGTGCCTTTCTCTGGTGATCTCTCCTCATCAGAGTAGGAGCCTTCGCTGGAGTACAGCTCAGTGTCTGCTGGGTTCTCCTCCGCTGTAGGATCCTTGGATGCTTGAAGCTCAGCCATCTTCTTGGTGAGTGCCCTCGTTTGTATTCTATCTGTTTCCTTGGGTAGGTTGCTTGGTTGGGGCATCACCTGTGAGTTATGGGCAAACCGACCTCTGCTACCATTTGTTAAGCGATGGATTTAGCCCAATTACTCACGAGACAAGCTATTCCTTTAATCAGTATTTATTGCAGGCCTGGAAGCTTCCTAGGCCCTAGGCATCACAGGTCACTGACCTCTGATCTTCTCTCCTCTAGGTGATCATTAGGAACAACCCGACAAGCACGTGGGGAGAGTTTATATACACGGGAGGAGTGGCCAGGAGGTAAGGAGTGGCCAAGGGTTAGGTGGGAGTGTACATACTGTATTAACCCTTAAGGGGCTGGGCTTGAAGGTATAGGCACAGTTAGGCATTTACTCTGACACATTTTATTTTTTTTCATCTTTTTTTTAAATTCTTTTCTTTCTCTCTTTTCTCTTCCTCTCAACTTAGATTAGAATAGAATTGAGCATATAATAGTATTTGTTTTTCTGGCTGTTAAAAATTTTCGTTGTTGTTTTTCTTTTTAAGAAATGTGTAGCGGAAGTCAGGGGTGGGATGGGGAGGGAGGGGTTGGGGTTGGGGGGAGGTTGGAGGGGATGGGGGGGGAGGGGGTGGGGGTAGGGGTGAAAAAAGGGGGAAAAAATTTTTTTATTGTAAAACTTTTTCAATAAAAAAAAAAGAAAATATCTCTGCAGCCAATAACAGAGCTCCGGATCGAAATTGGACCACCATTTGTCTGAAATGGTATGGTGCCGTGATGGTGAATCTATGGCATGTGTGCCAGAGGTGGCACACAGAGCCCTCTTTGTGGGCATGTGCACCGTCGCCAGCTGCTCTTCTGGTTTCTGGTGTGCACATGTGCACTGGCCAGCTGGTCTTTGTGGAGCACCAGAGCTCCAAAAAACAGCCAACATCCAGGCCGTTTTCCAGGCCGTTTTCAGGGCCAAAACCAGCCTGAAAATAGCCCCCCAAATGGCCAAAGCAGGCATGTGTGTGCCAGCCAGCTGGTCTTCAGGTTTTCGGTGCTCTGGCACGCGCACATGCACACACATGCACACGTGTTCCAGTTTGGGCACTTGATGCCGAAAAGGTTCGCCATCACTGATATAGTGTTTCCTGTTCTGCCCTAGGCTTCCTGAGTCATTAAAACAAATGAGTAGTCCCAAAAACCTCTTTTATTGTGACAGCTGTGAATTCTGTTCATTCACAGATGAGTCTCAATTCATTATAAAGAGTCCTTTGGGATAATCCCCACCTTTATCTCCCTTGACATGCTGCCAAAGACCTAATTGGCAAAGCCACACGGAGTCCAGAATCAAACAGAGCTTCAGGCTTTAAGCTGAACCGAATGAACAAACGTTGCTTCCTGCAAAGGCCCACGTGCCTTTGCTCCTCTGTTAAGTCTTATGGGAGTGGCCAATCATTTCCAAGCCTTACTCCCGAGTCGTCCCTTTTGTTTTAGCTGTCCTTGCCTTCTGGCAGCTCTGCACATGCATGCACTGAGAACAGGTTCCCCCTGTTCCTCTGCCTCACTGAGGTCCGACTCTGGAGACTCCAGAGGCAGCACGTACCTCCCAGATGGCCCTTTCTCTGCCTTCGACGCAGAGCCCTCCCCAGACTCCAGGGCTGTCCCATGTTCCTCCCCAGCCTCCTCACTGTCCAACTCTGCTGCCAACTCCGCAGGCTGTTGGCGGACCACAACATTTCCTATCTGAGCAGTCGGTTGGACCAGAAGACCTCCAAGGTCCCTTCCAACTCTGTTATGCCGTTAAGAGTCTAAAATCATAATATTAGTAAAAGAGGGGTTTTGAAACTAAACAAACTAAAAGTGTTTAGGAAGAAATGGAAACTCAGAGCTTGGACGATGATATGTAAACATCATCGGTAAGATGTTCCTGACGTAATTCAAGTTCTTAAGCAACCTCTATAAACCGCAGCTGGCCCTTCCGAATTTCAGTTGGTCCCAGTCAGGAATGGTGGGTGGCTTCTTCCAGAACCGATAAAGCTTTTCTTTGAGCTGCTGAGAAATTCTCCTAACATCTTTTTTAGCTGTTCCAGAGTCAGAAGCAATTTTTAAACATGCAGCTGTTCAGAGCTCAGCCTGAAGTTGAAGGGTCTGACTCAGCTCTGTCAGGCTTTCTTCCACAGCTAAATGCACATTATTTTAGAGGTTTGTCTTCAAGAAAAGAATCCATGTTGGGAGGGAGTGTGATGCATTTGGAGGGGAACAAGTGGAAGAAAGGCCTGACTTTCTCCGTGGAAAGCTGGAAAAAGTTCTGATATTCACCATGGGGAACTTGTGAAAGCCTGCCTTTGCCATGGAAAGCTGGAGAAGATCTGATGTTCACATGAGAAGCTGGAGAAGGCCTGACTTTCTCCATCAAAAACTGGAGAAGGCCTGGTTTTCTCTATGGAAAGCTAGAGAAAAACTGGTGTTCATCATGGAAAGCTGGAGAAGTTTTCACCATGGAGAAGGCCTAACTTTCTCCATGAGAAGCTGGAGAAGGCCTAATTTTCTCCATGGAAAACTGGAGAAGGCCTGACTTTCTCCATGAGAAGCTGGAGTAGGCCTGGTTTTCTCTATGGAAAGCTAGAGAAGAACTGGTGTTCATCATGGAAAGCTGGAGAAGTTTTCACCATGGAGAAGGCCTAACTTTCTCCATGAGAAGCTGGAGAAGGCCTGATTTTCTCCATGGAAAACTGGAGAAGGCCTGACTTTCTCCATGAGAAGCTGGAGTAGGCCTGGTTTTCTCTATGGAAAGCTAGAGAAGAACTGGTGTTCATCATGGAAAGCTGGAGAAGTTTTCACCATGGAGAAGGCCTAACTTTCTCCATGAGAAGCTGGAGAAGGCCTGATTTTCTCCATGGAAAACTGGAGAAGGCCTGACTTTCTCCATGAGAAGCTGGAGTAGGCCTGGTTTTCTCTATGGAAAGCTAGAGAAGAACTGGTGTTCATCATGGAAAGCTGGAGAAGTTTTCATATTCACCATGGAAAGCTGGAGAAGGTCTAACTTTCTCCATGAGAAGCTGGAGAAGGCCTGACTTTCTTCATGGAAAACTGGAGAAGGCCTGACTTTCTCCATGAGAAGCTGGAGTAGGCCTGGTTTTCTCTATGGAAAGCTAGAGAAGAACTGGTGTTCATCATGGAAAGCTGGAGAAGTTTTCATATTCACCATGGAAAGCTGGAGAAGGTCTAACTTTCTTCATGGAAAACTGGAGAAGGTCTGACTTTCTCCATGAGAAGCTGGAGTAGGCCTGGTTTTCTCTATGGAAAGCTAGAGAAGAACTGGTGTTCATCATGGAAAGCTGGAGAAGTTTTCATATTCACCATGGAAAGCTGGAGAAGGTCTAACTTTCTTCATGGAAAACTGGAGAAGGTCTAACTTTCTCCATGAGAAGCTGGAGAAGGCCTGACTTTCTCCATGGAAAACTGGAGAAGGCCTGACTTTCTCCATGAGAAGCTGGAGTAGGCCTGGTTTTCTCTATGGAAAGCTAGAGAAGAACTGGTGTTCATCATGGAAAGCTGGAGAAGTTTTCATATTCACCATGGAAAGCTGGAGAAGGTCTAACTTTCTTCATGGAAAACTGGAGAAGGCCTGACTTTCTCCATGAGAAGCTGGAGAAGGCCTGACTTTCTCCATGGGGAACTTGTGAAAGCCTGCCTTTGCCATGGAAAGCTGGAGAAGATCTGATGTTCACGGTGGAAAGCTGGAGAAGGCCTGACTTTTACCATACCTTCTCCATAGTGGTGGGGAGCTGCCTTTTTTCAGATTTGTATAAACTCATGCCTGGGGAGCTGAAGGCCTGGAAAGTCTATAAAGGTCTCCAGAAGCCTAAGCAAGCCATGGTTTTTTTCCACCATGTGACAGAAAAGAGAGAATTATAATATGAAATGACAGAACAGGAATCTTAGCATCTGTATTTTAGTAATTAACTTCAGATGCAATCAAATCAAAGATTTTGTTATGGCTCTGTCAGCTTCATGAACTGCACTTAATGACATGCTTGGTGTAGTGTTTAAGAAACAGGCTAGATGGCAGGAAACTGTGAGTTCAAGTCTGGCCTTAGCCATGAAAGCCAGCTGGGTGACTTTGGCCCAATCACCAGGAGACAGTGAATTCTAGTCCCTCTGCAGGCATAAAAGCCAGCTGGGTGACATTGAGCCAATCACCAGGAGACGAAGAGTTCTAGTCTTGCCATAGGCCTGAAAGCCAGCTGGATGACCTTGGGCCAGTCACTCTCTTAGCCCAACCCACCTCACAGGGTTGTTGTCGTGGGGAAAACAGGAGGTGGGAAGGAACATTAGATATATTGGTTGCCTTGAATTATTTATAAAAATATTAAGTAAGTAAGTGAAGGAAGGAAGGAGAGAAAGGAAGGAAGGAAAGAAAAAGAAAGAAAGAAAGAAGACAGGAAAGGTAAGGAAAGGAAAGGAAAGAAAGAGAAAGAAAGAAAGAAAAAGAAGGGAAGGAAGGAAGAAAGAGAGAAAAAGAAAGAAAGAAGACAGTCAGGAAAGGTAAGGAAAGGAAAGAAAGAGAAAGAAAGAAAGAAAAAGAAAGGAAGGAAGGAAGGAAGAAAGAGAGAAAAAGAAAGAAAGAAGACAGTCAGGAAAGGTAAGGAAAGGAAAGAAAGAAAAAGAAAGAAAGAAAAAGAAAGGAAGGAAGGAAGGAAGAAAGAGAGAAAAAGAAAGAAAGAAGACAGACAGGACAGGGAAGGGAAGGGAAGGGAAGGAAGAAAGAAGGAAAAAAGGAAAAAAGAAAGAAAGAGAAAGACAGGAAAGGGAAGAAAAGGAAAGGAAGGAAGAAAGAAGGAAAGAAAGAAAGAAAAAAAGAAAAAAGAAAACTACTTAGGAGCTAAGGTGGCTTTTGTTTAAACAGTTCTGCACCCTTCATCTCTCATGACACTGTTAAGTTTCAGTTTATTGCTGAGGTTGCATTATTTATTCATGAAGTGCACTTCTGCACTGCTTCTAATTACAAAATACAGAAGTGGTTGACAAAATCCTAAATCCTAGAACATTTAAGGGGAGCGAAAACCTTTTAGGATGGAGAGCCAAGGCAAAGGCTGAGGTGAACTTGACAATAAAAACAATCCTCTTCCATCACCCTCCTGCCATAACTCATCAAAAGAGAGCTGCTAGTAGGGGGAATTAATGGGTGAGGAAGACCTAAATAAATGAATTAATAAAAGCAGGCCAGCATTAAAGCCCTGTGGAAGGACGTTAGTTAGATAATGAGCCTGGTGGATCAGCGGACTAAAGCGCTGTTAAATAGCACTTAGCTGCCAGCTGCCTGCAATTACTGCAAGTTCGAATCTCACCAGGCTCAAGGTTGACTCAGCCTTCCATCCTTCTGAGGTAGGTAAAATGAGGACCCGGATTGTGGGGGCAATAAGCTGACTTTGTATAAAAGAGAACACCGCTGGGGGGGGGGGGCAAAAGCCCTACTAAGCAGGTATATACAAAAGTATGAAGACTATTGCTTAACGCATTGTAAGCCGCCCTGAGTCTCCGGAGAAGGGCGGCATATAAATCGAACCAATAAACAAACAAACAAACAAATAAACAAATAGTTCACTTAGCCAAGTATCCCAGCAGTTCTGAAGATTTTGTTTTCCACAAGGGGAGAAAACAGATTCAAAGAAAGCAAAAGCTCACAAAACATCAAGGCCTCTCCTCTCTTGACCTACCCTGCCCCGTACAAAATGCAAGCAGTCCTCAACTTATGACCACAATTTCCGTTGCTAAATGAGACAGTTAAGTGAATTTTGCCCTGTTTTATGACTTTACTTGCCATCGTTGTTAAGCGAACCGCTGCACGTGACCCGGGGACACCACTGCAATTGTCATATCTACGAGTCAGTTGCCGAGTTTTGATCACATGACCATGGGGGGGGGGATGGTGCAATGGTCATAAGTGTGAAAACCGCTCAGAAGTCACTTTTTTTCAGTGCCGTTGTAACTTTGAGCGGTCACTAAATGAAATGTTGAAAGTCAAGGACTATGTATAGGTTTCCCAAATCTTTTAACCTTTGACACCAGACAGTAACAAATTCATTTCTTTAAAAGCCATGAATACGTCAGTGGGTTCTGCAAAAAAAAAATGAAATAAAAAATGACATGACATCCACTAAGGGCATTTTAAATGATGTTATTTTAAATTGTTGAGTGATACCAATGGTTTGGTATATATATATATTATATATATATATATATATATTACTTGTACCACAAACTGAGAGCCAGCTGGGTGTAGTGGTTAAGGCATCAGGCTAGAAACCAGAATACAATGAGTTCTAGTCATGTTTTAGGCCCAAAACCAGGGGTCTGCAACCTTAAATAGCCATTTGGACCCGTTTCCCACAGAAAAGAAAACACCGGGAGCCACAAAACCTGGGTGGGCATGACCAACTCGATGTCACTCACTTCCACCAGTCACATGACCCCCCCCTAGCCACGCCTACCCAGCCGGTCATTAGGGCAGAGAACCAGTTGTTAAAAAACATTGGGAACCACAAAATCCTTTTGACATCTCTCTCTCTCTCCTCCCCCTCTCTCTGTATTTCTCGGTCTCTGCCCAGGCCGCTTCTCCATCCCACGCCATGGCCCTTAACTTCTCAGGCCAGGCGAGGAGTGACTGGGAGGTGGGGGCGAGGGGTGAGGCCAGCCAGTGGTGGGATCCCCATTCCCACCCCACTCCTGGGGGAAGGATACTGCAAAATCTCCATTCCCTTCCCACTCCTGGGAGGAGGATACTGCAAAATCTCCATTCCCATCCCTTTCCAGGGGAAGGATACTGCAAAATCCCCATTCCCTCCCCACTCCAGGGGAAGGATACTGCAAATCCCCATTCCCTCTCCACTTCTGGGGGAAGGATACTGCAAAATCTCCATTCCCTCCCCACTCCAGGGGAAGGATACTGCAAATCCCCATTCCCTCCCTACTCCTGGGGGAAGGATATTGCAAAATCTCCAATCCCACCGCACTCTGGGGCCAGTCAGAGATGGTATTTGCCTGGTCTCCGAACTACTCAAAATTTCCACTACCGGTTCTCCCGAACCTGTCAGAACCTGCTGAATTTCACCCCCTGGCTGAACTCACTTAACAAATGTCTCACTTAACAGCAGAAATTTTAGTCTCCATGGTGGTCGTATGTTAAGGCTTGCCTATCCTTCTGAAAACAGCTTGCCAAGCAAGCCTCAAGGATTTGTACAAAAGGCAGTCGCTGAGAATCACATGGGATTGAACAGAAGGGGGGAAGAAAAATGCATCGAACTAACTCACTGAAGTGAGTAATTGCTCACGTAAGCTCTTACAGATCACGGGCATTATTCCAATTTCTGTCTCTGTCCTAGAAATTATGTTGGAACATCGGCAGGCCAGAAACACTAAACCTTGAATGTCTTTGGAGATTCTCAGCCATCCATCCAGGTTGTCCCAAAGGTGCTTTTTCAAGGGGCAACTGGACTTTCTGGTTTTTCTTTGAAGACGTTTCCCTTCTCATCCAAGAAGCTTCTTTGGCTCTGGATGAGAAGTTTCTTGGATGAGAGGCGAAACATCTTCAAAGAAAAAACAGAAAGTCCAGTTACCTCTTGAAAGAAAGCATCCTTCGGACTGAATCTGAATACCGATGGGTGAACGTGATGTGGTCATCATCAGGCCAGCCATGGGACAGGATACCACCAAAGCGCAAATTGTGCTCAACTTACAACCATTCGCTTAGTGACTGCTCATAGTTACAACGGCACTGAGAAAAGTTACTTACAACCCCTCCTCGCACTAACAACCATCACAGCATCCCCACAGTCATGTGATCAAAATTTAACAAACTGGCATGCGTTTAGACATATTAGAATAACAGAGTTGGAAGGGACCTTGGAGGTCTTCTAGTCCAACCCCCTGCTTAGGCAGGAAACCTATAGCATTTCAGACAAAGGGTTATCCAATCTCTTCTTAAAAGCCTCCAGTGTTGGAGCATTCACAACTTCTGGAGGCAAGTTGTTCCAGTGATTAATTGTTCTAACTGTCAGGAAATTTCTCCTTAGTTCTAAGTTGCTTCTCTCCTTGTTTAGTTTTCACCCATTGCTTCTTGTCCTGCCCTCAGGTGCTTTGGAGAATAGCTTGACTCCCTCTTCTTTGTGGCAGCCCCTGAGATATTGGAACACTGCTCTCTTTTCACTTGTCTGGACATACCCACTTCCAGCAACTGTTCTTTGTATGTTTTAGCCTCCAGTCCCCTAATCCTCTTTGTGGCTCTTCTCTGCACTCTTTCTAGAATCTCCACATCTTTTTTACATCGTGGTGACCAAAACTGGAAGCAGGATTCCAAGTGTGGGCTTATAATTTACAACATCCTGGGGTCATATGATTGCCACTTGTGACTGCCCCCCCCCCAGTTGACTTCCAACCAGGCAAGTCAAAGGGGGATTCGCTTACCAACCAAATCATCATGTTGTCATAGCTGAAGCGATTCGCTTAACGATTGTGGCAAGAAAGGTGGTACAATGGGGCGCGAGTCACTTAATTAGCCTTGGTGGTGCAGTGGTTAGAATGCAGTATTGCAGGTTGACTCTGCTCATTGCCAGGAGTTCGATCCCGACATGGCTCAAGGTTGACTCAGCCTCCCATTCTTCCAAGGTCAATAAAATGAGGACCCAGATTGTTGGGGGCAATAGGCAGATTCTGTAAACCGCTTAGAGAGGGCTGTAAAGCACTGTGAAGCGGTATATAAGTCTAAGTGTTATTGCTGTTCCTTCCATGGTGGCGCAGTGGTTAAAGTGGTCAAAGCAGTGGTTAAAAGTGCAGTATTGCAGGCAAACTCTACCCAGAACCAGGAGTTCGATCCTGACCGGCTCATAAGGTAAGCGAATCCAGCGTCCCTGTTAACTTTGCCGGTCTGAACATCACACAAAAAAGGGAGAATCTCATCAGGCCGGGACACTGCCACCGGTCATAACTACGAGTCGGTTGCTAAGTGTCCGAATTTGGCGTCGGGTGATCTGGGGGAACCGCCACCACGGTCATTCAACGTGAAAAAAAAACGGTCCTGGAGTCCTTTCTTTCGGGCCGAAGGTTCCCTTCCCCAAAATGGTCACTAAACCAAGTGTTGTAAGTCGAGGACCCCCTGTAAAACACCTCAAAACGCTGGACGGGAACCTGAGTGGGTGGGTGGAGGGTGGGAAAGAGGGCCTTTGAATGTGTGTGTGTGTGTGTGTGTGTGTGTGTGTGTGTGTGTGTGTGTGTGACACACAAAATCCTTGAAAGTCTCCCGGCCTGCGCGCGTGTCCAGCCGGCTTTTCCTCAGAGCTTCGGCGAAGCACAGCGCGGCGCTCCCGCGCGTCCTTGAAGGGAAGGCGCGACGACCTTGCTTCGCCTTCTCCGAGGCTGGACGGGGCGGGGAAGGCGAGGAGGGGGGAGAGAAGAAGCCGGAGGCATCGCCGAGACAGGAGACGGAGGAGCCAGCATCCCTCCCGCCAAACGAGACCCTCCCCCGGCCTCCCTCCCTCTCTCCCTCTCCCTCCCGTCCGCCTTTAGACGCGGCTCAGAGCGTCGCCGCGGCGAACTGCGGCTTTCCGCGCCCCCCCTGGCCGCCCTTCCTTTGTCAGCCAGCCGGTCCGGCCACGGAAGGCGCCGAGCCGGCTGCCTCCCGCCAGGCGTTGGGCTTGGAAACGGGGTTCGTCAGCCGGCGGCCACTTTGGGGCTCGCTTGGCCGCTCTTCGCGCCTGCTTGGCTGCTTCTCCCGGGGAGAAAAGCAGCAGCAGCGCCGTCGCCGCCTCCTTCCTCGGGGGCGCGCCGGTGTCGGCGGGGGGAAGAAAGGACGGTTCTGCCGGGCTCTCCCGATCGGCCGGCGCTTTTTTTCCGCGGCCCGCGGAAGTTTCCGCGGGGTGGCTGGGAGCTCCCATCCCGGCTCCGCGCCGTCCGGTTCTCCGGCGCGATGCGGGGGCGCCGCGTCCTTGGCTTTCGCGCTCCTCTGGGGCGCCCGAGCGGTTCCTCCGGCCGCTTGGCCGTCCCGTTGCCCGTTGAATAACGGTATTGGGCTCTGGGAATTGACCGTGAACGGATTTCAGCTTCCTTTCGCCCCCCCCCCCCTCCGCGCCCGCCAGGATGGGCTACACCGACCCGACTTTCAACCGGGATTTGCTGGGCAACCGAAGTTTGCTGTTCATTTTCATCTGCGCCTTCGCCGTGGTCACCTTGCTGCAGCAGATCCTGTACGGGAGAAACTATCTGAAGAGGTAAACGGGGAAAGAAGAAAAGAAAAAGAAAAAAAGAGAGAGAGAGAGAAGATCCTTGGTTGCATTCCCACGACCCCTTTAAACCTGGGTTAACCCATCCTTGCTTGGCTTTCCCCCAGGATTTGAAATCCTTCAGAGAAGGAACGGAAAGGGTGGGCGCAGCATGAGAAACAAGCCAACTTCCCTAGATTAGACAGGGATGCTGTGATGCGTTTCCCTTTGGGCTTGGTTAGTGGTCACCTTGGTTTGTTCTTCTGGGGTTGCAGCTTGTATGGATGGAGGAGCCAGTTGGTCTATCATAAAACCAGGTTGGGCACAAGAGTGTCCTGGAGAAAACCCATCGATGGTCATTAACCCTCAGTTGATAGCCCCTGTTCAAACAATATCAGCGTGTTGCATGAGCCAGAAAATGGCTTAGTTAATTCAGTAACCAAGTTAGATATACCCGGGTGAAGCGATTAGTACTGTATATCTGTTGTGGAAATGCCCAAGCTTTATTTAGAATAGAATAGAATAGAATAGAATAGAATAGAATAGAATAGAATAGAATAGAATAGAATAGAATAGAATAGAATAGAATAGAATAGAATAGAATAGAATTTTTTATTGGCCAAGTGTGATTGGACACGCAAGGAATTTGTCTTGGTGCATACGCTCTCCTTGTACATAAAAGAAAAGATACGTTCATCAAGAATCATAAGGTACAACACTTAATGATAGTCATAGGGTACAAATAAGCACTCAAATCATACTAGGAAACAGTCAATATAAATTGTAGGGATACAAGCAACAAGGTTACAGTCGTACAGTCATAAGTGGGAGGAGATGGGTGATAGGAACGATGAGAAGATTAATAGTAGTGCAGACTTAGTTAATAGTTGACACAGTGTGGAGGGAATTATTTGTTTAGCAGAGCGATGGAGTTCAGGAAAAAAAACTGTCCTTGTGTCTAGTTGTTCTGGTGTGCAGTGCTCTACAGCGCCGTTTTGAGGGTAGGAGTTGAAACAGTTTATGTCCAGGATGTGAGGGGTCTGTAAATATTTTCACAGCCCTCTTTTTGACTCGTGCAGGATACAGGTCCTCCATGGAATTTAAATTGGTTCGATTCCTCCCTAAGTCTTGTGGACAATGCACTGAGGCAGAAATCACTGAAGGTTTTTGTGGTGCCCTGCAAGACCACAGCGTGTCACCTTGAGCGAAATAGTCCGTGGAAGCTTTGGCTTGCCAAGATGACACAAGACTCTTGCTGGCTTGTTAAGGGGCTAAGAGGTTTACTGTGCAGGAAAGCTTGTAACTCCAAGCATTCAACGGAAAACCTTTACGGTTCAGTTGTGTTGAAATGTTGTTGGGTTGTAGCTGCTGCTCTCTTTCCACTTAGAATAAGAAAGGATCAAATGGCTATTTCTTTTTTTTTTTAAACAGAGTAACTGTGTGACATTGCTGTGTGTAAATAGATACTATTGACCCATCAGGGGAATGGTTGGGTTGGAGCAACTGCGCAGAAGAGACCGTCGGGGTTCCTGATTGGGCACAAAAAAAGCCTAACTCTTGATTTATGGATCTGGCAGAGAAGATAAAACATGTCCAGGATTTCATTGTTAAGACCTACTTTGCAAAATGCAGATCCCTTTGAGCTTCTCGGCTGGGGAAGACACGGAAGTCATCCTCCTCGTTAGCAAAGGAGTAACTTAGAAGCATTTCGGGTGCTAAAAATAAAATCTTCCTTCACTTGACCTTAGCTCTTAATAGCTATAGCGAATAGTGATCTACTGTATATTCACCCCTGTTTAGTTGCTTCTTTCTTTTTTTTCCTTCCTTCCTTCCTTCCTTCCTTCCTTCCTTCCTTCCTTCCTTCCTTCCTTCCTTCCTTCTTTCCTCCTTTCCTCCCTCCCTCCCTCCCTCTTTTTTCATTCTTCCATCTCCTTTCTTCTCTCTCCTATACCATCTTTATTTCCTCCCTCCCTCCCTCCCTCCTGTCCTTCCTTCTTTCCTTCCTTCCTTCCTTCCTTCCTTCCTTCCTTCCTTCCTTCCTTCCTTCCTTCCTCCCTCCCTCCCTCCCTCCCTCCCTCCCTCCCTCCCTCCCTTCTTTTTTGACCTACCCAAGTGCTATGCTGAAAAAAACATTCCTGCTTTTTTTTCTCTGATCACATTGGATACGAGAATTTGCTTTTGAAATGTTCTTCAGAAGAGAAGGATATTTCAGGAATATTTCTCAGGCACAGAGTGGACTGAAGATTCTTTAGAGCAGGCAATTGGCAATTTTTGGTGTGGATTTCAACTCCCAGAATTCCCCAGGCAGCTGGCTGGGGAATTCTGGGAGTAGAAGTCCAGACATCTTAAATTTGCCAAGGTTGGGAAACCTTGCTTTAGTGGGCTAATGAATATGTGGGAATGCGTACCTTCCTTTATTAAATCTTCTCCCCCACAGTCTGTAGTATCCAGGACCTCCCATTAAAATCCTAAGAAAAGAAAAGCTCTTTTTAGGACTTTCCCACAGGAGAAAGGTCATAGCAGGATGATAGAAACAGAGCTCAGAGAAACACCATCTAGAAAAATAGGAAAAAATTATCAGGCAAAGAAAGAGAAAGATGGGAGAGACCAGGGGTGAAATGCTACCGGTTCCAACCAGTTCGACCGAATCGGTAGTGATGGCAGCAGGTGGTTCAGAGAACCGATAGCGACAGCAGCACGAGGCTCCACCCACCCACCCGGTCGTTGTCACTTCCTGGTTTTAACCAGGAAGTAACCTGTTGATTACCCTCTGTGCATGCGCAGAAGGATTTGCGCCTGTGCAGAAGGTTCCGTGTGCGCATGTGACGCATGTGTTTAAATCAGCTCGATTTAAATCACAATTTAAATCACTAATAAAAAGGCTTGATTTAAATCAACTCGATTTAAATCATAATTTTTAAAGAGCTACTGTCATCTCTGTCCCGCAGCAGCTCCTCCTTTGACCTGCTGTTGACTCACCGACAATCCCAATATTGCAGAATATACAGCCTCCTGCTATGTAACTCAACTCTATTTCATGCTGAATAAGCTAAATTATTAATGTATGTTACCATAGAAAACTATCTTTACATAGATTTTTTACACCAAAAACATTTTATTAAAATAAATTTGATAAAAATTAAAAAAAATCCAATTTAAATTTTAAAAATCCATTTAAAAATATTTTTTTTAAAAAAATCGATTTTTATTCACACTGTTCTTAAGTCTCACAGAATGTGGTATGCCTGATTGAAGCTTGAACCCAATCTTGGTGACCATGTGACCCAGGGGAGAGACCTGGGTAAAAAGTCGAACGAGCCATTGTGGCTTAAAATAAGCCATGGCTTTTTCCGATTCGTCCACCCAGGCAGAATGTTGGATTAAAGGGAACTTTGTCTGATCTAGCAAAGACCCACAATGACTTTCCAAATATTTTTGTAATCAATTAAAATCCTTCCAGAAAAACAACCACTCACCTTCGGTTTAATGCTATCCTAAAGCTATTTTTGGTGGGATTAATCCAATATCAATCACATCAATTTGACAAGTTTGGGTTGCAGGAGCTTTGTTTCTGGCCAAACATCCTTTGGCTCTCCCTTGATATATGCCTGCAATTCAGGCTTTCCCTTCCCTTGCAACATGCATGATCTGATCCATGGAAGAACAAGGATTTACAAAATGGTAGAAGTAAGACTCCAGCTGTCTGTCTGCGGTTGAAGGAAATATTGGTATGAGATCTGTTGGCTGAGTTACCGTATGTGAAGATGATGCCAAACAGAATTTTAAAAAGAGGGGAGGGGACTGAAAGCCAGTTTGATGTAGTGGCCTAAAAACCAGGAGACCCTGAGTTCGAGTCTTGCCTTAGGCATGTGAGTCAACTGGTGGAATTTGGGCCAATCACCAGGAGACTGTGAATTCTAGTCCTGCCTTAGGCATCAAAGCCAGCTGTGCGATTTTGAGCCCAAAATTACTGTTGCCAAGTGAAACAGTTGTTAAATGAATTTTGCTTCATTTTACGACCTTTCCTGCCGCTTATCGTAAGTGAATCACAGCAGTTGTTAAGTCAGTAATGTGGTTGTTAAGTGAATCTGGCTTCCCCAATGATTTTGTCTATCAGAAGGTCGCAAAGGGATTAACATGACCCCAGGGACACTTCAACCGTCATAAATATGAGCCCATTGCCAAGCGTCTGAATGTCATAAGTGTGAAAAACGGTCATTAGTCACTTCTTTCAGTGCCGTTGTAACTTGGAACGGTCACTAAACAAAGCACTATTTGTAAACGCATTGGGAGTTTCCTATGCAATGTATTTTAATCAGTTATTAAATGAAATAAGACGTTGCCAGGATGCTAACTTTGTGTAATTCGTTGAAGGGCGGCCCTTGCATTCCACTTAGTACTCCACCGTCATCCTTATTCAGTTCCAATTCTGCATTCCTGGTTTACAGGGATATGCAGGAATGTTGGTTAGAAAAAAATCCATGAAGAATTTTCCAAAATGGGGATTTTTCTACTTTGGAGAAGTTGGACAGTTTTGAAGGGGTTATGATATTTCCTTTTTTTCTTTCTTTCTGGTGATTGTTTTAAAAATTGAGAGGCTGCTTATTATTTTGTGGTCTATTGCCTAACAGTTTTTCCAGCATTCCAGTAGAAACAACTTTCCTCCAGCGCTTATTTTCTTTGAACACCAGGATCGTATCACACTAAATAAGCTAATTTTTAAAAATATCAAATGATACTTCTGGAGATTGTAGGTAGTGATCGGAAAATGATAATTTAAATCATGTTCCTTTTCAGAGAAAAAAAATTCCAGAACATTTTTTGATTCACAATCTTCCAGAAATGCCACATCTGTAGCAATGCATGAATTAAGCTTATCATTAGAGCAGTGGATATGGTGCTCAAAAGATGTTTTGAAATCTGCATGGATATATGTATAAACTATATATATATATATATATATATATATATATATATATATATCTTCCACAATGCAGCACAAAATTTGCTTGCTGCCAGAATGAAAAGATGGAGAAAAAAACGCAGAAAGTAGTGAATGTGATTTCACTTAATTTTGGTTCCAGAAAAATCTTGGTTACCTAGGAAAAACCTGGCTTAAAGGAAAAACATATATATATATATATATATATATATATATATATATATATATATATATATATATATATATATATATGTGTGTGTGTGTGTGTGTGTGTGTGTGTGTGTGTGTGTGTGTGTGTGTGTGTGTGTGTGTGTGTGTGTATATATATATATATATATATATAGAGAGAGAGGTCTTCGGTTATTTGGGTGTTCTCCCGCGTAGAATTGGATGTGTCTTGGCGACGTTTCGATGAAGTCTCATTCGTCATCTTCAGGCTGGTGTTCTCGGCTTCGTGCTTCCAGGAGCAATCATACATACACACACACATATGTCATATATACACATATGTATATATGACCTGACTAGGTGGCTCAGTGGCTAAGACACTGAGCTTGTCAATCAGAAAGGCTGGCAGTTCGGCGGATCAAATCCCTAGTACATGTCTCCTGCATAAGCAGGGGGTTGGACTAGATGACCTCCAAGATCCCTTCCAACTCTTTTACTGTTACTGTATGAGAGTGAGAGTTCTAGTCCCCCTTAGGCAGGAAAGCCAGCTGGATGACTTTGGGCCCGTCTCTCTCTCTCAGCCCAACCTCACAAAGTTATTGTGGGGAGAAAAAAAGGAGAAGGAAGGATTATGATATACGCTCGCTGCCTTGAGTTACTTATAAAATAATAAAGGCAGTAACATTTTTACTCCATTTAATTCTTGTAATTTTAACTCTTTCTACATTTACAATATTTTTAAATATATGTTTTTTTTTATTGCTTTGCAAGCTGCCCGGAATCACTCTGGATAGTGAGATGGGTAGCAAATATATTTAGTGAATAAATGAATAAAGAACTAAAATAAATAAGCATGCATCTTTGTGCAGCCTTTTAAAGTGGCTGGATCTTTTATTGGAATTGCCTGGCTGCTTCAAAGAGTGGCAGTGAGGTGCTGGTTCACATCCAATTAAAGTAGATCCAAGTGTGTCAAAACTGAGATTTAGTACAGTGGGAGAAACCCAGCCTTACATTACAGTGTTTAGGATAGAATTCCAGTAGATGTAATTCTCAAATAGGTCCAAGAAACCATCCTTACAAAAGCAAATACTACTAAGAGAGCAAATATTAGTACCGCTTTAACTGGAATACTGCGTCCAGTTTTGGTCACCACATTATAAAAAAAAAAAAGATGTTGAGACTTTGGAAAAAGTGCAAAAAAGAGCAACTAAGAGGATTAAAAACCGGGAGGCAAAAACATACGAAGAACGGTTGCAGGAATTGGGTATGGCCAGTCTAGAGAAAAGAAGGACTAGGGGAGATATGATAGCATTATTCCAGTACTTGAGAGGCTACCACAAAGAAGAGTGGGTCAATTTATTTTCCAAAGCACTAGAAGGCAAGGCAAGAAACAACGGATGGAAACTAATCAAGGAGAGAAGCAACCTGGAACTAAGGAGAAATTTCCTGACAGTGAGAACAATTAATCAGTGGAACTACTTGCCTCCAGAAATTGTGAATGCTCCAACACTGGAAGTTTTTAAGAAAAGTCTAGACAGCCATTTATCTGAAATGGTATAGGGCCATGATGGCGAACCTATGGCATGCGTGCCCGAAGTGGCACGCGGAACCATGTCACCTGGCACGCGTGGCGTGGCCCATTCCTCTTCCGGCTTTCTGGTGTGCATGCGTGCGCGACGATCGGCTGCATGTTGCAGTGTTGGAAACTAGAAGAGCTGGTCTTCCATTTTCCTGCGTGAGCATGCGTGCCAGCCAGCTGATCGTCGCGTGCACATGCGTGCCAGAAACCCGGAAGAGTAGCTGGCTGAAACCGGAAGTTCAGTAGCTGAAACCGGAAGTTCATCTTCGGGCGCGCGCATGCCAGGGATGAGTTCTACTTACCTTTACCACTGGTTCGCAACGGGATTGCATGTGCGTGTTGGCTTCGCTCGCGTGGGCATTTGCTTCTGCACATGCGCAAATTGCTGATGATGACATCCGGGGTGGCGGGTGAGGCCTCCTGCTGGTTTTACTACCGGTTCTTGTGAACCGATCCAAACCGGGGGCAGCTACTCTTCCGGGTTGTGGCCAAGACGCGCATGCGCTCCCTTTTCGGCACTCAGTGCCAAAAAGGTCCGCCATCACTGGTATAGGGTTTCCTGCTTGAGCAGTGGGTTAGTCTAGAAGACCTCCAAGGGCCCTTCCAGCTCTATTCTGATTGATACAAATAGAGGCACTGAGCGTTCTTTCAGATTTGCTCCCGTTAAAGCACTGTGGGCTCTTTCAGTAATGCTAATGCCAGCTGCAGATGCTCCATTTTGATCAGATTGCCGTCACAGGAGCTGACGAACCAGCTGAAAGGCGCTGCTGGCATGTAATGATTTCTCTTTAATTGTAATTTCGGCAATTATAAAACAAACTGTCTCCAGATGCAACCAAGGGAGTAAATTGAAATTCAGTACAAAAGAGGGAGGACTATGACAATAATAATGATGTCCATGGATACCAACCTTTTTAAAAATACATCTGAGTCACCATGTATAGTTCTGGTCACCCCGATATTTAAAAAAAGATGCAGAGACACTAGAAAGTGTGCAGAGAAGAGCAACGAAGATGATAGGGAGTCTGGAGCAGTGGTGGGTTGCTCTTGGTTCGCATCGGTTCTATGGAACTGGTAGTTTTTTTGTTTTCTTTTTTTTAATTAGATTTATATGCCACCCTTCTCCGGAGACTCAGGGCGGCTTACAATGCGTTAAGCAATAGCCTTCATACTTTTGTACATTTATATTTATACAAAGTCAGCTTATTGCCCCCACAAACTGGGTCCTCAATTTACCTACCTTAGAAAGGATGGAAGGCTGAGTCAACCTTGAGCCTCGAACTTGCAATAATTGCAGACAGCTGAATGTTAATAACGGGCTATCTAGCCCGTTGAGCTATCTGAGGCTCTTTTTGTAGTAAAACTGGCGGGAGGCTCCGTCCACTGACTCTGATGTCATCGAAACTCTCCTTGCGCAGAAGAGAGAGCGCGCAAGCGAGCAAAGCAAGCACGTATGCGCGGCCCCGTTGCGAACCAGTAGTAAAGGTAAGTAGAACCTACCCCTGGTCTGGAGGCTAAATGAATGCTTGAGGGAGCTAGATATGGCTGTACAGGTAAGTCCGCAACATACAACCCAAAATTGAGACCAAAATTTCTGGTGATAAGTGAGACAGTTGTTAAGTGAGTTTTGCCCCATTTTACGACCTTTCTTGCCACAGAAAGAAAGTTAAATGTATTATCATTAAAATAGTAATTTATTTATTGGTTCGATTTATATGCCGCCCTTCTCCGGAGACTCAGGGTGGCTTACAATGCGTTAAGCAATAGCCTTCATACTTTTGTATATAGCTGCTTAGTAGGGCTTTCGGCCCCCCCTAAGTGATGTTCTTTTTTATGCAAAGTCAGTTTATTGCCCCCACAATCCGGGTCCTCATTTTACCTACCTAATACAGTTGTTAATTGAATCCTGCTTCCCCTTTGACTTTACTTGTCAGAAGGTCGCAAAAGGGGATCCCGTGACCCCAGGACACTGCAACCGTCATAAATACGAGTCAGTTGTCAAGCTTCTGAATTTTTAACACGTGGATCACGGGGATGCCACAATTGTCGTAAGTATGAAAAACGGTCGTAAGTCACTTTTTCAGTGCTGTTAGAATTTCAAACGGTCACTAAATGACCTGTTGTAAGTCGTGGCCTACCTCGACTTACAACGGTTGCTATACTATACCAAATATTATATACCAATTACAGGTAGTCCTTGACTTACCACAGTTCGTTTAGTAACCGTTTGAAGTTACAACGGCACTGAAAAAAGTGACTTATGACCGTTTTTCACACTTACGACCATTGTGGCATCCCCATAGTTATGTGATTTACATTGAATGCTTGACAACTGACTCGTAGTTATGACGGTTGCAGTGTCCTGGGGTCACGGGATCCCCTTTTGCGACCTTTTTGACAAGCAAAATTAATGGGGAAGCCAGATTCACTTTAACAACAGTGTTAATAACTTAAGAACTGCAGTGATTCACTTAGAAATGTGGCAAGAAAAGTCTTAAAATGGGGCGAATTTGTTAAGTGAACTTTAGCAACATAAATGTTGGGCTCAATTGTTGTAGTAAGTCGAGGACTAAATGCGATGTCTCAGCTGTTAAAGACGCTGAGTTTGTCAGCTGGAGAGCTCACAGCCCAGGTTCAAGACCTGGGTGCCAAACAACAGGGTGAGCGCCTGTTCCTTGCTCCAGCTCCTGCCTATGTAGCAGTTTGAAAGCATGCAAATGCGAGTAGATAAATAGTGGGAATGTAACAGCGTTCTGTAGTCCTTGGCATATAAGTCATGCGGGCCACAAGACCATGGAAATGCGTTTGGATAACACCAGCTCCCTCTGCCCCAGAAACGGAGATGAGCAGTGTCCCCTAGAGTTAGAAACACAATTAGACAGTGGAAATCTTGAGCTTTAAATCAGCTATGTCTAGTTTCGTCTGAACCGTACTGAAAAACAGCTGGGTAACCTTGGGCCAGTCACTCACTCTCTCTGCCCAGCCCACCTCACAGGGTTGTTGTGGTGGGGAAAATAGGAGGAGGAGAGTTTGTTGGATATGTTCGCTGCCTTGAGTTCAGGGATGAGTTCTACTTACCTTTACTACCAGTTCGCAATGGGGCCGTGCGCATGCGCAAAACTTTCCTGATGATGTCGAGGTCGGTGGGCGGAGCCTCCTGCCGCTTTTACTTCCGGTTCTATAGAACCGGTCCGAACCAGGGGCAACCCACCACTACTTAAGTTATATGTAAAAATAATAAAAGTGGGATAAAAGTAAAATAAAATAAATAACACAGTACAGTACAGTACAGTACAGTACAATATACAAATCTAGCCTCTCAAAGAGAAGGATTAGGCATGACATGATAGCAGTCTTCCAAGATTTGAGGGGCTGTCACAGAGAAGAGGGGGTCAACTTTTTCTCCAAGGCACCACAGGGCTGGACAAGAAATAATGGATTTTTAAAGCTTTTTAAAGAGAGATCCAACCTAGAAAATTTAAATTATCTTGATTTATATCTAAACTATCAATTAATCAATGGAATAGCTTTCCTCCTGGAGCTGTGGGTGCTTCATCACTGAAGAAGAAGCACTTGATTGGGATGGCAGGGGTGTCAAACACGATTTCATTGAGGGCCGCATCAGGGTTGTGTTTGACCTTGGGGGTGTGGCCAGGGTGGGTGTGGCCAGCTAGATGTCACTCATGTCGGGGGCACCTGTGGTGGCCCGAGTTCTCTGCCCACGAAAATGGGCTCCTGAGCTCTGTTTTCGGCTGCGACGGCCTCCTGCAGCCCTCTGCCAGCAAAAATGGAGCTGCACGCAGCCCTCGTGAGCTCTGTTTTCGCTGGTAGAGGTACCGCGGGCCGGTTCTTTGCTGTTTCCAGGGCAGCCTTGCCCTGGAAACAGTCCTCCGCTAGCCGGATCTGGCCCCCCAGGCCTTGAGTTTGACACCCTTGGTATAAGGTCCCCTGCCTTGAATAGGGGGTTGGATTAGAAGATCTCCAAGGTTCTTTCCAGCCGTATGATTCTACATCCTATCAGTCTTAAAAGAGCTTCTTACTCCATACAAGCTGCAAAATTTACAAAAGAGTCTCCGTTGCTTCAGTTGGATGGCCTCTGCTCTTTCCTATTTCTGTTCCCACGTGCATTAGTTCATGTTCCTTCATTCCTCTGCAGATTCTAATGAAATGAAAAGGGTGGTAAGAACAGATCACACACCCTTGATCAGTGATGTCAGACTAAAGGCATTTGTGCAGACGTTCCCAGGTTCACCCTCCCTGCACAGTAGCATTGGGGGGTCAACTTATTTTCCAAAGCACCAGAAGGCAGGACATTTTTGTGATCCGCCAGCAGCCTGTGGAAGCTGGCAGCAGAGTCGGACAGTGAGGAGGCTGGGGTGAACAATGGGCCAGTCCTTGAGTCAGGGAAATGCCCAGACGAGGGCTTTGAGTCAGAGGCAGAGATGGGGCCAGGGCCATCTGGGAGCGATGCACGGACTTTGGAGCCTCCAGAGGTCGACAGCAGAGAGGCAGAGGAACAGGAGGAGCCTGTTCCTAGTGCATGCATGCGAAGAGCTGCCAGAAGGCAGGAGCAGCTGAAGCAAAAAGGACAACTCAGGAGTAAGGCCAGAAGATGATTGGCCACTCCCATAAAGCTTAAAAGACCAGCAATGAGCCATTGGGTTCTTTATAGAAAAGCAATGTTGATTCCAGTGCTTCTTGTCTCTTTAATTTCGTGGGGTTTTTGCCAAGAAAAGCCTTTGGGAGTTTGCCAAAGACATCAAAGATTGATGATAAGGCCGATGGGCAGGTTATGAAGAATTTTGTTTCGGACTAAGCTGAAAATGAATTAATTTTCAGCTGTTTTAATAAAATAAGTTTGTTGAGGGCTGAATTGTGTTTGGTAATCACTACCTGGTCACAACAGACATGAAGCAGTGGATGGAAACTAATAAGGAGAGAAGCAAGGAGAACTAAGGAGAAAATTTTCTGACAGTTAAGAACAATTAATCAGTGGAACAACTTGCCTCCAGAAGTTGTGAATGCTCCAACCACTGGAGCTTTTTAAGAAGAAACTGAGCAAATATTTGTCTGGAATGATAGAGAGTTCTCTGCTTGAGTGGGTTGGGCTAGAAAACCTCTAATGCTCTTATTTGACACGGAGAGTATCCCTACTCTAGATTTCCTGAAGATCAGCACCTTAGCTAAAACTTGGAAGCTTGTTAATGACAGGAACATTTTCTTCTGAAGTCACGGGGGCTTTCTGTAGCTTCGTTCTTCTCACCTTTGATTTCACAAAATAAAAGCAAAGTAAGCATTACAGCTGCCAAAGGCGTCAGCACACAATAATCCCTTTAGCCCAGAGCTGTGTGTGTAATTTTAATTGTTTGGTTCTAACCTTGAGGTCACCCTTCTAATAGAAGAATCCTTGGTGTGGTTTACAGAAATTGATCCACAACAGTAAAATCTGCCTTGCCACTTTCTCAGGAGGTTTATTCTCCTGCTAAAGGAGTTTCTTCTTTTTTTTTAACTGTTCTTCTTTTTTTTTTACATAAGTGATAATTTTTTAAAAAACATTCTCAGAAGAGAAAGAACATTAATGTGATACTTGCAGAATTGGGTGCTTGGGCATTGTCACCAATAATTTTTTCGTCCCAAAGATGGTTTTTCAAAAGGCAACTGTACTTTGTTTTTCCTTGAAGGTGTTTTGATCCAAGAAGCTTCTTCAGTTCAGAACTGAAGAAGCTTCTTAGATGAGAAGCGAAACGTCTTCAGGAAAAAAACAAAGTCTTAATTGCCTTTTGAAAAAGCACCTTTGGGACAACCATGACCTGGATGACTGAGAGTCTCTATAGACCAATACTATTTATTTATTTATTTATTTATTCATTCATTCATTCATTGGTTCGATTTATATGCCGCCCTTCTCCGGAGACTCAGGGTGGCTTACAATGCGTTAAACAATAGCCTTCATACTTTTGTATATACCTGCTTAGTAGGGCTTTTGCCCCCCCCCCCCCAGCGGTGTTCTTTTTTATACAAAGTCAGTTTACAGTTTATTGCCCCCACAATCTGGGTCCTCATTTTACCTACCTTGAAAGGATGGAAGGCTGAGTCAACCTTGAGCCTGGGGAGATTCAAATTTGCAGTAATTGCAGGCAGCTGGCAACTAAGTGCTGTTTAACAGCACTTTAGTCCTCTGCTCCACCAAGGCTCCTTCAGCATTAGCTGAAGAAAAGGGGGCAAATCATCAAAACTGAGCCTGGAATTACGGTCCTAAGTCAGGTTGGTCATTAAGTGGGTCACCACATCACTGTCATCAATTTTATGACCTTTATTTGCAGCGATTGTGAAGCAAACATTGTGACTGTTAAGCAAACATGTTTTCCACAATGGGCCTTTTTTGCCAGAAATTGGAAGTGAATGCCAGAAACTGGCAAAAAAACCCACCCAAAATTGCTCTCACATAATGACAGGATGCTGCAAATGGCCATAAATGCAAGCTGGTTCCAAGGACCCAAAATGCCATCCCATTATTGTGGTTTGTGTGTGTGTGTGTGTGTCTGTGTGTGTGTGAGTGAGTGAGTGAGTGCAGCTATTGGAACTTTGGAAATAGTCACAAATAGATCTGGGGAGGCCTGTCATAGCTTTGAAAGGGTTACTAAGTCACTGGTCATTAAGTGAGGACTACCTCCTGTGACGTCAACACAATTATATGACTCTTTTTGTGGCAGTCATAAGATGAACACCATAGTCATTAAGCAAACAAACATGGTAGTAATTGGGTGAACCTGTGGTTCACAGGGGCACCGTTTTGCCAAAAACCGGAAGTAAATTGTTGTAAAACATGCTAATGGGAATAGGAGATGCTGCAAATGTCTGTAAACGGGGGCTGTGTTGCCCAGTGCTCAGAGTGCAGTCATGTGACTCTGCTGGGGGTGGGTGGGTGGGCAATTGTTGGAACTTCAGGTCTGGATTGTATGCCCCGTTTTCAAGTTGGCTGTAACTTTGAAGAGTCCCTAAGCAACCAGTTCTTAAGCAAGTACTACCTATATAGTTTAATTACTTAGAATTAGTTAGAAATAACAGAGTTGGAAGGGTCCTTGGAGGTCTTCTAGTCCAACTCCCTGCTCAGGTAGCAAACCATACAGTGTATCCTACAATAACCCTACAATCTCTTCTTTAAAACTTCCAGTGTTGGAGAATTCACAACTTCTGGAGGCAAGTTGTTCCACTGATTAATTGTTCTAATTCTCAGGAAATTTCTCCTTAATTCCAGGTTGCTTTTCTCCTTGATTAGTTTCCACCCATTGCTTCTTGTCCTGCCCTCAGGTGCTTTGGAGAAGAGCTTGACTCCCTCTTCTTTGTGGCAGCCGCTGAGATATCGGAAGACTGCTATCATGTCACCCCTAGTCCTTCCTTTCATTAAACTAGACATGCCCAGTTCCAGCAACCGTTCTTTATATGATTAAGGCAGTACACATAGTCCTTGACTTACAACCATCCACTTAGTGACCATTGGAAGTTACCACAGCACTGAAAACAGTGATTCGTGACCATTTTTCACACGACTGTGTGCAACATCTCCATGGTCACATGATCAGAATTCGGACGCTTGGCTACTGGCATGTAGCTGTGACTATTGCACTGTCCGAAGATCATGTGGTCACCTTTTGCGATTTTCGGACATGCAAATTCGATGGGGAAGTCAGATTCACTTAACAACCGTGTTACTAACTTAACAACGGCACTGATGCACTTAAGAACTGTGGCAAGCAAGGTTGTAAAATGGGGCAAAAACTCACTGTCTTGCTTAGCAACAGAAAGTTGTTTTTTTTTTATTTGATTTATATGCCGCCCTTCTCCGGAGACTCAGGGCGGCTTACAATGCGTTAAGCAATAGTTATTATATTATTATAATATAAATAATATAAATATTATTATAATATGCAAAGTTTGGATTCCATTGTGGTCATAAATCCTGGATTACCTGTACTTTGATTAACACAGTATGTTAAACTGCATACATTATGCTAATCACAATCTTTGGCAATTCGTGGAATTCTACAGTCTGGGAATTAGGATATCGTGTGATGGGCTTCAGAAATTGTGGAAGCCCCAGTGCTGGAAGCTTTTGATAATATTACTTACTGTGTGTGTCTGTGTGTATTAGTTCAGTGAAATCACAATCCACTAGTTTCTAGGCTTTTTTTTTTCTTCTGGCAGCCAGCAGACCTTTTGCTGCCCATTGAGAGACTAAGATAGATCTATTTCGGCCTCATCAGTTAGCCACACCCTCATCTCAAGTATCCTCCCTGTAAAGGTACAATATTTGTTTTCTTACTTTTTCGTAGGTTTTATGTGTGTTTCTCTTTAGCCAGGTTCTTCCTACGTAAACCAAGATATTACGCAGCCCTAGTTCAGTGAAATCACAATCCACTAGTTTCTAGGCTTTTTTTTTTCTTCTGGCAGCCAGCAGACCTTTTGCTGCCCATTGGGAGACTAAGATAGATCTATTTCAGCCTTATAAACTAGGGCTAGGGCTGAACTAGGGCTGCATAACATCTTGGTTTAAGTAGGAAGAACCTGGTTAAAGAGAAATACACCTAAAACCTACGAAAAAGTAAGAAAACAAATACTGTACCTTTACAGGTACTTGAGATGAGGGTGTGGCTAACTGATGAGGCCTTATAAGGCCGAAATAGATCTATCTTAGTCTCCCAATGGGCAGCAAAGGGTCTGCTGGCTGCTAGAAGAAAAAAAAGCCTAGAAACTAGTGGATTGTGATTTCACTGAACTAGGGCAGCATAACATCTTGGTTTATGTAGGAAGAACCCAACTAAAGAGAAATACACATAAAACCTATGAAAAAGTAAGAAAACAAACATATATATATATAAGATTTCAGTTGCTAAATGAGTCATTTGTTAAGCGAGTTTTGCCCCATTTTACGTTCTTTCTTGTCATCGTTGTTAAGCGAATCACTGCAGTTCTTAAGTGAGTAACACGGTTGTTAAGTGAATCTGGCTTTCCCCATTGGCTTTGCTTTTCAGAAGGTCGCAAAAGGGGATCTCATGACCCTGGGGCGCTGCGACCGTCATAAATGCGAGTCAGCTGCCAAGCATCTGAATTTTGATTATGTGACCGTGGAAATGCTGCAACGGTCGTAAGGGTGAAAAATGGTCATAAGTCCCATTTATTCAGGGCCGTTGTAACCTTGAATAGTCACTAAATGAAATGTTGTAAGTCGAGGACTACTGCGGAATAGGGGCTTCTGTTTGACCAGTGGGCTGGACTAGAAGACCTCCAAGGTCCCTTCCAACTCTGCTATTCCATGTTCTAAAACCCGTGACAAAGTCACGTGTTATGGCAGCATCACCCAAATGATGTAAAAATCACAATTCCCATTATTTATAACATGAGGTCACGGTGCACATAATATACCCCGCAGAGCAGGGGTGAAATCCAGCAGGTTCTGACAGGTTTTGGAGAACCGGCAGTGGAAATTTTGAGCAGTTCGGAGAACCGGCAAATACCACCTCTGACTGACTGGCCCCAGAGTGGGGAGGGAATGGGGATTTTGCAGTATCCTTCCCCTGCCACACCCACCAAGCCACGCCCACCAAGCCTGGCCTAATCTTTTCCCTCTCTTCTTCTTTTAATATGCAAATTTTAATCGGTTTTTTAAATGATTGGGGTGTTTTAATCTGTCTGGGCCAAATTATTTAACTCGATTTTATTCTGTTTTTAAATTTTGTATTTGTGTATTTTTATTGTCTGGCTGTTTACCGCCCTGAGTCCTTCGGGAGTAGGGCAGTACACAAATAAAGATAAAGATAAAGATGATAAAGATAAAGATAGAGATAAATCCACGCCTACAGAACCAGTAGGTAAAAAAAATTGGATTTTACCGCTGCCATAGAGGCTGAGGGTGGGAGTTACAAGCATAAGTTTTCCATCTGTTTTTTTTCACCTGGTACATAGTATCATCTCCACCTTCAGAAGAAAATAATCCCCCAACTCTTCCAAGATTTCTTACTGAAGGAAACGCAGACACAATGCAAGAAAATGCTAAATGCTAAAAATAATTTCAAGTCTGCTGCCAACTTCTGTCAAAACATCGGCTATTCCTGTGGAATGGACCCATGTCAAAGGCAGATGTCGCGTATGCAAATGCTTAGGAAATGTGAAAAATGCTGGCTATAAAAAAAAAAAGGTTGAGGCGAGGGACCAGTCAGGTAGAAGATCGCAGTTCAGTAAAACTGAGCCATAATTTTTTTCTTCTTACTTTTAAAGACAGAGAGGAAAGGAATGCGGGTTTTTAAACTTGCAGTGCCTTTGGGAAGGGCAAATTTTTTTAAAAAAATGTTCAGCTTCAGTAGTTCCCAAACATTTGGGAAGCCTTAAATCTCGTATTTCATATCTCTTGTTTTGATTCTATCGACTCCATATAGCTTGGCTTTATTTTTCTTGAAATTAAATTTCAATGTTGATAGTTGTTACTCATTTCCCTCTCAGTTGCTGGATATCCAGTTTAGAGTCCTAAAAATGGCCACCCTATTTATTTATCAACTTTGCTTTATTTTTCATGAAATTACATTTCAGCGTTGATAGTTGTTACTCATTTTCCTCACAGTTAGTGTCCTAAAAATGGCCACCCTATTTATTTATCAATTAGCTTTATATCAGAGGTCTTCAAACTTGGCAGCTTTAAGACTTGTGGACTTCAACTCCCAGAATTCTCCAGCCAGCTGGAGCTGGCTGGAGAATTCTGGGATTTGAAGTCCCCAAGTCTTAAAGCTGCCAAGTTTGAAGACCTCTGCTTTATATCTTGCTTTTTTTTTTTTTGGGTCAGGAGCAAAAGGCAGGGTATATACTGTATATTGCCCTTTTTGCCATGTATCTCTGCAACAGGAAAGCTGAGAGGTAGATTGGGCTAAAAGACCGATCCAGAATCCTCCAGCTAGCTTTCATGCCTTAGGGAGGACTGCAACCTGGATCTTTCCTATGCCAGACTGATACCTTCACCAGAACATCACACAGAGTAGCTGAGAGAGAGGGTTCCTCAGAGAACTTCCAGAGGAGTGGAATTTGGATCTTCCTGCTCTTAATCCAGGATCATCATCAACTGCACCATAAAATTTTAAGCTGAGTGGGAGGTAGGGATTATCTCAGAAACACTCAAACAATTTGCATGGCTAAAGGACAGCTTGAAATCTGTCTGTCTGTCTGTCTGTCTGTCTCCATCCATCCATCATCTAAAACCCATCCATCAATTATCTACTCATTCATCATTCATCATCCATCTATCCAACCATCCATCGATTATCTATCCATTCATCCATCCTCTATCTATCTATCTATCTATCTATCTATCTATCTATCTATCTATCTATCTATCTATCTATCCATCCATCCATCCATCCATCCATCCATCCATCCATCCATCCATCCATCATCCATCCATCAACTATCTACTCATTCATCATCCATCTATCCATCCATCCATCCATTATCTCTCTCTCCATCCATCCATCTTTATCTATCCATATCTGTCTGTCTGTCTGTCTATCTATCCATCCATCCATCCATCCATCCATCCATCCATCCATCCATCCATCATCCGTCCATCCATCATCCATCCATCAATTATCTACTCATTCATCATCCATCTATACAACCATCCATCAATTATCTGTCCATGCACCCATCCTTCCATCCATCCTCTATCTATCTATCTATCTATCTATCTATCTATCTATCTATCTATCTATCTATCTATCTATCTATCTATCTATCTATCTATCTATCTCCCTCCCTCCCTCCCTCCCTCCCTCCCTCCCTCCCTCCCTCCCTCCCTCCCTCCCTCATATATTCAATGTATCTCTTTTATTTGGTTGAGACCCAGGTTCATACAGCATTCTCACAATTTTTGCTTGGGTAAAATGTGTGATTTGCAGGCAGGCAGTGACAATTTCTCTCCCTGCCATTTTTGTGTAAAAGGAGCAGGGACGGAATAAAAAAAATCCAGAAAGGCAGCTACGAGTTCTCGAAGCGTCCTGAGGTCACACAATCACTTTCTATGATCTTCTGACAAGCCAAGCCAATGGGGGAAGCCAGATTCATTTAACAATCATGTTCCTAACTTCACAACTTCAGTGATTCACTGAACAACCACGGCCGGGAAGGTCGCAAAACGGGAAAAACTCATTTAACACATGGTTTGCTTAGCCACGGAAATGTTGGGTGGCTCAATTGTGGTCATAAGCCGAGAACTTCCCATAGTTAGAGAATGCTGAGTCATGCATGAGGAGATCTATGCTGTGATTGGTTGCTGAGGGTGTAAAGGGGGCGTTTCCCCTTTTCCCCACCTTTTTCTTCTGTGTGTTCTATATTAATTTACCTCATGATGATGTTCCTGTCTTTCTGACTATCTTGTGTTGTTTCTCTCTGGATGATAACAAAGACCTCTGTAAATTGAAATCTAAAATAAATTTAGGGTTTTTTTTTCTTTTAAATGCCTCTGACGATCCCAGCTGAGTTGCCTGATCGGCAGAGGCTTTTTTTTAAAAGCCTCTGCCGATCAGGCAACTCAGCTGGGATCGTCAGAGCCTTTTGAAAGCATTTTTTTTTTTACAAAAAATGATTTTAAAAGTAAAAAAAAAAATTGGCCACACCCACCCAGTCACATGAATGCCTCATGACTGCAACCATCATAAATATGAATCAGATGTCAAGCATCTGAATTTTGATCACCTGACCATGGGGATGCTGCAACAGTCATAATACACTTACTTATATACCGCTTTACAGTACTTTACAGCCTTCTCTAAGCAGTTTACAGAGTCAGCCTATTGCTCCCCAGTAATCTGGGTCCTCATTTTACCAACCTCAGAAGGATGGAAGGTTGAGTCGACCTTGAGCTAGTCAGGATCGAACTCCAGACAGTGGGCAGAGTTGGCCTGCAGTACTGCATTCTAACCACTGCACCACCATGGCAAGGAAGGAAGGAAAGAAGGAGGGAGGGAGAGAGGAAGGAAAGAGGAAGGGAGGGAGGGAGGAAGGAAGGAAGGAAGGAAGGAAGGAAGGAAGGGCAATAGCGCTTAGACTTATATACCGCTTCATAGTGCTTTTCAGCCCTCTCTAAGCGGTTTACAGAGTCAGCCTCTTGCCCCCAACAACCTGGGTCCTCATTTTACCCACCTCAGAAAGATGGAAGGCTGAGTCAACCTTGAGCCTGGTGAGATTCGAACTGGCCAAATTGCAGTCAGCCAGCAACTAGCAGTACTGCGCTCCAACCACTGCGCCACCAACGCTCACTAAATGTGAAAAACTGTCATGAGTCACTTTTTTCAGTGCCACTGCAACTTCGAACGGTCACTAAACGACCCATGTGTAAATCGAGGACTATCTGTACTTGAGATAGAGCACACCGTTTGAAGTCTTTGGGTAGAAAGTTTCAAGTGGACTTTTTCTTCTGAGCCCTGAAACTAAACATTTTCCCCTGTTTTATGCACAACCTACTTCTTAATTGCTAGTGGAAAAGAGTTGGCAGCCATCGCAAGGGAAATGGCTGGCAGAACGAGAGAGCACAGATGCAGTTTTGCAGCGCTGTTGCGTTGCCAAGGACAAACCCCGTTAGCTTTTGCGGTCCTGATGTCCTATTGGTGAGAAGCATCATTTGCGCCTAAGAAAAGATGATCAAGTCCTTCCAGGATAACGCTTTGCAAAATTCAGAAGAAAACTAGCACCGATTGGCTTATACCTTACAAAGTTGACAATACATCTCCATCTTATTGTGCATTATATTATTATTATGTGTTGTTTCCATATATCTCTATTGCTGCTATCGATGTATTTTATGCCCTACATCAGATAGATAGATAGATAGATGGATGGATGGATGGATGGATGGATGGATGGATGGATGGACGGACGGATAGATGGATGGATGGATGGATGGATGGATGGACGGACAGACAAAAGATATGTAAGTAAGCAGATAGAAAGAGAAGATAGATAGATAGACAGAAGGACAGACAGAGACAGAAAGATAGATAGATAGATAGATAGATAGATAGATAGATAGATAGATAGATAGATAGATAGATGGATGGATGGATGGATGGATGGATGGATGGATGGATGGATGGATGGATGGATGGATGGATGGATGGATGGATGGACGGACGGACGGATGGTTGGATGGATGGATGGATGGACGGACAGACAAAAGATATGTAAGTAAGTAGATAGAAAGAGAAGATAGATAGATAGACAGAAGGACAGACAGAGACAGAAAGATAGATAGATAGATAGATAGATGAGAGAGATGGAGAGATAGAGTAGAGTAGAATGCAGTAGAATTAGAATAGAATAGAATAGAATAGAATAGAATAGAATAGAATAGAATAGAATAGAATAGAATAGAATAGAATAGAATAGAATAGAATAGAATAACAGAGTTGGAGGGGACCTTGGAGGTCTTCTAGTCCAACCCCCTGTTTAGGCAGGAAACCCTACACCATTTTAGACAAATGGTTATCCAACATCATCTTAAAAACATCCAGTGTTGGAGCATTCACAAGTTGGTCCACTGATAGAGAGATAGGTAGGTAAGTACGATAGATAGATAGACAGACAGACAGACAGACAGACAGACAGACAGACAGACAGACAGACAGACAGACAGACAGACGAAAGCAATAGATGGAGAGATAGATAGATAGATAGATAGGTAAGTAGATGGATAGGAAGGCAGGCAGGCAGGCAAGCAGATAACTCATTGGCTAATGGCAGCTTATCTGACTCAAGTGAGATTGCAGCTGGTTTACATTTCACTCTCTTGATTTTCAAATCCAGACCATAATATTCATGAGTGCCAGTGAGCTGTGGCCATGCCATCACTGTCTCCTCTTAACAATGTGTCAGCCAGTCTTTCTAAATTAATTGTTTATTTATTTATTGGTTCGATTTATATGCCGCCCTTCTCCGGAGACTCAGGGCGGGTTACGATGCGTTAAGCAATAGCCTTCATAGTTTTATATATATCTGCTCAGTAGGACTTTCGCCCCCGCCCCCCAAGCGGTGTTCTGTTTTATACAAAGTCAGCTTATTGCCCGCACAATCCGGGTCCCCATTTTACCTACCTCGGAAGGATGGAAGGCTGAGTCAACCTTGAGCCTGGTGAGATTCAAACTTGCAGTAATTGTAGGCAGCTGGCAACTAAGTGCTATTTTAACAGCGCTTTAGTCCGCTGCTCCACCAAGGCTCCTTCAAAGGCACTAGAAATGGGGAAGAGTTACATATTCCTGTTACATATTCCCTGCATTAATGTTGATTGAATGAAGTCCACCAGCCATCTGTGCAGGATTCAGGATTCCTCTGTCTTGGGAAATATTTTGTGTTGACCACAGATAATCCTCAACTTACGACAACAACAGAACCCAATTTTTTTTGTTGCTTATCGAGACAGTTCAGTGAGTTTTGCCCTGTTTTACGACCTTTCTTGCCATAATTGTTAAGTGAATTGGGCTTCCCCATTGACTTTGCTTGTCAGGAGGTCACAAAAGCGGATCACGTGACCCCGGGACACTGCAACCGTCATAAATATGAGCCAAGCATGCTTTTGATCAGGTGACCATGGAGAGACAGCAGTGGTCATAAGTTTCAGTTTCAGTTTCAGCTTATTCAAATTTGTATACCACCCTACTCCCCGAAGGGACTCAGGGCGGTGAACAGCCAATTAAAAATACAATATAATACAAAAGTTAAAAATTTAAAATGAATTAAACAATTAGGCTGAAATAATCAAATTCCAATTATAAAAGCATTTAAAAACCCAATATAAAACCCATTATAAAGGGAGGTTAAGCCAGGCCAGCCTGATAAAATAGGAACGTTTTCAGGGCCCGGCGGAAGGTATGTAGGTCCTGTATCCTCCTTATCTCAGGGGGGAGCTCGTTCCAGATGGCCGGTGCCCCCACAGAGAAGGCTCTCCCCTTGGGGGCCGCCAGTCGACACTGTTTGGCTGACGGCACTCTGAGGAGCCCCTCTCTGTGGGAACGGACTGGTCGGTGAGAGGCTATTGGTGGCAGAAGGCGGTTCCGAAGATACCCTGGTCCCAAGCCATGGAGCGCTTTGAAGATAGTAACCAAAACCTTGAAGTGTGAAAAATGGCCATAAGTCCCTTTTTTCAGTGCCGTTGCAACTTCGAACGGTCAGTAAATGAACCGTCGTAAGTCGAGGACTACCTGTATCTAGCCAATGCTAAGTAGGACGGAGATAATGATGTGCAATACCAACTGCCTTGTTTCTTTGCTAGTGAGCCGCACTTTAGCTGGCAGAGTGATGACGAGCGGGCAAACTGGACCAACAGCTCCAATTTCATGGATGGCGGAGCTCTGAGGAGTGGAGGTGGCGCAGGCAGCAGGTACAGAGATTGGGGGCACAGCCCTGGAAGGGTGCCAGCCCTGCAACAGACCCTTGAGATGATCCAGGAAGGCATCATGTGGCACATGCTTTCCATGCAGAGCAGTGGTGTTCAGCCTTGGTCACTTTAAGATTTTGTGGACTTCAACTCCCAGAATTCCCCAGCCAGCCAGCATGGCTGGCTGGGGAATTCTGGGAGTTGAAGTCCACAAAATCTTAAAGTGACCAAGGTTGGATGCTCCTGATGTAGAGACAAGAGGGACCCAACCTTAAAAGTCCTCAATAGCTGAAGAAAGTGGAATACAGGTAGTCCTCGACTTACGACCACCATTGAGCCCAGAATTTCTGTCCCTAACTAAGTAAGACATTTGTTCAGTGAGTTTTGCCCCCGTTTTACAACCTTTCTTGCCGAAGCTGTTAAGTGAATCCCGGCAGTTGCTAGGTTAGCGAGACGGTTGTTAAGTGAATCTGGCTTCCCCATTGACTTTGCTTGTCATGTGAAAAACAGGCATAAGTCACATTTTACAGTGCCGTTGTAACTCTGGTTGTAAGTCCAAAACCACTTATGGTGGGATTCCAGATTTTTGCAAGTCAGGTTTGCATATTTATGGAAAATAAGTGCACTTGTATAGGGATGCATTCCGAATTATTATTTTTTCCTGAGAAGTGTGAATATTTAAAAATGTGTAGAACATGTAGGTACCTGGGTCAGATCCTATTTGTATTTTTCCATGCATCCATGTGCTAAATAGCGGTAAAAGTTTCAAGATTGTCTTACTTTTTTCTGAGAGAGCTGACTTCAGGCTATCTGGTTGAGTTTTCTGGAATTGCTTTGGGTAATGACATACATTTCAGGCATTGTTTCTTTTTTTGTAGTTGTAGTATGACAGACAAATACAGAGCCTGGTTTAGCTCTGCAGACTAAGCACCGTAATTAACATCCAGCTGTCTGCAATTACACCAGTTCGAATCTCCCCAGGCTCAAGGTTGACTCAGCCTTTCATCCTTTCTAAGGTAGATAAATTGAGGACCCAGTTTGTGGGGGCAATAAGCTGACTTTGTATAAATATACAAAAGTATGAAGGCTATTGCTTAATGCATTGTAAGCCACCCTGAGTCTTCGGAGAAGGGCGGCATATAAATCAAAAATTTTTAAAAAAATTACCATATTTTCCGGCGTATAAGACGACTGGGTGTATAAGACGACCCTCCTCAGAGCCATTTAAGGCTCGTCAGAGCCTTATGGGCTGGTCTGCCTGGTTACAGGAGAATGAGACCCAGCGTATAAGACGACCCCCAACTTTTGAGAAGATTTTTGAGTGTTAGAACGTAGTCTTATATGCAGGAAAATACAGTATATATATCCTGTTCTATTGTTACACGCCATTATACAGCTTGTCAATCTTTGTCCAATGCACAGATGAATTTGATACGTATATTTTGGTTTTGTGGGCCTCATCCAGTCATTAGCACTACTGCAGTTTTGTGTATTTAATAACCTTCGCGCAGAAAAAAAAGAGAAATTGAACTGGAGATAGTGAGCCACAGGAAGCAAAATTCTCTTTATTTATCCATCACTGTCTGGGGCTCTCAGTTATTATTTCCCTTGTGCCAGTCGCTTTTCTTAAAATATATGATCCGATATTCATTTTGTAAAATGCCTCGGCTGCTGGGCTGTTCAGATTTCTGACAGTTTGAAAGAACAGCAGACTAATCTGGAATATTAAATATTTGATTTCATTTTAATTTAATTCAATTGACAGGGAAACTTGTACATGATTGCACTGACAGGAAAAATATATGAAATATAGAAAACCAGATTCTTCCAGGCAAGATTTCCCCGGTCTCTCTAGGAGCAAATACAGATAGTTCTTGACTTACAACCATTTGTTTAGTGACCGTTTGAAGTTACAACAGCATTGAAAAAATAACTTAGGACCATTTTTCATACTTATGACCACTGCAGCATCTCCCTGATCATAGGATCAAAATTCAGATGGTTGCAGAGTCCTGGGGTCATGTGATCACCTTTTTTGCAAACTTCTGACGAGCAACGTCACTGAGGAAGCCAGATTCACTTAGCAACTGAGTTACTAACTTAAAACTGCACAGATTCGCTTAACAGCTGTGGCGAGAATGGTCGTAAAATGGGGCAAACCCACTTAACAACTGCCTTGCTTAGCAACAAGAAAAAATTGGCTCAATGGTGGTCATATGTTGAGGACTATCTGTAGACTAATGAACTGTGTCAGGTCTTTGAGATGACTATAAAAGCATCAGCACTGTTCATATAATGCCCGGATGGCGAAGCTATGGCACCCGTGCCACAGGTGGCACATGGCACCATATCTGTGGGCCAGCATGCATGCGCGTGCCGGCCAGCTGATTTTCAGGCCTTCTGGTCCCACCGGAAGTCAGGAAACGGGCTGTTTCCAGCCTCTGGAGTACCTCTTGTGGGATGGGGAAGACTGTTTTCGCCCTCCCCAGGCTCCAAGAAAGCCTCTGGAGCCTGGGGAGGGTGAAAAGCAGGCCTACCTGGCCCGTTCTGCCATCATGTGCCAAAAGCGGGGAAAGCACGAAGGGTCATGCACACATGCACTGGGGGGCGGGGCACATTGAATTGTGGGTGTGGGCATGCACATGCGCAACCCCCCCTCCCCAGGCTGAACCTGGTTAGAGTTCTTGCATGCTTCAGATCCAGCCCATATTTATTCACATTTATTGATTAAGTTTATTGGCCACCCATTTTTAATATATAGAAACAATTCTGGGTGGATTACAGCACTAAAACAGTGGATAGTTTATGGTTCTGGGTCACTTTGCAAACTCAGAAAATGTGTTAATTTGGTAACCAAAGGAAGAATTTGTGTGAACAAAGCTGTTGCATTTTTTGGGGTGGGTGGGTGGGCCTGTTTCTTCATTAGCCTGTCCATTTCCTCATTAACAGAATAGCAGAGTAACAGAGTTGGAAGGGACCTTGGAGATCTTCTAGTCCAGCCCCCTGCTCAGGCAGGAAACCTTACACCCTTACAGACAAATGTATGTCTAATCTCTTCTTAAAAGCCTCCAGAGTTGGAACACAAATTCTGGAGGCAAGCTGTTCCACTGATCAACTGTTCTGTCAGGAAATTTCTCCTTAGTTCTAAGTTGCTTCTCTCCTTGATTAGTTTCCATCCGTTGCTTCTTGTCCTGCCTTCTGGTGCTTTGGAGAATAGCTTGACTCCCTCTTCTTTGTGGCAACCCCTTAAATATTGGAAGACTGCTATCATGTCACCCCCATTACTTCTTTTCATTCAACTAGACTATTTTTGCAACCGTTCTTCATATACTGTATTTTAGCCTCCAGCCCCCTAATCATCTATGTTGCTCTACTCAATATTCTTTTTTGAGACTACTGTATATGCCAATAATGGCTAACCTTTATACCATCATCTGCCACGAGCGGGGGGTGCGGTGGGGGTGTCGTACACACGCGTGCCCACACCCATAATTCTATGCACCCCGCCCCTGCGTATGCGTGCGACACCCACCCTGCTCCTCGCACATGATGGCCCAGTAGGCCCGTTTTTCTTTCTCACCTGGCTCCAGGGTCTCTCTAAGAGTCTGGGGAGGATGAAAACGGCCTTCCCCGCCGCCCTCTGCCCACCCCCCGCCGGAGGTCCTCCGGAGGCTGAAAACGGTCTGTTTAACAACTTCCGGTGGGACCAGAAGGCCCGTTTTTTGCTGTCCCCAGCCTCCAGGGCCTCTCTAGAAATCTGGGGAGGGCAAAAACGGCCTTCCCCACACCTCCAGAGGTGCTCCGGAAGCCAAAAACGGCCCGTTTAACAACTTCCGGTCCCACCAGAGCTGAGCTCGTGTGCCCACTGATACATGCCATAGGTTCGCCATCACGGGTATATGCTCCAGAAACTATAGTTAGATGAGTAGGACTTATGAGATTGGTCGACAAACTTATTCGGAAAGTGCACCCAGTTGTGTGAAGATGATGCTAAGAAGCAGTGAGACCTGACATTTATTTTTGTATCTCCATTTGTTCTTCCTCAGGTACTTCGAATATTATGATGGTCCTTTTGACTACAACTCTACAAAATGTCTGGATCTAAGGCGGGAAATAATGGAGTTGAAGATTCTGACGGTGTAAGTAGGACCTGTTCATTCCTGTTCTCCTAGGCAACGCTGAACCGAAGGCGTGGCAAAATCCAGCCCTTTTTTGTCCACAATAGGTTGTTTTCAAGTTTCAGGGATGCTCAGAACATGTAAGGCAGGGGTGTCAAACTAGATTTCTTTGAGGGCCTGATCAGCATTGTAGTTCTCCTCCGTGGGGCAGACAGGACTGACGCCTCCTGCAGCACTTTACTGGCCAAAACAGGGCACGCGGAAGCTTCCCGAGGCCCCCCAGTGACCCGTTTTCAGCCTCCCCGGCCTCCTGCAGCACTCTGGCAGGCAAAAATGGCCCATGCGGAGGTCTCCTAGGCCCCTGTGCAGCCCGTTTTCAGCCTCCCTGGCCTCCTGCAGCACTCTGGCGGCCAAAAATGAGCCATGTGGAGGTCTCCTAGGCCCTTGCAGGGCCCGTTTTCAATCTCCCTGGCCTCCAGTTACACTCTGCCAGCCAAAAATGGGCCACATGGAGGCCCCGTGAGGCCTCCGCGCTGCCAGTTTTTAGTCAGCAGAGTGTTGCAGGAGGCCGGGGAGGCCTAAAATAGGCCACTGGGTGGGGGGCATGCAACCCGTGTCAGGGTTCTTACTGATGACCTAATAAAAGCAGGAGCCTCAAAGGAAGATTCCCTAACTTGCTTCCAAGTTGCCAGCCTGTTTTTCCTGGCAGAGGCACAATGGGCCGGTCCTTTGACATTTCCAGGCCGGCCTCGTGGGCTGGATTTAAGCACCCTATGGGCTGAATCCGACCCATTGGCCTTGAGTTTGACCAGCCCTGGTATAAGGTTTTCCTGTAAGGGTTGGTGAGTAACGGTGAGGTAGAACCAACAGCAGGTGTAAGTCAGCTCATAGTCTGCTCCAACATGCAGGAGAGCTAGTGTTCACCCAGCATCTGCTAGGATTGTTAGCTTTTCTGGAACCGGTGATGAGGTCTTGAAGACAAGATTGGCAGAAAGGCATTTTCAAAGAAATGATGGAGAAACAAAAAGGGCTGGACTTGCGACAAGCCATCAATTGTCTTTGTCCAATCAGAAAGCACGACTCTTGCCAAGTTTGCTATGGGAATATTCTTTAGTTGACAGGCAAAAGAAGCAAAGAAAACCATAGGATATGGGATACGCACATATACGTACAGATACGCACAGAAACGTTCATCAACGTATGTATGTATGTATGTATGTATGTATGTATGTATGTATGTATGTATGTATTTATGTGTAAGGTCTTGCCTCTCCAATCTTCCCAAGAAAGCAGGACTCTTGAAACTGCAGTTGTTCCAAAAAGAGCTTTTATCGGAAGGTTTGTGATAACAAGAGGTCTAGGCAAGAACTGAAGCTTTTCACTTAAAACCAGCTCTTTAAAGCGATGCTAACCAAAACCCTCCCACACTAGATCATTATAGGGAAACAGAAACAGAAACTTCATATAGAGATTAACACAGTAATGCAGGAAACAGAAACAGAAACTGGAAGCAGCAACTTCATAGACAGACCACTCCATTCCTTCTCCCCTTCCTCCCACCAAAATGCCAGCGTCCCTGTAGAAATATCTGGGACCTGACAGTATGTGTATATATTGGGTATCCTGTGGTTTTCTTTGCTTTTGAAGAGTGTGTGTGTGTGTGTGTGTGTGTGTGTGTGTGTGTGTGTGTGTATACAGATACTCAGATACTCTTCCTTGACCAGGACAAGGTTGCATTCTTGTTGTCAAAATTGGGAGGTAGATGCTGCTACTTTTGGAATTCAGCTCTAAGGTGACCATTTCTTACCGCCTATTTTAGAGCGAAGCAGACGGAATTGTTTGAAAGGTGGAAGAATCTTCAGATCTGCAAATGGGAGCTGAATATCACAGAGGCCAACTTCTTCAAGTAAGATGGGGTGAACCTGGGGCTAAGAGAGGTTAGAAAACCTGATCGAATCCCTAGCCCCAAACTACATCTTGACAGAGAAAATGGATAATTGTTGTGGGAGCTTCATCGCTCAAGACTTTCAAGAAGAGATTGGACTGCCATTTGTCAGAAATGGTGTAGGGTCTCCTGCTTGGATGGGGGGGGGGGGTTGTTGGTCTAGATGACCTACAAGGTCCCTTACAACTCTGGATAGCTCGGCAGACTAAGCACTGTAATTAACATTCAGCTGTCTGCAATTACTCTTAAGTTTGAATCTCACCAGGCTCAAGGTTGACTCAGCCTTCCATCCTTTCTAAGGTAGGTAAATTGAGGACCCAGTTTTATTGTTTTTTTCAGCTCCAGGCAGAAGTATAAATTAATTCATTTCTACTACTGTGAGCAAATCTGCCTGGCTATATTTTATTTAAAACCAGTCAGACGACATAGGAACAGTGACCCAGCCAATGTGATGTGTTCAACAAATCATACTTGATTACAGGACCAAGTCAGTGAATCAGATGATGGTTCCTCTGAGCTGTGCCTCGTCCAACATAGCAGGTGTAAATGTGTTGGGATTGAGATAGGCTGGGTTTGGAATTCTGGGAGTCCTGAGAGACACCAGATAGGAGGAAACTGGGTTACCTAATGTCAAACATCTGCTCTTGATGTTCTCAGATAGACTTCACGTTTCTACATAGAATAGAGTAGAGTAGAGTAGAGTAGAGTAGAGTAGAGTAGAGTAGAGTAGAGTAGAGTAGAGTAGAGTAGAGTAGAGTAGAGTAGAGTAGAGTAGAGTAGAATAGAATAGAATAGAATAGTTGGAAGGGACCTTGGAGGTCTTCTAGTCCAACCCCCTGCCTAGGCAGGAAACCCTATAGCATTTCAGACAAATGGTTATCCTTTCTCTTATTAAAAACTTCCAGTGTTGGAGCATTTACAGTTTCTGGAGGCAAGTTGTTCCATTGGTTAATTGTTCTCACTGTCAGGAAATTTCTCCTTAGTTCTAAAGTTGCTTCTCTCCTTGATTAGTTTCCACCCATTGCTTCTTGTCCTGCCTTCAGGTGCTTTGGAGAAGAGCTTGACTCCCTCTTCTTTGTGGCAGCCCCTGAGATATCAGAACACTGCTATCATGTCGCTCCTGGTCCTTCTTTTCATCAAACTAGACATGCCCAGTTTCAGCAACCATTCTTTAAGGCAGTACACGTAGTCCTTGATTTACAACCATCCACTTAGTGACCATTGGAAGTTACCACAGCACTGAAAACAGTGATTTGTGACCATTTTTCACACAACTGCGTGCAACATCTCCACAGTCACATGATCAGAATTCGGACGCTTGGCCACTGGCATGGAGCTATGACTGTTGCACTGTCCGAAGATCATGTGATCACCTTTTGCGATCTTCGGACAGCAACCGTTCTTTATATGTTTTAGCCTCCAGTCCCTGGAGACTTGGAAATCTGGGGATTGAACCTTGGGTCTTCTGCTAACTCCGTTGAGATGAAGAGGGGAGGGGTATTTCTTTCATCCCTACAGATATTCAGTATAGTTTTTTTTTTTAAATTTGATTTATATGCCGCCCTTCTCCGGAGGCTCAGGGCGGCTTACAATGCGTTAAGCAATAGCCTCCATACTTTTTATATATTTATACAAAGTCAGCTTATTGCCCCCACAAACCGGGTCCTCCATTTACCTACCTTAGAAAGGATGGAAGGCTGAGTCAACCTTGAGCCTCGAACTCGCATAATTGCAGACAGCTGGGTGTTAATAACAGGCTATCTAGCCCGTCGAGCTATCTGAGGCTAGTTGACAGATTATCTGGCCAAAACAGAGGAATACAGAATAAATGAGTTGGAGGGGACTTCGGAGGTCTTTCGAGTCCAACCTCCTGCTCAGGCAGGGTGACCTTATAGCATTCTGGATAAATGGCTTTCCAATCGCTTCTTAAAAACCTCCTGTGATGGAGCACCCACAGCTATAAGCTGTTCCACTGTTGGATTGTTCTCATTGTCAGGAAATCTGTCCACATTTTGAGAAAGGATCTCTCTTTAATGAGTTTCCATCCATTGCTTCTTGTCCGTATTCAGGTGCTTTGGAGAATAGATTGACTCCTTCTTCTCTGTGACAGCCCCTCAAATATTGGAACACTGCTATCATGTCTCCCCTAGTCCTTCTCTAGAGGAATCCTGTGTTTGTCTGTCTCACTAAGCCTGCTACACTTAGCTGGCTGCCCTTAAGTGTGTTTTATTGTGTTGGACAGCAGTAGGTAACACTTAACAATAGCACTTAGACCTGTATACCGCTTTACAGTACTTTACAGTCCTCTCTAAGCGGTTTACAGAGTCAGCCTATTGCCCCCAACAATCTGGCTCCTCATTTTACCCACCTCGGAAGGATGGAAGCGGGGTGAAATCTAAAATTTGTCACTACCGGTTCTGAGGGTGTGGCTTGGTAATGGGGATGGGGGTAATGTGACTGGGTGGACGTGGCCAACTTTTTAAAAAAAACTTTTAAAAGCATTTTTTTCTACAACGTTAAGAGGTTGCAGAAAAAAATGCTTTTGAAAGCCTCTGACGATCGCAGCTGAGCTGCTTTAATATCAGAGGCTTTTTTTTTTACTTTTAAAAGCATTTTTTCGGCCGAAGAGGTTGTAGAAAAAATGCTTTTAAAAGTTAAAAAAAAAAATAGTCTCTGATGTTTGTGCGGCTCAGCTGGGTATGGGGGATGGGGCACGGATATTTTTGCTACCGGTTCTCCGAACCACCCGCCGCCATTGCTACCGGATGGGGTGATACGGTCCGAACTGGGAGCATTTCACCCCTGGATGGAAGGCTGAGTCAACCTTGAGCCTGGTGGGATTTGAATTGCCAAATTGCAGGCAGCCGGCAGTCAGCAGAAGTAGCCTGCAGTACTGCACTCTCACCACTGCGCCACCACGATTCATGTATATCCTTCCTGCTTCTTCACATAGGTCTACTCTGTCCAGATGCTGCAATGCACCAGCTTTCCTCTTCACAACACAAAAGAACACACCCCTGGGAACAGACCTGAAATATGAAGTGGACACCAGCGGCATTTTCCATATCAACGTCGAAGTATTCCGAATGTTTCCTAAGGTGTGGTACCTTTGTTGACTTAAAAATAATTCTCCGCAAGTACAGGTAGTCCTTGACTTACAACAGTTCACTTAATGACCATTTGTAGTTACAATGGCACTGAAAAAAAAGTGACATGACCATTTTTCAGGCTTATGACCATTTTTCAGACTTGTGACAGTTGCAGGATGCTGATGATCATGTGATTTACATTCAGATGCTGACCACATTTAGGATGGTTGCAATGTCCTGGAGTCATGTGATTATTTTTCGCGACCTTCTGACCAGCAAAGTCAATGGGGAAACCAGATTCATTTAACAACCGGGTTACTAATTTAACAACCACAGTGATTCCCTGAACAAATGTGGCAAGAAAAGTCGTAAAATGGGGCAAAACTCACTTAACCAATTTAGAATAGAATAGAATAGAATAGAATAGAAGAGAAGAGAAGAGAAGAGAAGAGAAGAGAAGAGAAGAGAAGAGAAGAGAAGAGAAGAGAAGAGAAGAGTTGAAAGGGACCTTGGAGGTCTTCTAGTCCAACCCCCTGCTTAGGCAGGAAACCTACACACTTCAGACAAATGGTTATCCAACCTCTTCTTAAAAACTTCCAGTGTTGGAGCATTCACAACTTCTGGAGGCAAGTTGTTCCACGGATTCATTGTTCTAACTGTCAGGAAATTTCTCCTTAGTTCTTAGTTGCTTCTCTCCTTGACTAGTTTCCACCCATTGCTTCTTGTCCTGCCCTCAGGGGCTTTAGAGAATAGCTTGACTCCCTCTTCTTCGTGGCAGCCCCTGAGATATTGGAACACTGCTATTGTGAGGTTTTAAAACATCCAAAATTTGTACTCACTAATTCGACAGACAACTCTGATGTACAAAGAAAGTTTATTTGGATTGCATTTGCAAAGGCAGGCCTCCATGTCCCTTCCCAATTTGGATTGAGATCATGAAGCACACTTTTCAAATTTCACACCATGCATTTATACATTTCCACAGAATATACGTCACGTCACACGTCTAAGATCTCTTACATTCTGTGTTTATGACAAAATGTGATTACCCCTGCCTTGTTACAACAAGATCTATCTTATCTTGCCTTTTACCATTTATCCGGAGCGTGGGCTTACTTCCTTGAACATTCAGATCGAGCTGACACACAGTGATTAGCTCTTTATCATTTGTGATTTTTATTTGACCTTGCCAATGACGTTTGCAGTAAGAATTATGGACTTAAAGTATAGTATTTTATAATTCTTCTGATACATTTTATAAAAGAGTAACTTTCCCTCCATTCTCACACTATCATGTTTCCCCTAGTCCTTCTTTTCATTAAACTAGATATACCCAGTTCCTGCAACCGTTCTTCATATATTTTAACCAGTCCCCTAATCACCTTTGTTGCTCTTCTCTGCACTCTTTCTAGAGTCTCAACATCTTTTTTTTACATCGTGGTGACTGAAATTTCTCACTTAGCAACATAAATATTGGGCTCAATTGCAGTCATAAATTGAGGATTACCTGTAGCTCTGATCCCTGTGGTTGGATGCAAAGACATTAACCTGGATTTTGTAGCAGATATGAAAAGTGAGAAAAGATCTGAATTATGTTGATTTTCTATTGCTGTGATTTCCTTCATGGCTTCTCTGATTAGTCTGCCACCTGCCATCTCATTCCTGCATATCAAGAGATAGGCAGCATAATTTATATTTAGCACAGCACATCAGTGAGTTATCCTATCCATGTGGAAAATGGCCAATCAACATAATTTAAATAAGGACATGGAATCTGTTTATAGCTGAAGGGAGATTTGATCCACTAACTTATTGATTGAGTTCAACTCTACATCACATGATAATGGAATTTATTCTGTTTTGATGTCGTGTGACTCCAGTCTACTGTGGTTTATTTAGCAAACAGAGACTGTTCAAACCAGGACTTGATTAATCCATCTGTTGTCTTCTGAAGAATGCCTTACCTTTGCTTTCCACCTCTTTCATATTATTCATTTTGAAGTTATCTAGAATTTTACTTTCCCCCAAAGTCTCCGTGAGTTACATCAGGAATCTCCAAACTTGGCAACTTTAAGACTTGTGGACTTCAGTTCCCAGAATTCCCTAGCTAGCCATTCAGCCAGACTTCAACTCCCATAATTCCTCAACCAATTCAGAATTCCTCAATCGTGGCTGGCTGAGGAATTCTGAGAGCTGAAGTCCCACAAGACTTAAAATTGCCAAGTCTGGAGACCCCTATGTCAGCTTTGGAAGCCATATTAGATTAAAAGCTTCCATGCTGCCACCTTCTCCTGTGTGGGAAAGTAGGAGGGGGAATTTAGTAGAGAGGTTGTCTTTAGACATAATAGCATTCTTCCTGTCAGTCAAGGTCAGATCCTGCATTTGGAGAAGGAATGGTCCGAGTGATGTCTCGAGATGGGACGGATGTTGATTGGAGCATGTGATCGACTGAGGAGCGCAGGGACGGTTTTGGGGGTTTTGATTTACTGAGGGAAAACCCATACCTCTCAGATTCGGGTTTTCCCAGATGTGCCACTTTATCTATTCTAGTAAATAGAACTTTGAAAAATGCTTGCTTTAGACTCTTTACTTGGAAGTGGGTTTTTTTCTGGAACACTGACATCCTGAGTTAGATAACTCCAATCAATTTTCCGGTATCTAACATTCAGTTTTCAGACTGTCTCTGCCATTTGGCTTTTAGGTTCTAGGTTTCTTCTACCTGGGGCAGGGGTCAGCAACCTGTGGCTCGGGAGCCGCATGCAGCTCTTTGGGCCCTCTGCTGTGGCTCCCTGTCAGGTGATCCCACCACTGGCTGGCCCCACCTCTCGCCCTCCCCTCCCAGTCACTCCTCGCCTGCCCTGAGAAGGTAAGGGCGACGGTGAGGGATGGGGAAGCAGCCAGGGCAGAGACCGAGAGATACAGAGAGAGGGGAAGAAAGAGAGATATAGAGAGATACAGAGAGAGGGGGGAGAGAGAGAGGGAGGGAGGGAGGGGAAAGAGAGAGATGTCAAAAGGATTTTGTGGTTCCCAGTGTTTTTTAACAACTGGTTCTCTGCCCTAATGACCGACTGGGTAGGCGTGGCTAGGGGAATGTCTTGTGACTGGTGGAAGTGATTGACATCGAGTTGGCCACGCCCACCCAGGTTTTGTGGCTCCCGGTGTTTTCTTTTCTGTGGGAAACAAGTCCAAATGGCTCTTTGAGTATTTAAGGTTGCAGACCCCTGACCTGGGGAAAGCATATATTGCAGTTGACTTTGTGGCAGAAGACTGACTAATATCTTTGCCTCCGTGGTTAATTGGGTGGGTAGAGAGGCCAGTATATTTTTCCAGCTCTTGGAGAGCAGGGGATTACCCAGAAATGTAGCACATATTAAATCTGCCACCTGTTAGCTGCCTGTAAACAATCTTCTATGCTAACTTCACAGTCCTAATGGATTGTTTACGGTATTTTGTTTTACGAGTACTGTGCCATGCATGCTTTAATTACCGTATTTTCCAGCGTATAAGACAACTGGGCGTATAAGACGACCCTCCTCAGAGCCAATTAAGGCTTGTCAGAGCCTTATGGGCTGGTCTGCCTGGTTACAGGAGAATGAGACCCGGCGTATAAGACGACCCCCGACTTTTGAGAAGATTTTTGTGTGTTAGAAAGTAGTCTTATATGCAGGAAAATACAGTATGTTTTAAAATCACATTGTTGCAAACTCATGAACTACAGATCGTCCTATGACCAAAATGTTTGTTGTCAAGCCAGATCGTTGTTGAGCGAGTCTTGCTCCATTTTACAACCTGTCTGGCCACAGTTGTTAAGTGAACCGCTGCAGTTGTTAGTAACACAATTGTTAAATAAATCTGGCTTCCCCATTGACTTTTGCTTGTCAGAAGGTCACAAAAGGGGATTACACAACCCCGGGACACAGCAACTGTCATAAATAGGAGCCAGTTGTCTAGATTTTGATCATGTGACCATGGGGATGCTGCAAGGGTCGTAAATGTGAAAAACAGTCGTAAGTCACTTTTTTCAGTGCCGTTTTAATTTTGAATAGTCACTAAGTGAAGACTTGTGAGAACTATATGCATAAAGGTAAAGGTTTCCCTTGCAAATATGTGCTAATTGTTCCCGACTCTGGGGGGCGGTGCTCATCTCCGTTTCAAAGCTGAAGTGCCAGTGCTGTCCGAAGATGTCTCCATGGTCATGTGGCCGGCATGACTAAACGCCAAAAGCCCCAAACACTAATCCTTCCCACCAAAGGTGGTCCCTATTTTCCTACTTGCATTTTTTACGTGCTTTCAAACTGCTAGTTTGGCAGAAGCTGGGACAAGTAACAGGAGCTCACTCCGTTACACGGCACTAGGGATTCGAACCGCTGAACTGCTGACCTTTTGATTGACAAGCTCAGTGTCTTAGCCACTGAGCTACTGTGTTAGTATTATAATACTATTACTATTATTTAATACTAATATATGCATTATATATATATATATATATATATATATATATATATATATATATATATATATATATATATATATATATATATATGTAGGTCTGGTTATTCAGGTCTTCTCCCGCGTAGAATTGGAAGTATCTTGGCGACGTTTCGACGAAGTCTCATTCGTCATCTTCAGGCTGGTGTTCTCGGCTTCGTGAACGAAGCCGAGAACACCAGCCTGAAGATGACGAATGAGACTTCGTCGAAACGTCGCCAAGATACTTCCAATTCTACGCGGGAGAAGACCCAAATAACCAAAGACCTACATACAAACACCCGCGAAAACCTCAGAAAATATATATATATATATATATAATAAATAAAATATATAATATATGCATTAGTAGTATTGTAAGATGTTTCTGTATTTGCAAGAATCCAGCTGCTCTCTAACACCCCTGAGTCAACATCTTGGCCCTTCTTAATATGGTATCATCAGCTGCCAAGGTCACCCGCAATTTTTTCCCCCAGCAATGTGACATCAAATACAGCAGAGATGAAATCTTAAGCCTGTAAGCTTGTTGTCTCTTTCTTCTTGCTGGAGAGGCTCCGTTTTGTTATAGTTAGCAAATGATTTTTAATAACATTCCTTTTAATGTCAGCGACCTCTCGGGTCTGTGTACAAAGTCAGGAAAATGACCATAAAGATTATTCAATTCAATTCAGTTCCATTTTGTTGACCTGACAGTTCACAGTGGCTGAATAGCTAATTAAAAAATTCTAGATAGATTTACCTAAATGCATGCAACCCAAGCTAGTTTCATATTGGCTGTTACATTATGGGTTTTTTAATTTTTTAAATTCCAACTTTCTTGAGCAGTGGCTACACTCACACAATGCTCTGAATTACATTAAGAAGTTTTTTAAAATTACTTTTTTTAAGTCTTTAAATGTTAACTTGTTATCCAGGTTGTTCTTTAATTTATTTGTATATTCCTTTTAATGATTAAGATATGAGCGGGTGTAATAGCTTTTTCCATATAATTGTTGTAGTCTATCTTTTTAAAATCTACTTCCAGATCAGGGGTGAAATCCAGCAGGTTCTGGAGAATCAGTAGTGGAAATTTTGAGCAGTTTGGAGAACCGGTAGCGCAAATTTTGAGTAGTTCAGAGAACCAACAAATATCACCTCTGGCTGGCCCCAGAGTGGGGAGGGAATGAGGATTTTGCGGTATCCTTCCCCTGCCAGGCCCACCAAGCCACACCACACCCACCAAGCCACGCCCACAGAATCAGTAGTAAAAAAATTTGGATTTCACCGCTGTTCCAGATCAATGTTTATCTTGTCTGGTAAAGCTTATTCCTTATTCATACACAGTCAGAATAGAACAGCAGACACTGTTAAAATTAACTTTTGGATCTATGATTCACAAATATCTCTCAGTACACCCGATGTTAAAGTATCTTCATTCTGTATCAGTAAATCAACTTTAAGTGTTGTGATCTTTTAACAGTGGTCTATAATTCCTTCTGGCTCCCTCTAGTGCCCAAGTTTCAAAGTCCCATTCTATCATGGTTGTTTTTTTTTAAAGAATTCAAAACAACAGCATTTTCCCATGAGAAGGATTCTTATGATTAATTGGGCTCTTTAATCCATTTTACAGCTTTCCAGAATCAGTGTTTTTAAAAAAATATTAAATCAGTAGTTACTCCAAATTGGTTTCCTAACTACCTAAAAAAAAAATAATAAGGCATCAGCATGACTCTATGATATAAAGGATGAGTCCAAGAAGGCATTGCACCGAAGGAGTGCCATGACTCAAAAGATACTTTCCCCCACTTGGCTGGAGTTGGCGTTAGATGCTGGATGATTGATAGGTATCACAGTTCAACACATGTGGCAGGTATCGGTTATGGAAGGCTGCATTGGGAATTTAAAGGATAAAACTAAAAGGTCTTTGGGGTATTTTGGTTTCAATCTCAAATAGGATTTGGCGTGTCCTGTGCAGGATCACTAATGGAACTTCTGCATCATCTTAAAGCAGAATAACACAACAACATAGTTGGAAGCAGGGGTGAAATCAGAGGGGGGTTTCAATTTTTTTTACCACCGGTTCTGTGGGTGTGGCTTGGTGAGAGTGGCATAGCTTGGTGGGCGTGGCTTGGTGGACGTGGCAGGGGAAGGATACTGTAAAATCTCTATTCCCTCCCCACTCCAGGGGAAGGATACTGCAAAATCCCCATTTCCTCCTGATCAGCTGGGACTTGGGAGGCAGAGAATAGATGGGAGTGGGGGCTAGTCAGAATTTTTACTACCGGTTCTCCAAACTGCTCAAAATTTCCGCTACTGGTTCTCCAGAACTGCTCAGAACCTGCTGAAACCCACCTCTGGGTGAAATCCAGCAGGTTCTGACAGGTTCTGGAGAACCAGTAGCAGAAATTTTGAGTAGTTCGGCAAGTACCACCTCTGGCTGGCCCCAGAGTGGGATGGGAATGGGGATTTTGCAGTATCCTTCCCCTGGAATGGAGAGGGAATGGAGATTTAGCAGTATCCTTCCCAAGCCACGCCCGCCAAGCCACACCACGCCCACCAAGCAGTGGTGGGTTGCTCCCAGTTTGCACCGGTTCGCTAGAACCAGTAGTAAAATTTTTTAGTAGTTCGGACAACTGGTAATAACATTGGCTGGCCACGCCCCCGAACCGGTCCCTGGCCCGGTCGCTGCTTGCTTACCCCACTCACCTCATCAGAGGCTTTTTTTTTTTTTTACTTTTAAAGACATTTTTACATTTAAAAGCATTTTTTCTACAACCTCTTTGGCCGAAAAAATGCTTTTAAAAATTAAAAAAAGAAGCCTCTGATGATCCCGCGGCTCAGCTGGGATCGTCAGAGGCTTTTAAAAGCCTTTTTTCTACAACCACTTAAAGTTGTAGAAAAAACGCTTTTAAAAGTAAAAAAAAAAGTGGCCACGCCCACCCAGTCACATTACCCCCACCAAGCCACACCCACAAAATAAGCCACACCCACAGAACTGGTAGTAAAAAAAATTGAATTTCACCAGTGGCTGGAAGGGACCTCGAAGGTCTTCTATTCCCACCCCCTTGGAGACCCTAAAACAGGGGTCCCCAGCCAGGCTGTGCAAGATCCATCTTGCACACGTGTGGGATCCAGGCAACATGTGAAACTTTACCCCCGGCCAATGGAAAAACCACCCTCCATGGAACCTGTCCTTAGCACCCAAAAACCTGGGGGCCACTGCCCTAGAACATTTCAGACAAATGGTTATCCAATGTCTTCTTAAAAACACTGTTAAAAGCAAGGGTTCCTTATTGCTCTCTAAGCTTGGTGGTTTTCTTGCAGATATTTTATTAGATAACATGCTTAGTGCTACCTACCTTAACGCATTGATGAAGTTACCTAGTTTGGTAGTAAAATGCCTGTGAGAAAACCACTAAGCTCAGAGAGTACCAAGGGACCGCCCACCCCACCTACAAGATTCCCCGGAAAAGATCTATCTGTTTTTTTTAATTTATTTTATATGCATTTCTGTCTGACATTCTTCTGGAAGAGATATCTTGTGGTCAGGGGTGAAATACTCCCGGTTCAGACCGGATCATCAGAAGCTTTTTATTTTATTTTATTTTTAAAAGCATTTTTTTTCTACAACCTCTTTGGCCAAAAAAAAAATGCTTTTAAAAGTAAAAACAAAGCCTCTGCCGATCAGGCAACTCAGCTGGGATCGTCAGAGGCTTTTAAAAGCATTTTTTTTCACAACCTCCCATTTCCTGACTTCCGGTGGGCCTGGATGGCCTGAAAATCAGCTGGCCGGTGGGCACATGTGTGCTGGAGCTGAGTTAGGGCAACGCTCGTGTGCCCTCAGATATGGCTCCGCGTGCCACCTGTGGCACCTGTGCCATAGGTTCGCCATCACGGGTCTATGGAGATTCTTAGCAATCCAAGTCATGGTTGTCCCATAGGTGCTTTTTCAAGAGGCAACTGGACTTCCTGTTAAGCCCAGGGGTGGAATTCAGCAGGTTCTGACAGGTTCTGGAGAACCAGTAACAGAAATTTTGAGTAGTTGGGAGAACCGGCAAATGGCCCCAGAGTGGGGTGGGAATGGAGATTTTGCAATATCCTTCCTCCAGGAGTGGGGAGGGAATGGAGATTTTGCAGTATCCTTCCCCTGGAGTGGGGACGGAATGGAGATTTTGCAATATCCTTCCTCCAGGAATGGGGAGGGAATGGAGATTTGACAGTCTCCTTCCCCTGGAGTGGGGAGGGAATGGAGATTTGGCAGTATCCTTCCCCTGGAATGGGGAGGGAATGGAGATTTTGCAATATCCTTCCCCTGGAGTGGGGAGGGAATGGAGATTTGGCAATATCCTTCCCCTGGAGTGGGGAGGGAATGGAGATTTTGCAATATCCCTCCCCTGAAGTAAGGAGGGAATGGAGATTTTGCAGTATCCTTCCTCCAGGAATGGGGAGGGAATGGAGATTTGGCAGTATCCTTCCCCTGGAGTGGGGACGGAATGGAGATTTTGCAGTATTCTTCCCCTGGAGTGGGAAGGGAATGGAGATTTTGCAATATCCTTTCCCCAGGAGTGGAGGGGGAATGGGGATTTTGCTGTATCCTTCCCCTGGAGTGAGGTGGGGATGGAGATTTGGCAGTATCCTTCCCCTGGAGTGGGGACGGAATGGAGATTTTGCAATATCCCTCCCCTGGAGTGGGGAGGGAATGGAGATTTTGCAATATCCTTCCTCCAGGAATGGGGGGGGGAATGGGGATTTTGCAGTATCCTTCCCCTGGAGTGAGATGGGGATGGGGATTTTGCAGTATCCTTCCCCTGCCACGCCCACCAAGCCACACCCACCAAGCCACACCTAGAGAACCGGTAGTAAAAAAAAATGTGAATTTCACCACTGGTTTAAGTCCAGTTGCCTCTTGAAAAAGCACCTTTGGGATAAATGTGTATGACTTTTCCAAGAATTGTTCTTATTTTTTGGCTTCTTCCGCTTTGCTCCAGGAGATGCCCTTTTCTCGTTCCCAGTTTAAGAAATGTGCGGTGGTTGGAAACGGAGGAATTTTGAAGAACAGCGGATGTGGCCAGGAGATTGACGCTGCCGATTTTGTGTTACGGTAATTGTCCAGCATGATCTCCTTGGAATTTTTATATAAAATGATTGTGTTGCTATTGCTGCTAATGAAGGTATAGGCAACTTTTCAGGTTTTTTTCACACCTCATTTACTAAGCTCTTAAACCCGGGGTGTCAAACTCGTAGCCCACACCCAATTAAGCGAAGGGGGGGAAAAGTCACAATATGTCACATGACGATGCTGTGACGACTCGAGTTTGACATCCTTGTCTTACACAGTCAGAAGCAACTGGAAATAAATTCATAAGGACTAGGGTTCTTAACTAGGGCAATCAAAACATTTTCAAAAGTGAGATATGATAAGACAATAGTGTGAATTTACATGCTTATGTCTTTAACTGTTTAAATAGTGGAAAATAGTGGAAAACTTTATACCTGCAAACGGATTAATTCTTTAAAGGCAAAAGAGCAGAAAAATAACAGTAAATAGCAACAGTAAAAAATCTCAACCACAACCATTTAAAAAAAAAAACCCACAATTTTTAATGTTTATTGCTTTTCTGCTTTCCTGCCTTTAGCCTCTTGATAAAGAATTTGTAATTGGAAAAACCCCCAAAAATAAATGAAGTGTATACAACGACTTCCAATTATTTTTTTTAAAAAAATATCATTAGCTTTTTCTCTCAAAAAGAGCCCCAAATTCTTCCAAGATTGTTAATGTAGAGTTTTAAGACACAATTAAAGAAAAAAGGACAGGAAATCATTTCTGATTCTGCTGACTTAAGATAAAATTGATTCTTGGATCCATTTCAGCTCGTTTTTGCTGGTGATGTTTGAAACTATGGCCTGAAGGCAAAAGGATCTTTTTTCTTATTTTCTCCAAAACACAGCCAAGTTACACAGGAGGGACATTAGTTGTTTAGTTGGATTGACCTGATGGTTGACTATTGGCGCAGCATTATGGAGCCATGAATCACATCAGGGTTGAGAAGCTGGGACAGAATGTTAATTTAATCCCCCTTCTCTCCGTTTCCCTCTCCTATCAAATCCATTTATTTTATATTCATTGAGTTTGTTCTATTGAGATCAATGGTATATAAATAAGAACAAGAAGCAATGGGTGGAAACTAATCAAGGAGAGAAGCAACTTAGAACTAAGGGAGAAATTCCCTGACAGTTAGAACAAATAATAAGGAACAACTTGCCTGCAGAAGTTGTGAATGCTCCAACACTGGAAATTTTTAAGAAGATATTGGATAACCATTTGTCTGAAGTGCTGTAGGGTTTCCTGCGTGGGCAGGGGGTTGGACTAGAAGACCTCCAAGGTCCCTTCCAACTCAGTTATTCTATTTCTTTTTGTAAGAGTGGACAAGCGAACAAAAGTTCAGGGAATCCCCACATGGTAAAATCATTTGGGAGATTGTATTTGAATTGATGAATTTACTGACTTGGTCAATGCTGACCCTCTGATCATTTTATGCATAGAACCATACTTTGTGGTTTGTACAGTATGTGTTCCATATATATAACAGAATAATAGAATTGGAAGAGACCTTGTTGTCTTCTACTCTAGCTCCCTGCTCAAGCAGGAGACCCTATACAATTTGAGAAAAAATGGTTGTCCAATCTCTTCTTAAAAACCTCCAGTGATGGAGCATCCATAACTTCTGGAGGAAAGCCATTCCGCTGATTGATTGGTCTCACTGTCAGGATATTTCTCCTCAGCGATTGGTTGGTTTCCTCCTTGATTAGTTTCCATCCGTTGCGTCTTACCCTCTCCTCAGGTGCTTTGGAAAATAGAATAGAATAGAATATAATTTTTTATTGGCCAAGTGCGATTGGACACACAAGGGATCTGTCTTTGGTTTCGCTTAGGGACAGAAATTGTGGGCTCAGTTGTGGTCCTAAGTCAAGGACCACCTACATGAGATATAAGATTTTCAAATTTAGTCAAACGTCTCAATATTACCTCTTGTTTTTGTAATAGCTGTGCTGCATATTTGAAGACATGGAAACCATTTTTTTTAAAAAAAAATTAGATTTATATGCCGCCCTTCTCCGGAGGTTCAGGGTGGCTTACAATGCATTAAGCAATAGTCTTCATACTTTTGTATGTTTTTAATACAAAGTCAGCTTATTGCCCCCACAAACTGGGTCCTCAATTTACCTATCTTAGAAAGGATGGAAGGCTGAGTCAACCTTGAGCCTCAAACTTGCAATAATTGCAGACAGCTGAATGTTAATAACAGGCTATTAGCTATTAGCCTGTTGAGCTATCTGAGGCTCTATTAAATATAGAACAGAATAAAATTCTTTATTGGCAAAGTGTCATTGGACACACAAGGAATTTGTCTTGGTGCGTACACTCTCAGTGTGCATAAAGAAAAGATACGTTCACCAAGAATCATAAAGTACAATACTTAATGATAGTCATAGGGAACAAATAAGCAATCAGGAAACAATATCAATATAAATCGTAAGGATACAAGCAACAAAATTAGTCATCCAGTCCTAAGTGGGAGGAGATGGGTGGTGGGAACGATGAGAAGATTAATAGTAGTGCAGATTTAGTAAATAATTTGACAGTGTTGAGGGAATTATTTGTTTAGCAGAGTGATAGCATTCAGGAAATAAACTGTTCTTGTGTCTAGTTGTTCTGGTGTGCAGTGCTCTATAGCGTCGTTTTGAGGGTAGGAGTTGAAACAGTTTATGTCCAGGATGAAAGGGGGTCTATAAATATTTTCACAGCCCTCTTTTTGACTCGTGCAGTATACACGTCCTCCATGGAAGGCAGGTTGGTAGCCATTGTTTTTTCTGCAGTTCTCATTATCCTCTGAAGTCTGTGTCTGTCTTGTTGGGTTGCAGAACCAAACCAGACAGTTATAGAGGTACAGATGACAGACTCAAAAAAATAATAATAATTGGCTTGACCTCTTCTTTGTGGCAGTCCCTGAGATATTGGAAGACTGCTATCATGTCACCCCTAGTCCTTCTCTTCATCAGACTAGACATACCCAGCTCCAGCAACCGTTCTTCATATGTTTTAGCCTCCAGTCCCCTAATCATCTTTGTTGCTCTTCTCTGTACTCTTTCTAGAGCAGTGATGGCTAACCTTTTTGGCACCAAGTGCCAAAACTGGAGCATGCATGCGCCAGAGCGCTGGGACCTGGAAGAGAGCAAGTGGCCGGTGTGGATGCGTGCGGCTCTTCCGGATTCCATTGCACGCATGATGCCACTAGATAATTCTTTGCAACCGTGACTCTCAACCAGCTAAAAAACTGCCTAAAGTAACCCCCTAAAAGCCCCGATTTTATTAGATTTTCGACATAAATATCGTAGAGAATCCTGTCAACACTTCCATGTTAATGGCATATGCAAGCCTGCACAAGTTCTACTGGTGTGCAAAGGCTACATTTACTTATATCCTGCCTTTATTATTTTAAAAATAGCCTAAAATGGCAAACATATCCAACACACCGCCCTCCTTGTATTTTCCCGATGACAACAACCCTGTAAGGTGGGTTGGGTTGAGAGAAAATGATTGGCCCAAGATCACTCAGCTGGCTTTCAAGACTAAAGTGGGACTAGAACTCACCGTCTCCTGGTGATTGGCCCAAAGTCACCCAGCCTGCTTTCATGGCTAAGGCAGGACTTGAACTCAGAGCCCCTTGCTTTCTAGCCTGTTTACTTGACTACTAGACCAAACTGGCAAAAATGTATTCTTCATCATAAAATAAAGAAGAAAATTATGTTTTGCATGCAGACGAATGACAAAGAAGGATCCCTTAATTATATCTTGGTACTTTGGTTTCTGCAAATTTTCCCTTGCCTTGATTACAAATTCAGCTTCCAGCTGTTTTTTTTTTTTTTTGAGGCTGAAAAAAAGCCTCAAAATGGGTTAGAAAGACACAATTCAATCCATGCGGTTGAAAAGGATGAGATAAGGAAATTATAATTATAAAAGATTGAAAAAAATAATAATCTCAAAGCCTTGCGTGATCATTTTATCCAAAATAGCCAATGTACAATTTTCCAGGGCAATGTCAGTAATTGGAGATAGTTAACAATCTAAGGAAAACAGATACTGCGTACTGTAGATTTGGGGTTTAATTGGAATTTATTTAGATATTTTGAGAAGGACCCTTGTAGCAGCAGCTTAGATTCCATGTGGATCTTGCTTACAGGCTAAAAGCTAAAAGTGCTCCCAATTAGGCATTTCTTATATAACTGTGTATCACATCCAGGGTTTGGAAAAAGTCCACAGACTGCCAGCTCTTTGGAAAACGTTCACTTTTTTCTATTGCTCTTTCTCCTCCTTTCTTTATTAGGAAAAAAGAAGGAAAAAAGTTAAAGAAAGAAAAAGGGTACTGCCCTGCAGGATCAAAAGAATGTATTAGTGTAGGACAGGTGTGTCAAACTCAAGACGTGGTTGGATTTGGCTTGTGCGGCCGTCCTGGAAATTGTAAGGGGTCGGCCCGCATCACTTCGGCCTGGCCCACGCTATTCCAGGGTGCACACGTGCACACAGAATACAGTCCAGATGGCGGGGGTGGGGCCTGCGCTCACATGTACCTGCCGACTCCTCCCCTCCCGCCACCGGCCCCTCGAGGACAGACGATCCGGTCCATGGAAAAATCATGTTTGACACCCCTGGTGTAGGAGGAGTAGCACAACTTGTGGGAGGAGTCAAAAGAGGGACAAGCCTAGAATCCCTACATAGCCACAAGTGGACTAAGTCCAATTCCCTTTGAATTCTATAGACACTTATAGAAGATTAAAATCTTGAACATCTGGCTATTCCAGGCCTGAGGATGGGGCTTTTTTTAAAAAAAATTGATTTATATGCCACCCTTCTCCGGAGACTCAGGGCGGCTTACAATGCGTTAAGCAATAGCCTTCATACTTTTGTATATTTATACAAAGTCAGCTTATTGCCCCCACAAACTAGGTCCTCAATTTACCTACCTTAGAAAGGAGGGAAGGCTGAGTCAACCTTGAACCTGGTGAGATTCGAATTTAGAGTGATTGCAGACAGCTGGAGTGAATTACAATGCATTAGTCTGCTGAGCCACCAGGCCCTTTTTTTTTATTGAATTCCCCTTGGCTGTTTTTTTGATGTGTTTCTTATGTCTTTTGTCTTTTCCTAGTTTGATTTGATTGCTTATTGTACTGTATGGCTGTTACTGGGTGTTATGCCTTGTGATTCTTGACGAGTGTATCTTGTCTTTTTATATACACTGAAAGCATATACACAAAAGACAAATTCCTTGTGTGTCCAATCACACTTGGCCAATAAAGAATTCTATTCTATTCTATTTTTTCTGGATATTTCTTCCCCTCCCCCCCTTTTCTTTCTGTTTTATTGTTCCGTACAGTTTAAAATAAGGGACGTGGTGGCTCAGTGGCTAAGATGCTGAGCTTGTCGATCGAAAGGTCGGCAGTTCAGCAGTTCAAATCCCTAGTGCCACGTAACGGGGTGAGCTCCCATTACTTCTCCCAGCTTCTGCCAACCCAGCAGTTCGAAAGCAGGTAAAAAATGCAAGTAGAAAAATAGGGACCACTTTTGGTGGGAAGGAAACAGCGTTCCCTGCGCCTTTGGCGTTGAGTCATGCCGGCCACATGACCACGGAGACGTCTTCGGACAGCGCTGGCTCTTCGGCTTTGAAACGGCGATGAGCACCGCCCCCTAGAGTCGGGAACCACTAGCACGTATGTGCGAGGGGAACCTTTATCTTTTTACAGTTTAAAATATAAACTGCCCAGAACTGGCAGCTGGTTGGGCAACTTCAAAATTGAAATCAATCAATAAATCCCTTCATCTAAATCCAATGGCCTCGGAGTCCCCATCTGGCTTGTGGTTGAGCTCAATTGGCTGTTTTAGGCACAATGTAAAATGGTGTTTGTTTTGGACAGGGAGGATAAAAAAATAAATCCCTAAGATCTTTTCCCGCGCTCCTTTTTCTCCTGTAGATGCAATTTGCCACCCGTATCGAGGAAATACGTTGCAGATGTTGGGGTAAAGACTAACGTCGTGACGGTCAACCCCAGCATAATTATGGAAAGGTTAGTCGTTTCTCAGCCTCCTTTCCCTCTCCTGAGCCTCTGTGAAATTCGCAGGCCTGAGAAAGAAGGGAGCCGTGTCTTCTTTGGCCTAGCTGCAATTGACTGTGTAATTTCATAGCAACTGGAAATGAGAGTCATTTGAGCCTCCTTGTCATCAGGGAAAATGCGTGCAATTGAAAGGATGCATATGGACTCCAGCCCACGCATGTTCTCTTCTCTTCTGTAGTCTCGCTTTCCTTCGCTTTTCTTTCCTTCCTCCCTCATTCCCTCCCTCCCTTCCTACTTTTGCTTCTTTTCTTTAGCTTCCTTTCCTTGGCTGTCCTTCCTTCCTTCCCTCCTTCCTCCTTCCTTCCCTCCCTTCCTCTCTCCCTCCCTCTTTCTTTTATCTTCCTTCCTCCCTCCCTTCCTCTCTCTCTCTCTCCCTCTTTCTTTTATCTTCCTTCCTATAGTCCTTCCTCCCTTCCTCCCTCCCTCCTTCCTTCCTCCCTTCCTCCCTCCCTTTCTTTTGTCCTTCCTCCCTTCCTTCCTCCCTCCCTCCCTCCCTTTCTTTTGTCCTTCCTTCCTTCCTCTCTCTCTCCTGCCTTCCTCCCTCCCTCTTTCCTTCTTCCTTCCTTCCTTCCTTCCTTCCTTCCTTCCTTCCTTCCTTCCTTCCTTCCTTCCTTCCTTCCTTCCTTCTTCCCTCCCTCATTCCCTCCCTCCCTTCCTACTTTTGCTTCTTTTCTTTAGCTTCCTTTCCTTGGCTGTCCTTCCTTCCTTCCCTCCTTCCTCCCTCCTTCCCTCCCTCTTTCTTTTATCTTCCTTCCTATAGTCCTTCCTCCCTTCCTCTCTCCCTCCCTCTTTCTTTTATCTTCCTTCCTATAGTCCTTCCTCCCTCCCTCCCTCTCTCCCTCCCTCTTTCTTTTATCTTCCTTCCTATAGTCCTTCCTCCCTCCCTCCCTCTCTCCCTCCCTTTCTTTTATCTTCCTTCCTTCCTCCCTCCCTCTCTCCCTCTCTCCCTCCCTCTTTCTTTTATCTTCCTTCCTATAGTCCTTCCTTCCTTTCTCCCTCCCTCCCTTCCTCCCTCCTTCCCTTTCTTTTGTCCTTCCTTCCTTCCTCCCTCCCTCCTTCCTTCCTCCCTCCCTCTTCCCTCCCTCCTTCCTTCTTTCCTTCCAATGGCTCCATTTGTTCTGTTTTGCATCCTCCTCTATATTTTGAACTATTGGAGAACAGTAAGGAGATTCATTTAGCATTCATTCCTGATTTTATAGTGTCTGGAACTGAAACTTGACTCAGAAGCCAAATCTTCAATCTCCAGAGGGCTCAGAGGTGGGTTCTGGAGTCGGACTTTAAGTGGAGTGGGGAGATGGGGGGGGAAAGGACCCTGCCATTTGATAAAAAACCCACCATTTCTGATTTTTCCTTCCTTTTCCACGCCTTTGAGGCAGTTGACATTTAAACGAGGCGTTCCTCTCTCACAGATCCCAAGAAGCCCACCATAAAACTCTTCAATTGTAACACACTTTTTATTAGAGGAGAATTTAAAGGTCGTATTAGATCGTTCAGTTTTACTCTTTGTTTACTCTTCTTGTGCTCTTCCCCTCCGGGCAAATTACACCAGGTTCCAGAGGCTGGAGAAATGGAGAAGGCCTTTTTACCACGTCCTGAAAGCCTATGAAAACGCCTCCGTGTTGCTTCCTGCCTTCTACAACACCCACAATACCGACGTCTCCCTCAGGGTCAGGTACGTCCTGGATGACTTTGAATCCAAGAAGGCCGTCTACTTTTTCCACCCCAGATATCTCACTAACGTTTCACGCTACTGGCTGACTCAAGGAGTCCGGGCAAAGCGTATCACCACAGGGCTGATCCTAGTGACGGCCGCCTTGGAGCTGTGTGAAGAGGTGCACCTATTTGGATTTTGGGGTTTCCCCATGAACCCCTCAGGGATATTTATAACTCATCATTACTACGACAACGTCAAACCTCGGCCCGGATTCCATGCAATGCCTTCAGAGATGTTCAACTTCCTCCGTCTGCACAGCAGAGGGATTTTAAGAGTCCACACGGACACCTGCAGCTACTCCTGATGCAGTTCAACGGATGGATTGGGTTTTTTTTAAAAAAAAAACAGCGAAATGTATGTGTTTTGGGGTCCTTTGCCACATTTGGAAGCAGAAAATTAGTCGGCGGCTAGGATAAAGACGTCGGTTGGGCCAGGCAGTCCGTGCAAATGAATTTTAACGCTCCGAGGGAATTATGCAATAATATTTGAGGTTCTTATTTTCTCGTCAGGTTCCTGCTTTCCTTCAGAGTGGGTGAACCCCCAACCCCACCCTCTTTTTCCCCTCATCATCAGCCATGTTGGGCTGTTGTCCTTTGGGCGAAGCACATTTTTAGTGTGGCTGGAATGTGCACCCTGCCTTGGGGCCTCCAGCAAGTAAAGCACATTAAGCTATAAAGATTTTACAGTAGAAATAGAGCACATCGTTTTAGGGATTTCAGTATTTCATTTCTAGGAGGGCACCGGACTTGACAAACAGGAAATTCAGATGGGTTGTTTTGCAAAGCAGCTGTGAATTAGGACAGGATTCGTGAGAGGCTTCAATGTAGAAGCATGGTGTATTCTCTTAGCTCTGTCATCTCTTTTGGGGTCATGGAGTACATCATTCTGTACTCCCTCCCTCCCTCCCTCCTATCCTTCCTTCCTTCCTTCCTTTCCTTCCTTTCTTCCTCCTTTCCTCCCTCCCTCCTTCCACACTTCCTCTCTCCTTCCCTCCCTCACTATCCTCCCTCCCTTTCCTTTTCCTTTTCCTTTCCTTTCCTCTCCTCTCCTCTCCTCTCCTCTCCTCTCCTCTCCTCTCCTCTCCTCTCCTCTCCTCTCCTCTCCTCTCCTCTCCTCTCCTCTCCTCTCCTTTCCTTTCCTTTCCTTTCCTTTCCTTCCCTTTCCTTCTCTTCCCTTTCCTTCTCTTCCCTTCCCTTCCCTTCCCTTCCCTTTCCTTTCCTTCCTCCTTTCTTCCCTCCCTCCCTCCCTCCCTCCTTTTCTTTCCTCCCTCCCTCCTTCCACACTTCCTCTCTCCTTTCCTTCCTCCCTCCCTATCCTTCCTTCCTTCCTTCCTTCCTTCCTTCCTTCCTTCCTTCCTTCCTTCCTTCCTTCCTTCCTTCCTTCCTTCCTTCCTTCCTTCCTTCCTTCCTTCCTTCCATTCTTGTGACCGCACAGATAACTCTGCTGTGAAGAAGATGGCCAGCGGTATTTGAAAGGATACACATCTGTTTCCCTTCCTCCCACTAACTGCCTTCTCAAACTGCCACATTGCTCTTAGCCAGGTTCAGCTTACTTCCTGAATAAGTCTTTGGGGCGAATAGCCCCAAATTCCTCCTCATCGCAGTATGAAATGCTCTACTAACACAGAACCAGGAAGCCCATGGTAGTTCTGTCAATGGAAGTTCTCTGGAGCCAAAGAGGAACTTCCTAAAGTATGAGAAGAAACTGTGAGATGGAAATACGCTCTTTAGAGGAGAAGATGGATCAAAGCTGGCCTGATCGGTAGGAAGGTATAAATACAGCTGAGAGAATACTTCAACTCCTATGCTGGCTGGGGAATTCTGGGAGTTGAAGTCCACAAGTCTAATGATTATGCAACGATTAAGAGGTGAAATGGAGGGGAAGGGATGTCCCACTGGACAATTATCCTGCCTGATCAGAGCAAAAGTTTACCTGGTCCATAGTTTTTATCTCTGAGAATCCTGCACAGTGTCCACAGAAGACATAACGAAGCTGTGGAAACAGTCATTCTGAGCGTTTTATGCAAGAGGGAAAGAGTGGTAGGTGTAGGAGAAAGTCAGGCAGACCCTGGAAAGTGGAGTCAAGAGAGGAATCAGCTTGGCATTCTTATATTCTCACAAGCAGGCTAAATCCAACCCATCTTGAATTCCTTTAATTCTTATCTAGCACCAATTTAGTGCTGGCTGTTAGCTGATGAGATTCTTGTGTGTAGGCACGAGCAAGAAAACAGCTCAACAGGAATGCATGGTCCTCATTCTTCACGTCTGACATTAGGTACTTCTTTCCCTACGTAGCGAGATAATAAAGGGACAGGCAGGAGATTTCAATTCACTTGGGTTTGAGGTTGAGACAAATACAGACCTGGAACAGGTCATAAATCTGGAAAGTCTCACCTGCCTGGTTAACAGTCAGCTCTAAATTGGCACAAGGTAAGAGTTAATGGAATTCAAGATGGATTGGATTTGGACTGCTTGTGGGAACATAAGGATTCCAGGCTAATTCCTCTCTTGACTCCACCTTCAGACTCTGCCTGCCCTTCTCCTACCACTCTTTCCCTCTTGCCTGAAACATTCAGAATGATGGTTTCCCCCATTACGTCATCTCTGAACGTCGTGCAAGGTCCTCAGGTACCAAAACTATGGACCACGTAAACTTTTGCTCTAATCCAGCAGGATAGTTGTCCAGAGGGACACATCTCCCCTCTCCCCCATTTTGACTTTCCAGAGGACAGTGGGAGGTTGAAAAACATGAAAGCACAGCATGTGTTATGATTTAGCCCAGTTTAATCAGAGCACAAGCATGCAAATGCGAGTAGATTAATAGGTACCACTTCAGTGGGAAGGTACCAGCGTTCTCTGTGCCTTTGGCGTATAGCCACGTTGGCCACATGACCACAGAAGTGTCTTCGGACAATGTTGGCTCCCTCGGCCAAGATGAGCAACACGCTCTAGAGTTGGATATGACTGGACAGGGAACCCTTTACCTTTTAATCCGTGTGCAGGGCAGTCACAAGATAACAAAGGCAGAAGATGACGATTATTTTGGTGCAGATGTATTTTTTTTGGACCCACCATGCACAAAATCTGCAGTGATGGGACAACAGGATTATAATCAGAGTGTGAAGTATTCAGTCTGTTCAGACCTGTTCAGGCAAATCTGTAGCGGCGACTGCAAGTGACTGCATCCAGCTGCCCATACGTAATGCCGTCCTATTTAGCCACATTTTTGAGGCTAGGGGCATGCGTGGAAGGTGGACACGCGAGCAAAGCACATGCATGGAAGGCCAGGTGCATGGCGGAAGGAGCGTGCGGAGCGAACCGGTGGTAAGAATATGTGAAACCTATCGCTGATTATAATGTCATGGAAAGTCGGAGAGGCAAATATTAGGAACAGGAGGTGGCTGATCTGGCTAATGGCATCTTTAATTTCTTTTTGAAATGGATGGGAATTACCATATTTTTCAGAGTATAAGACGCACCTGTTTCCCCCCTAAAAGGGGGCGAAAATTTAGATGCGTCTTATACACCGAATGTAGCCCTGCCCATCCACTGGCCCCCACCCTTTGGCCTCTGCCTCACAGCAGTTTACCTCCTTGCAAGCAAACACCAAGAAAAAACAGTTCCTTTCAGCTTCAGGACAGCCTAATTAGCACAAGTTGATTGCATCTGCCTCCCGATTCTCAGCTGTTTAGCTCTCAGCTGTTTTGTGCAGGGCTCTGCTGCTTGCTGCAAAGAGGTAAATTGCTGGAGCAGATTTTTTTTTCCCTTGTGCTAATCAAGCTATGCTGAAAACGAAAATGAAAGTAAAGCAGGCTGTTTGCTGTTTGCTGCAAGGAGGCAAAATTGGTCAGAGGCAGAGGGAGATTTCTTTTTCTTCTTTTCCTCACCAAAAAAGGTAGGTGTGTCTTATAGTCCGGTGCATCTTATACTCCGAAAAATACGGTACATGCTGAATTTTCCATGAGTTGCAGTTGGATTTTAGCCATGTACATCTCAGGGACCTGAAGGTTTGCAAACTCACCTTGCTTCAAGCGGGAATAGCCATTACATGAAAAAGGAAGTGTTTATTTCATGATTGTAAAAAGCCATTTCACCTAATTAAACATGTCGTTCAGTAGTTGGACATATTTCTATCCGTCTCAGACAAAGGAAGCCACATTTCCCTACAATTCTCAGAAGTTAAAAAGAGACAGAAATTCCCAATTTGAATGTCTATGAACTACTTCAAATTTCGGAAACCTGTGCTGAAATGTGGCTTCCTTTGTATGGCATGGACAGAATATTTGTCAGCTTTCGGAAGAAAAATGCTCAGTAGTAGAACAATAAAAATAAAAGGTATATATATATATATTTTTGTAGTTTTTATGCAGTAAAATTGAGCCATGTTGGGGGTAGCAGTAGATGTACTGTAGAATATAGGTTTACACAGATATGTGCCAAAGTCCATAAGCATATGTGGGATAAGACTCTATATGTGTTCTGTTAAATATTTTCATGGAACCAACATACAGGTAGTCCTCGACTTATGACCAGCAGAATTTCCATTGCTTGGCAAGGCAGTTCTGGAGTGGTGCAGTGGCCTAGAGGTGGAGTTCTCGCCTCACAATCAGGAGACTGTGAGCTCGATCCTAGGTAGAGGCAGATTTTTCTCTCTCTGGGCGCACTGAGAATATATCTGCTGAACGAAACTCCGTATTGGCGACAGGAAGGGCATCGGGCCATCAAAACACTCAGCTAGCTCCGTTCAGTTGCAAGGGATTGTAGGGTTGTTAAAAGAAGAGGGTGATGAGGCAAGGCAGTTCTTAAATAAATCCTGTGCAATTGTACAAACTTTTTTTGCCCTTGGTTGTTAAACGAATCACTTCAGTTGTTAAGTGAATCATACGATTGTTAAGCAAATCCAGCTTCCCCAATCGACTTTGCTTGTCAGAAATGGACGATGCAGCCATCATAAATACTTACCAGTTGCCAATCCCCTAAATTTTGCTCACATGATTATGGGATATTGCAACGGCGGTTGTAAGTGCAAGAGCTAGTTGTAAGTCGCTGTTTAAGTGCTGCTGTAATTTTGAACAGCCGCTAAACCAATGGGGAGGGCTACCCGCCTGTACAACTGAATACAATCCATTTCTTGAAAACGATCAGGAACTTTTCTAAAGCTGCCTGCAGCTGCTATGCAGATGTTAGCTAGCAGAAGTATTGAAGCCAATTTACGGTAGAATAGAAAATCACCACACGGAAAAAAAAAAAAGAAATCTTAAAATAGAATGCGCTAATGCATCTGCAGCAACCGTCTTCTGAAAAGAGCCACTGAAACAAAATCCATCCATTGGCCTGTTCAAAAGCAGATAAGGAATCAGAGAAGAGCTGGAAGGGAGCTTAGAGGCCTTCTAGTCCAGCCCCTTACTCAACCTTATATCATTCCAGACAAGTGGTTGTCCAGTCTCTTCTTAAAAACCTCCAGTGATGGAGCACCCACGATTTCTGGAGGCCAGCTGTTCCGCTGGTTAATTGTCCTCCCTGTTAGAAAGTGTCTCCTGAATTCCAGGTTGCTTCTCTCCTCGATTCCTTCCCATCCATGGTCCCAAAGGTGCTTTTTCAAGAGGACTTTCTGCCTTTTCTTTGAAGACGTTTTGCTTCTCTTCCAAGAAGCTTCTTCAGTTCTGGCTGGATGTATATGCAGTGCCAGCGTAGCTAAGATAATTCGCTTTGGCTACTCACTTCCCTTCGGCTGATCAATCATTCTGAGACCCTCCTGCGTCTCGTTTCATGAGCACATCTAACTTTCTCGGAAGCACAAGAAGGTAACAGCTGAAAGTCCAAGCAAGTGAAGTCAACTTGGATCATGCCTAGAAGCACAAGGTCATAACGCCAAGCCTCGACTCCCCGATAGTAGACTTGCCCAAGTAGAAAGATGCTACAATTTGTGACAGGAATTCATCTGTGGGTTTGGATCGGGTGGGCTTCAAAAATTTTAGCAAAGTGTTCTCTGCCTGGTTGCTGGGTGGCCATGGTGGGCGTGGCCTAGTCGACCTCCTGCATCACGGCAGTTTTGCCCTCCCCAGGCTCCGGAGATTTTTCTTGAGCCTCCGGAAGGGCAAAAACGGCCTCCCGAGGCTCCAGAGGTCCTTCCCAGACTTTCAGTAGGCCCATTTTTCACCCTCCCTGAGCCTCCGTGTGCATCTTGCACTTACCTGCATCCAAAATGGGCCGCTTGGGGACTTCTGGGAGGGGAGGGGAGAGGTGGGCGGCGTCAGCCAGGAGTGGGATTTGGGGGTTCTCCGAACTGCACAGAATCTTAACTAGAGGTTCTCCCGAACCCATGTGAACCCCCAGCAGCCCACCCTTGGTTTGGATTTCTAATTTGATTTGTAGTTCTAGATGAGAGCTTGACTCAAGGATCTGGCCCTTTCTAATGAAGAATAAGCATATCACAGATAGGAGATCGATCCAGGATCAATCGGAAAACTTTTCAAGGAATGGATTGTGATTGGCAAAAGGCATGGAGTACAGGTAGTCCTCAACGTAACAACCACGATGGAGCCCCAAGTTTACATTGCTAACCAAGACAGCTTTTCAATGCGTTTTGTCCCCCATTTTACCGACCTTTCTCGCCACTGTTGTTAAGTGAATCCCCGCCGTTGTTAAACTAGTAACCTGGTTGTTAAGTGAATCTGGCTTCCCTGTCATTTTTGCTTGTCAGAAGGTCGCAAAAGGGGATCACGTGCCTACAACCGTCACAAATACGAGCCAGTTGCCAAGGGTCTGAATTTTGATCATGTGACCATGGGGATGCTGCAGTTACAGCTTACAGTTCACAGCTTACAACTGAAAAATGGCTGTAAGTTTACTTTTTTGTTGCGACTTCAAACAGTCACCAAACAAATGGTGATAAGTCGAGGTCTATCTGTATATGTAGAGCTTGTTTAGTGATCACAGTTGAGACCGGCAACTCAAAGGCGTTAAGCAAAGGCGTCAGTAAGAGAAACACCACAATTTTACAATCTTACTTCAGCTTTCTTTTGCTTTACAGACCTGGGAAGATTATAAACGTAAGCATCAGTTGCAAAGTTACTTTTTAATCCCCATTTTAACTGTGATTTATATAAGGCAGTTGCTAAACCAGGATTCTCTGTATATGCAACATATTAGCCATGAGGGGGTATAACCCCCTGGTCAAATGGGAAAAAAAATATTATACCTGCCATACATTTTGAAACGATATATATATTATTCTGCATCTTTTTCTATCCCTAATTAACTTTTCACCCTTTAAAAAATGACCGTTGCTTTTCTTTGCTGTTTTCTATTTGCTAGGAGTTATTTGAAATTATTTTTTTAAAAATCCTCCTTTTCGTCTCAGAGTTGCTAATTAAAATTAAACACGTTTTTTAAAAATAACCATCTTGGTTAGCCTGACAAAGCTAAAAATGTTAATCAATCAATAGTAGCGTCATTAAAAAATGTGTCCCTCGCACGCTGGCTGCATTCATACAGCTTGCTTAAACATACTGAAATAGTCCTTTTTCTGAGTTCAGATAATAAATCATAAACTAAATGAACAATCGACATTTGTACCACAAGCTACTTTACAGAAAAAATTCCAGGTAAGATTTTAAGCCAATCAAACTTAGCATGTTGTCTGAATTTAACGGCTACATTTCTAATTAGAATCACAGAATATAAAAATTGGAAAGAATTCTATAGATCATCTAGTCCAATCTATCTATCCCACACAAGTAGTCCTCATTTAGCAACCGCTAACCATAGCAAAGGTGAGGATTGGTTGCAAAAGTTTGATTTAAGGCATCAGGCTAGAAAGGAAGGAACCATGAGTTCAAGTCCTTCCTAAACCAAGAAAGCCAGCTGGGTGACTTTGGGCCTGTCAGATATCACCAGGAGACTGAGTTCTAGTCCTGCCTTAATCAGGAAAGCCAGCCTATGACTTGGGGACAGTCACTCTCTCTCAGCCCCAACACAACTCACAGGATTGTTGTTATGCGGAAAATAGTAAGGCACATTGGATATGTTTCCCACCTTGAGTTATTTGCAAAAATAATAAAGATGGTATACAAATAAGTAAAATAAAAACGTTACTTTTTCCGTAATGGTGAATGGTGACGAAGTGAGGCAGTCACTAAACGAGGACTACCTGTACAGGAATCCAGCACAATCGCATCCCTGTGACGTGACTCTGTTAACCATTTTTAAACATATAGACAGAATCGGTTCAGTATATTGTATGAATCAAAGATAATCTCAAACTTGCTTAATATGAATGGATCCAATCAGTGGTGGGTTTCAAATTTTTTTACTACTGGTTCTGTGGGCATGGCAGGGGAAGGTTACTGCAAAATCCCCATTTCCTCCCAATCAACTAGGACTTGGGAGGCAGAGAATAGATGGGGGCAGGGCCAGTGGTGTGATTCAACTATTTTAACAACCGGTTCTCTGCCCTAATGATTTCTTCCAACAACCAGTTCACCAAACTGCTCAGAAATTTAACAACTGATTCTCCCGACGTGGTGCGAACTGGCTGAATCCCACCACTGGGTGGGGCCACTCAGAATTTTTACTACCGGTTCTCCAAACTACTCAAAATTTCCGCTACCGATTCTCCAGAACTAGCCAGAACCTGCTAAAACCCACCTCTGGATCCAATAAAACCACACCTTAAATTAATTATATTGGCCGTACAGCTGGAGTGATACAGGGAGAAAAATTTAATTGGATTCATTTTGAGGAAACCTTTAGGACAAGCCAGTGCCAAACAGGAAAAGGTTTTAACTAAATTAGAAGAGTGCCAATTAAGACCACCAATCTGCTTCCTGACATCTATTTTCTTCCTCCATGTTCCCTCATAAGAAGCTAGGAAGCTGCATGCTGCAAACAAATAACTATCTTCTAGAAGTAAATCCTAAAGGTGCTATTCCAAAAAGCAACTAGACTCTCGTGGGTTTTTTTCTTTCAAAACATTTCACTTCTCATCCAAGAAGCTTCTTCAGAAGTGAATAATTGTGAAGCATCTTCAGTTTCGCTTCTCATCCAAGGAGTTTCTTCAGAAGTGAGGCTTCTTGGATGAGAAGCAAAACTGAAGACACTTCTTAAGAAGAAGAAGCAGCGAAACCTTTTAAAAAACAAAACAAAAACAAAGAAATCCGGTTACCTTTTGGAAAAAACATTCTTGGGACAGCCATGACTTGGATGATTGGGAATCTCTATAGACTTCTGGTCAGGGGTGAAATCCAGCAGGTTCTGACAGGTTCTGGCGAACCGGTAGCAGAAATTTTGAGTAGTTTGGAGAACAGGCAAATACCACCTCTGGCTTATCCCAGAGTGAGGTGGGAATGGAGAATTTGCAATATCCTTCCCCTGCCATGCCCACCAAGCCATGCCCATAGAACCAATAGGGAAAATTTTACCCCTGCTTCTGGAAGTAAGAAAATAAGAATACCAGGCATGGTTTTGAGTTTACAAAGATCTCCTGGAGTGGATGAAGATATTTTCTGCAGGGCTTCCGGGTCAGCGGACGTTGTTGTGAATGACCACTGCAGGCGGCCATCTTGGGCTGTGCTTACCTCATTCTCTCCAAATTGTCCGGATATCCCATGACCCCATAGAAGGATTTGGCCCTTGAGTTAGCAGAACCATTTTTGGTGACTAACACCATGCCATATGCTAGGGGAGAACTCATTTTTCCTCCTTCCAACAGAGCTCTTTCTTTCATGCTGTCCGAAACAAATGTTTCCTTCTCCAAATAAAACATTTTGGTTTGAAGAACCCCTGAGAAACTTCAAGATTCCTCAAAACAAAGTTGGGAACCCCACCATACGGCACTTTGAACCTCCCAGGGGTGGGACTGAAAAATTCCAGCAACTGGTTCGCTGCCTGGTTGCTGGGTGGGTGTGGCCATGGGGGCGTGGCCTACTTGGCCTCCTACACCACGGCGGGTGTTTGTGTGTTTCGCCCTCCCCAGGCTCTGGAGGCTTTCCTCGAGCCTCCAGGAGGGCGAAAACGGCCTCCCTTGGGCACCGGAGGCCCTCCGGAGGCTGGAAATGGGCCCATTTCTGGACTTCCAATACTTCCGGTAGGCCTGTTTTTCGCCCTCCCAGAGTGGCCGCGCACGCCTGGCATCCGAAACTGGCCACATGGAGATTCCTGGGAGGGGCAGGGCAGGGTGGGCGGAGTCAGCCAGTCCTTGGAACAACCAGTTCGGCGAATCAGATTAAAATTAACATCCGGTTTGCCTGAGTTGGCTGAATTCCACCCCGCTTTGACCTTATATAGAGTCCGATGTAAGTAGATATCAGTAATATTCAACTTTATCAGGGTGCCTTTTCCTGTAGTTATAAGGCCATTGCTTCAACTAGAAAGCCATGAAGATTCTTTAATGTCTATGGATTAGTGTTATTTATTTGTTGGTAATTGCTGTTCACTGTGAAGTACAGCCAACCTGTCCAAGAGATTGTATATGATTGCAGAGTCATGTTGATAAATATGGAATAAACATACTTCCTTTTACTTTAAAAGAGCTGCCCCATTACAGGTAGCCTTCGACATTGAGTCCAAAATTTATTGCTAAGCGAGACAGCTGTTAAGCGAGTTTTGCCCCCATTTTATGACCTTTCTTGCCACTGCTGCTAAGTGAATCGCTGCACTTGCTAAATTAGTAATTCACGTAATAACGGTTGTTAAGTGAATTTGGCTTCCACACATCGACTTTGCTTATCGGAAGGTTGCAAAAAGGGGATTGCGTGACCCTGGGACCAGTGGTGAAATGCTACTGGTTCGGACCAGTTTGGGCGAATCAGTAGTATAAAATGCTACCAGTTTGGGCAAACTGGTAGTTTAAAAAAAAGTGCTACCAGTTCATGTGAATTTCTGACTAGCCGCTGTGATATGCGATTTATATTAGCTAGAATCGTCAGGTTTCCTGCTTTCCAGCTAATCTAAATCGCGTGGCACAGCGAATTCCCCCACCCCTCGCTGTTCTACTTACCTTTGCAGACTCAAAATGTCTTCATTTGCAGGCTTCAAAATGTCTCTTTTTTAGCACAGCGCGGGCAGGCCTCAGGCATGCCTCAGGCATGCTTCAGGCGCATTTGCGTGCAAAGCACGCGCTCGGTCGGAGACTCACAGAACCGGTAGCAGACTTCAGAGGATTTTACTGCTCCCGGGACACTGCAACCGTCATAAATATGAGTCAGTTGCCAAGCATCTGAATTTTGACCGGGGGATGTGCCCGGGGGATGTTGCAATGGTCCTAAGTGTGAAAAATAGTCATAAGTCACTTTTTTCAGCGCCGTTGTAACTTTGAATGGTGACTAAATGAATAATTGTAAGTCGAGGACTACCCCGGATAGCCAACAGGTCAAAGAGATTGAATATGGCTGCAGAAGACAAAACTGATAAATATGGAATAAGCACATTGACTTTTATTTTGAAACGGATGTGACCAGCAAAAGACTCCCATTCATTCGTATATTGGGATTATGTACCACTTCGCCTGCAGTGAATTGAGCTCCATACCGTAGCTTAAATCTTGGAGCAAAAGGCTACCAAGAAAACCACATCCTCACCAACATTGGCAGGGTAAGCTACTATTTATAAGCAGGGAGCAAACCCCTCACTCACTGGCACTGATGATGTTATCTAGTTGGGTAACAAAACGTCTGCAAAGATAAAACCAAGCTCAGAGAGCACTAAGGACTGCAGTTCAGTCCTGAGGTACATATATTCTCTTCTCTTGGTATTATGCGTTTGTCAGAAATTTCCATGAAAATGGAGAAAGGAAACAGAAAACAGTCATGGGAGATTCAACGACGTCTCTTGGAGGGACAGTTTATTCTTGTGCTATTAACAGAGCTTAAGATGCAAATTTAAAAATGCAACATACAGGTACAATTGATTGTATTTGTCTGGCTTGGATCCAGTTAAGGTATTTGGAAGCAGGGGAAAAAAAATATTTTGCAGTTTAAAGATCCATTAATGGTCCTGGTTTTTTTTACCCACTATTTATTTGCTCAAGCCCTCAAACATAAATTTTTATAATTTGGATTTTTTTTTTCTCTTTAATGTATTGTACGATGTGAAAGAAAGCCTATAAATTGATGTAAGCCATATCTTTTGAAAAATAGCAGTCAGGGTTATTTTCATCAGCTACTGTGTTAACTATGCTTGGGAGACGAACATTTAATAAATAAAACCAGTTCTGTCAATTCCATTTCAAAAAGAAGTGCAATTGAAAAATTATGTGTGTGTGTGTGTTTTTTCACCCCAAGCAAATTTCTGTATTCACTTATGGGAATTGTACAATAACTTTGCATGATAGTTTTCTTTTTTAAAAAAAGCATTTGTTTTATCCTATGCATTTCTTAGCCAACTTTTACAATTGGGCAGCTTTCAATCCAAACAATTCAAGAAGATCCTATCAATTATTTTAGCCACTTTTGAGATGAGCTAATGGAAAACATTCAGCAAAATGAGTAATGATATTTTGTTCATGAGATGTACATAGATCAAGTTTGATTCAGTCTTGCGTCCTTCCAGGATTGTTAAAATGAGGACCCAGATTATTGGGGCAATATGCTGACATTGTAAACAGCCCATCATTCATTGGCAACCTTCAGTCTCAAGAGACTAGGATATCGTGCTCTGGAAAGAGGTCCTAAAACAGCATCTGGTGTGACTAAAAAAGCCAATTCGAGAGCAGCAATCCCTTCCACACTGAGGGCAGATTCCTTCTGTCCCCTGTCCAGCCCCCAGATTTCGCTGGTTCCGGGACTGCCTCTTTGCCTCAGCCTGCCGAACAAGTGTCTCTTCGAATTGGAGAAGGCCGTAATGTGTCTTTAGCCTCCAAGCTGAATGATCGGAGGTCAAGGTTTCCCACTCATTAATGTCCATTCCCAGGGCCTTTAGGTCCCTCTTGCAAATATCCTTATATCGCAGCTGTGGTCTCCCTCTGAGGTGCTTTCCCTGCACTAATTTTATTTATTTATTGTCATATTTATATGCCGCCCTTCTCCCGAGGTACTCGGGGCGGCTCACAGAATAACAGTCCAACAATGAATAGCATTAAAATGTTAAAATCCAATTTAAAACCCCAAATCCCAAGTTAAAATACACAGCAGATCAGGGAATTTGCTGAAAAAGCCATGTCTTTAGGTCGATGCGGATGGTATGGAGGTCGGGGGCCGTCCGGAGCCCAGTGGGTAAACCATTCCAGAGGGTCGGTGCGACCACAATGGACGCCCTCATCCTGGGGGCCACCAGCCGACACTGTCTAGCCAATGGAACTCGGAGGAGGGCAGTCCTATGTGAGCGTAATTCTCCATACAGGAGATCTTTCGGAATCCGACCATCAGCCATTCTCACGACATGGCCAAGCCAGGGTAGGCATCGCTGTTTCAATAGTGCATACATGCTGGAAATCCCAGCACGTTCCAAGATTGCGCTATTTGGAACTTTGTCCAAATACAACAGACATTGTAAACTGCCCAGAGAGTGCCATAAAGCACTATGAAACCACGTATACCTCTAACTGCTATTGCTATATATATCCTTCCTTCCTTCCTTCCTTCCTTCCTTCCTTCCTTCCTTCCTTCCTTCCTTCCTTCCTTCCTTCCACCCTCCCTCTCTCCCTCCCTTTCTTTTTTCTTCCTATTTTCCTCCCTCCCTCTTTTATCTTCCTTCCTATTTCCCTCCCTCCCTTCTTCCATCTTTCATCTTCCTTCCTATTTTCCTCCCTCCCTTCTTCCATCTTTCATCTTCCTTCCTATTTCCCTCCCTCCCTCTTTCTTCCCTCTCTCCTTGTTCACTTCTTATCCAAGGAGCTTCTTCTGTTCTAACTGAGTGATGGAGAATGGAAGGGTTTATATTCTTTGCAGAATGAAATCCTTCCATTCCCTACCAGACAGCTAGAACCGAAGAAAATTCTTGGATGAAAAGCAAAACATTTTCAGTGGAAAAAAAAACAAAACAAAACCAAGAACAGTTGCCTTTTGGAAAAAAAAAACATCTTTGGGAATATCCTGTTTGCTCCTGGAATGGCCAAAGAAATCTTATCCTCCTCCATCTTTTTTTTTTAAATTGTCCCTGAACAAATGAGCAAAATAGTTATCCAAATCCATATCCATATTCTTTGAACGTGCTACGTTCACCTACCCTGTTTGGGACTCAAAAGAAATACAAATACAAAGAAATAACAGAGGCAAAACTGTGATTAAATGAGGGAAAATAGATTTGGATGACAGCTGTTCAGCCATTTCCAGGAATATAAGTACATTTTCTCCTCATAGCCACCGGCGATAATCTCCTACTATTCATTCCTACACAACAAAGGGGTGGGGGGGTGGGGGTGGAAAGCTCTGGAAAGAATGGAAGAATGACTGAAATGGCTCACATTGTGCGTTATGAGTCAGTAGAAGAAATCCAGCCTTTTTTTTCCCTCCCCAGCTAATAAACCAATCCTATCATTTATTCTGCCAGCAATTTGGGTTTATGCCTTTCCCAGCTGCTCCAGTGAGGTTGCTTTAGGGAGCTCAGGTCCGCCCCCCCCCCCCACCATGCAGAATGAAATACTTCCAACAGATAAATGAACAAAATAAGTATCTATAGAGATTCTTAATCATTCAGGTTTTGATTGTCCCAAGGTGTTTTTTCCCCCTTCCCCTTCTTCAAAAGGCAATTGGACTTCCTTTGTTTTTCCTCGAAGGCATTTCACTTCTCATCCAAAGAAGCTTCTTCGGTTCTGACTGAATGGTGGAGAAGGAATTCATCTGTTCTCCACCATTCAGTCAGAACCGAAGAAGCTTAGAATAGAATAGAGCTGGAAGCAGAAGTGGTATTCAACTGGTTCGCACCGATTCGCGCGAACCGTTGATAGAAATTCAGCCAGCGGTGACTAGGTAGTAAAAAAAATGTTTTAAAAAGGTTTAAAAAAAGAGGTTCTTTTTTAAAAGACAATCATGCGGCACAGCTGTGATCATTGGAACCTTTTTTTAAAAAACTTTTTTAAAGCATTTTTTTACTACCGATTTGCCCGAACTGGTAGCATTTCACCCCTGCCTGGAGGGCATAAAATGCCCACGAATCTTCTAGGCTGATCCTTCCTTTTCACCCCTCCCTCTGGCTCTGCCATTCCTTCTCTCACCTTCTTAAGGGAATCTCTTCTTCCTGCCGTAATCTGGATTTTTTGCAAGCTCTACCGCACGTTTATACCCACGAAGGACATTTAACACCTGGAAAATAAAGCTGAAATTGAACAATTCTGTGTCTCTGGTTATCCCCAGGAGCAACAGGGACAGAAAAATAAGGATTAATGGGGGAAAATGTTCTTTGTTTTTTTTTTTTAGAAAAAGCCTCCTCGCCCTCTGTTTTTAATTCACCTTGACGCTGGTTCCAGAAAAGAAGAAGTGTGAAACTGGGATCATGCTGGGGTGCACAAAGACTCACTGACTGTCCGCTGTTTCTTCTACTAATCAAATCCAACGGGGTGCTGCAACACACAAATGTAAATGCATTTTGCCTTGCTCAGTTGCCGCAGTCACCTTGTACCGAGCAAGGTCGCTGAGAACTCAGCAATTTCTTCCCTCCTGGTTACTGACGGAAAAGAAACACAAATGCACACATGTTTCTCTTCAGTGATTGTTTTTCTAACGACCCAGGCTGATGCTTCCCTTGCCAACATCTCTTTGCTCTTATACCCCACCCCAGACCACCCCAATGATGCCCTTAATGTGATGTCTCGCTGCCTGGAGGCCGTGCGGGTTTGGATGGGGAGAAATAGGCTCAGACTCAACCCTTCCAAGACCGAGTGGCTGTGGCTTCCCGCGTCACGATATAGTCAGCTGGTGCCATCGCTGAGTATTGGGGGTGAATCCTTGCCCTCCACAGAGAGGGCTCGCAATCTGGGCATCCTCCTGGACGCACGGCTGTCTTTAGAAGAGCATATGACGGCCGTGGCCAGGGGGGCTTTTTATCAGATCCGCCTGATCCGCCAGTTGCAGCCCTTTCTGGATCATGACGCCTTGCGTACGGTCACTCACGCCCTTGTTACCTCCCGACTGGACTACTGTAATGCTCTCTACATGGGGCTCCCCTTGAAGAGCACCCGGAGGCTCCAACTGGTCCAGAATGCGGCCGCGCGGGTAGTTATGGGCGTAAGCCGTTATGCCCATGTAACACCCCTTCTGCGCGAGCTGCACTGGCTCCCAGTGGTCTTCCGGGTGTGATTCAAGGTGTTGGTTACCACCTTTAAAGCGCTCCATGGCATTGGACCTGGGTATCTTCGAGACCGACTTCTGCCACCAGTAGCCTCCCACCGACCAGACCAACAGAGAGGTCTCCTTAGGGTGCCATTGGCCAAGTTATGTCGGCTGGCGACACCCAGGGGGAAAGCCTTCTCTCTGGGATCCCCTGTCCTTTGGAATGAACTGGCCCCGGAAATGCGTAAGATCTCCCACCTCCGTGTATTTCGCTGTGCCCTCAAAACCTTGTTGTTCCACCAGGCTGGGCTATCAATGTAATGATTTTAACTGGACGTTTTAAATTTGGGGTTTTAAAATTTGGGGTTTCATATTTTTATATTTGAGCTGAAATTATTTAATAATGGTAATTATTTTTAATTTATGTTTGTCTTTGTGCTTTTAATAGGCCTTCGGGAGTCCTTCGGGAGAAGGGCGGTATAGAAATAAAATTATTATTATTATTATTATTATTATTATTATTATTATTATTATTATTATTATTATTATTATTATTATTATTATTATTACACATCTTCACGTGCACACAGAACAGAACAGAATAGCTGAGTTGGAAGGGACCTTGTTGGTCATCCATTCCAACCCCCTGCCCAAACAGGAGACCCTACACCATTTCTGACAGATGGCAGTCCAGTCTCCTCTTGAAAGCCTCCAGTGATGAAGCCTCCACAACTTCTGAAGGCAATTTCTGATTGCTCTCACTGTCAGAACATTTCTCCTTATTTCCAGGTTGAATCTCTCCTGGATCAGTTTCCATCCATGATTCCTTGTCTGGCCTTCAGGTGCTTTGGAAAATAGCATGACCCCCTCCTCTCTGTGGCAGCCCCTCAAGTATTGGAAGACTGCTCTCATGTCTCCCCTGGTCCTTCTCTTCACTAGACTAGCCATGCCCAGTTCCTGCAACAGTTCATTGTATGTTTTAACCTCCAGTCTCCTAATCATCCTGGTTGCTCTTCTCTGCACTTTTTCTAGAGTCTCAACATTCTTTTTATAGTGTGGTGATCAAAACTGGAGGCAGTATTCTAGGTGTGATCTTACTAAGGCTTCCTAGAATAGTCTTAGTGCCTCATGTGATCTTCATTCAGTCCCTCTGTTAATGCAATTTAGGATTGCATTGGCTTTTTTGGCTGCACCCCCCCACACACGATTGGCTCATATTTAATTGATTGTCCACTAAGACCTAAAGAGATTGGACAGCCATGGGAGCCTGGATGTCTCTAAAAATTACTTGCATTTAACAGTTTGGATCTTTTTCATGCTTTTGACTACCTCGTGTAAGATGATGAATGCAAGGGTTGGACATTACAAAGAAAAGAGCTTCAAGTGAAACCATAAGAGAACAACAGAATCGGAATTGACCTTAGAGGTCTTCTAATCCCAACTCCCTGCTCAAGAGGAAACCCTATACCACATCAGACAAATGGTTGCCCAATCTCTTCTTTAAAACCTCCAGTGTTGTAGCATTCACATTGGTGGATCATTGGTTGATTATTCTCAATTTCTTCTTATTCCTAGGTTGAGTCTCTCCTTGTTCAGTTTCCATCCATTATTCCTTGTCTGGCCTTCAGGTGCCTTGGAAAATAGCTTGAACCCCTCCTCTCTGTGGCAGCCCCTCAAATATTGGAAGACGGCTATCATGTCTCCGCTGGTCCTTCTCTTCACTAGACTAGCCATACCCAGTTCCTGCAACCGTTCTTCATATATTTTAGCCTCCAGTCCCCTAATCACCTTTGTTACTTGTCACTCTTTGCTCGATTTATATTAGAAACTAATATATCTTTTCTTCCTTTCTTGTCTGCAAACTATCTGGAATGCTGACTTTGCAATATAGTGTCACCTGCAGATTAGGTAATTGAATAAAAAAAAATTTTCATTGGAAGAAGCTTGAATCTGACTGATCCTGATACATTTATATGGAAGGGGAAGGAAGGATGGCAAGCACCAGGCGGGTGATTGGCAGATTCAAACCAGTTCTTGATCAAAGGGCTCTGATCAATGCGTAGAATTGCTTTGCATCAACAGGAAATAAACCGACACCTAAAGTCATGCTTAAAATTCTTCAGCCTTTTAAAGCACTACAGATAAATCCTTAACTTTCAGTCAATGGTTTTTTTTAATTGAATTATAAAGGTAAAGGTTCTCCTTGCACATATGTGCAGGTTGTTCCTGACTCTAGGGGGCGGTGCTTATCTCCATTTCAAAGCTGAAGAGCCAGCGCTGTCCGAAGACGTCTCTGTGGTCATGTGGCCGGCATGATTAAACACCAAAGGCGCACGGAACGCTGTTCCCTTCCCACCAAAGGTGGTCCCTATTTTTCTACTTGCATTTTTTACGTGCTTTTGAACTGCTAGGTTGGCAGAAGCTGGGACAAGTAACGGGAGCTCACCCTGTTACATGGTGTTAGGGATTCGAATGGCTGAACTGCCAACCCTTTGATCAACAAGCTCGGTGTCTTAGCCACTGAGCCACCGCATCCCTTTAATTGAATTATAAAGTATTATAAAATTACAAAGTAAATAGAAAAGCAGTGGGGAAGGGAAGGAAAGGAAAAGTGAAGAAGAAGAAAAAGCATTGGCTTCCAATTCTGTTGCAGTAAAATAAGGCCTTAACATTAAATCACAACTTTTTGCTTTTTCATAATAATATGAACAAGCCATTTCTATAAAGATCTATCAAACTAATCGGTGAAACCCAAAGTAAGAGTTTCATTCTTTTCCACATCAAGCATAAAGTTCAGAAGCGGTTTCCATGTGGAAACAAACGTTACTTGTGTCCTTTTCTTTAATCAAAGTAGTCAGTTTTGCCATTTCGACCAACTCCATCGAGATAATCCTTGACTTACGACCACAATTGCGGTACACAATTTCTGTTGCTAAGCAAGAGAGAGAGTTTTGCCCCATTTTACGATCTTGCTTGCCACAATTGTTAAGTGAATTTGGCTTCCCCCATTTGCTTGTCAGAAGGTCGTAAAAGGGATCATGTGATCTCGGGACATTGCAACCGTCGTAAGTAGAGGCCAGTTGCCAAGTATTTGAATTATAATCATGTGACCACAGGGATGCTGCAATGGTCATAAGTGTGAAAAATGGTCATAAGTCACTTTTTCCAGTGCTGTTTTACCTTTGAACCAGGGATGGGTTCTACATTTTTTTACTATCAGTTCTGTGCTTATTTTATGGGCGTGGCTTGATCGTCATGTGACAATTCTTTAGGATTTAGCAGAGGTACTGGTGTACCAGGCTTTTTTTTTTAAAATTTGATTTATATGCCGCCCTTCTCCGGAGACTCAGGGCGGCTTACAATGCATTAAGCAATAGCCTTCATACTTTTGTATATATTTATACGAAGTCAGCTTATTGCCCCCACAAACTGGGTCCTCAATTTACCCACCTTAGAAAGGATGGAAGGCTGAGTCGACCTTGAGCCTGGCTAGGATTGAACTCGCAGAATTACAGGCAGCTGGATGTTAATTGCTGCCTTTAGTAGGAGGCATTAGCCCCCTACGCTACTCAGGCTTTTAACTGCTTGCAGAGCTATACCGGTCTACTTATTTGTTTTTGGAGACACTGGTCTATCAATTTATTTTTGCAGGCACCGGTCTACTCATTTGTTTTCTTTTAACACTGATCAGCTGTAGGGCGGCCCTTTGAAGCCCCGGGGCAAGAGTTTAAACAGTTTTTTCTCCTCTAGCCAATAAGCTGGGACTCTGGAGGCAGCAATAGATTGGGGGTGGACCAAATAAAAGGTAAGAATAACGCGGGGTGTGTGTGTGTGTGTGAGAGGGTGGGGTGGCCCCAGAACTGATTCGGTGATGTCATATACCGGCTTGGCGGAACCGGGAGGAACCCATCACTGCTTTGAATGGTCACTAAAGAAATTTTATTTATTTATTTATTTATTTATTTATTTATTTATTTATTAGACTTATATACCGCCCTTCTCCTGACGGACTCAGGGCGGTGAACAGCCGACTAAAAAACCAATACATAAAAGTTAAAATCGTACTAAAAACAAATATAAATTAGGCTGAAAATTTAAAACAGAATAAATATTAAAATAAATCAATCAACTCTAAAAATTTTAAAAAGTAGAAGGGATCAGGCAAATGATTGTAAATTTACTGTAGAATAAACGTAAGTATGCTCATTATAAAATTAATATAATATAATATAATTTTATCCTTTGAAGGTAAATTGTAGCCTTTGAAATATTCAGCGAAACTTTTTTTCTCCTTTTGGAATAATTATTTAAAAGCTGTGATTTTCTCAAGAACGTTAGCAATCTGTATATTTATTGCTTCCACGCTGCCAGAGGGGATGAGAGTTTCACACTGTCAAAGCTGCATATTAATGTCCAAGAACAATTCTGTACATCTCAAAGGTAATAATGCTGCATTTCATGATCTGACGAGCAACAATCCTGCATAGCAAATCTGACATTGGAATGGAATAAAATCCTGAGATCCCTTTTATTTGTTTGTCGTCATCCGTTCTAAAACAGTTTCCTTTTCTCCTGCAGGTGTTGTTGGAAATGAATTCAACCAACAAGCATGGATCGAAGAAAACAAAGAGACTTTATTAAAAGAAAATAATAAAAACAATTTATTTATTTATTAGTTCGATTTATATGCCGCCCTTCTCCGGAGAGTCAGGGTGGCTTACAATGCATTAAGCAATAGCCTTCATACTTTTGTATATACCTGCTTAGTAGGGCTTTCGGCCCATCCTCAGCGGTGTTCTTTTTTATACAAAGTTACCTTATCGCCCCCACAATCCGGGTCCTCATTTTACCTACCTCGGAAGGATGGAAGGCTGAGTCAACCTTGAGCGTGATGAGATTTGAACTTGCAGTAATTGCAGGCAGCTGGCAGCTAAGTGCTACTTTAACAGCACTTAGTCCACTGCTCCACCAGGCTCTTTTGCAAAATAGGCTGGTATCCCAGCAGATCTCAACAAGGAGTTTGAGCCAGGAAGCCACACCTGAAATTTCAAAAGCATTACATTTTATAGTTCCCTATCCTGATGCCTCCCATGCCTCTCCTACATCACATCCAGTGACCGATCACAGCTAATCTGAAGCGCCTTTTAAAGAGAACATCATCTCTTTTCCCTAATTACATGTTCATCAACACCTCAACTATGCCCATAATATAATTTGCAAGCATGGCTTTTTCTTATCTCTACTGCCCTAGCATTAAGGAATGTCGCCTTTCTAAAGGCCTCTTTGTAAGGGTCCTAAAACAAAAGATGTTGTGACCTGTTAGCGGCCTGCGCGGATTGTTGTTGATCCCGACGACGAGGAGGCTGGTGTGGTGCTCAAGCGCCTCCTGTGCAGCCGGCGCTTGAATCGGACAGCGAGGAGTCTGGAGAAGAGGGGATGCCAGAGACGGGGATTCAGCCAGGGCCTTCAGAACCTCCAGAGGCTCCTTTAAGTGAAGAGGATGAAGAGAAGGAGCCTCTTCTCGATGCACGGGCGCGCAGAGCTGCCAAAAGACAGGAGTGGCTCCTCAGGAGGAGGTCTCCTTGAGAGTAAGGCTTGGGGCTAATTGGCCATGCCCTTAACCTACTTAAGAAAGAACACAGCTTGTAACAAGCTGCGGGAAACAACTTTAGTTTGCTAATCATTGCGTTGGGATATCTCTGCAAACCTTGTTTCTGGGCTTTCTGCCAACTCCAGTAAGACTCTGATTATCTTATCTGTGGAATTCTGGCAGGTTGTTAAGAGCGCTTATTAACAGCCGGCATTTGCTAAAACTGTGTTATTTGAGTAAACTAAGTTTTGTTCAGAGTTTGTGTGTGCTGTGTTCTTTGGGATCCGTAGCTGGGGCAGAACAAAAGAAGATTTATTCTAACACAACATTGTTACATATTGGTCAGCAATGTTCTCCAACTTATCTTAAAGCAGAACAATGTCTAACAATTTTACCAGAGGGAAAGAAAATATGAGGCACAAGGGAAGAAAGAAGAAGGGGTTGACTTCCGACTCTTTTTAGCACAATGCAAGATAAAGATTGACTTCCATGAATTCAATTCCTGATAGAAGGTTTCGGTTCCATAGGAAAGGTCTATCTGATGAGTTCTATCTAGGAGGAGCTTACCAAATGCCATTTCCAGGTAGTCTCTATGAAGAGAAAATACCCATCAGATGTTGACCTAGTCAGATGGTTCTACAGAAAATAGGAGTCGAGTCCTAGCTAAAATGTCTAGGAGAGAAAGGATCAGTCCACAGCATCCTAAAGTGACCAAGAAGTGATGAGCAGATCCTGTAACCTGACTCTGTCAATAAAGTGTGTTCAAATAGACTCCAGTGATGGAGCACCCACAACTTCTATAGGCAAGCTGTTCCACTGATTACTTGTTCTCATTATCAGGAAAATTGTTCTGTCAGATATTTTGCTTCAATTCCATTAGGAACTCAGATTTTCTTATTTCCTCTTTTAAAGCTGATATATTTTCTTGTCCTCAAGAAAATATATTTTCTTTAGCCCTCAGTTTATCTTCTTTCTCCTTCACACACACACACACACACTTACACACTTATTTTAAGACCTTAATATAGGCATTCTTAGAGGTGTTGACACTTCTTGCATCCTAATTATTTAACATGCTTGGATAATTGCAATTACCGTACTTTTCAGAGTATAAGATGCACCCCCCCCCCCCAAAAAAAGTGGGTGGAAATGTCTGTGGTTCTTATACAGTGAATGTTGCTGAAGCCCCATCCACCCGCCAGCGCCCACCCTTCTGCCTCTGCCTCCCAGCAATTTACCTCCTTGCAGCAAACAGCAAACAGCGTGGTCAGCTTTAGCACAGCCTGATTTAGCATGTTGATTGGCAATTGGATTGGCCTCCTGGAATACCGCCTGTCAGCTGTTCCAGGCTGTGGGGATCGCTGCCGCCTAACGGCACCAGTGCTGCCCATCACACTATCACTTATTGCCACCTCCATGCACCCCATTTTTGGCCTCTGTGCACCCCATTTTTGGCCTCCGCATGTCCCATTTTCAGCCCATTCCAGGCAGATTCCCACCGCCTGGAATGGGCCAAAACCAAGATACATGGATGCCGAAAATAGGGCACATGGATTCGGCAGTAGGTGACAGTGGTGATCGGCGGCGGCAGCACCGATGGGTGGCAGCAATCCCGCAGCCTGGAACAGCTGATAGGAGGTATTCTGGGAGGTTGATCCAGCTGCCAATCAGCTGCTCGTGCTAAATCAGGCTGTGCTGAACTGTTCATGCTGTTTGCTGCAAAGAGGCAAATTGCTGGGAGGCACAGGCAGATTTTTTTTCCTTCTTGTTTTCCTCCCCAAAAGCTAGGTGCGTCTTATACTTCGGAGCGTCTTATAGTCTGAAAAATACGGTAATCAAACAACAACAACAACATGTTCCCTGAATTAACTTTGCCTAATTTGGTGGGATAATAGTTGTTTGATATTATTAGGACTGGATCCAGTGGTGGGATTCAGCCAGTTTGCACCACTTCGGGAGAACCGATTGTTAACTTTCTGAGCAGTTTGGCAAACTGGTTGTTGGAAGAAATCATTAGGGCAGAGAACCGGTTGTTAACTTACTTGAATCCCACCATTGACTGGATCCCATGTAGTCTGATCTTTTTCGTGACGCCAAGTGATTGTCAAATGGAACTTGACACAGCAGGATGCAAAGGTGCTTTTTCAAGAGTCAACTGGACTTTCTATGATTTTCCTTGAAGACACTTCACTTCTCATCCAAGAAGCTTCTTCAGTTCTGACTGAATGATGAATAACGGAAGGATTTATATTCCTTGCAGTCACTCCCTCTCATTGCAATTATTCAATTGCTCTGTTTTTCTATCTCTTTAGGCATGAACGTCAGCTGGGTGACTGTGGGTCAGTCACTTTTTATCTCTCAGCCCAACCTACCTCATAAGGTTGTTGTTGTTATGGGGAAAATAGGAGGAGGAAGGAGTTTGATGCATGCTTGCTACCTTGAGTTATTTATAAACGTAATAAAGGGCAGGATAAAGATAAAGAACTGTATCCTAAAATTGACCTTTTTTGTAGCCAACTTTCAGAGTTCCCTCTTCCAAAATGGTTAGCTTTAAATTGGGAGGCTAATTTCAGATTTACAGAATGTACGGTAACGGTTTATGTTTTTTTTCTCTCTTTCTAACTTTCCTTAGGGGAAGGTGAGAGGAACAAATCTTATATTTGGACTCATGTTCTTTTAGGTAGTGATAATATTTGCAAAAAGAAAAAAAAATCACGCTGGCAAATTTAGATGCATAAATCTTGTATAAGGAACATTAAATTATTTAAGGAGACCCATCTTAGCTGGACAGACTGTGAATGGCTTATGTTTGTAACCTCTTCACTCAGTTTCATTTCTGGGGGAATATTTCCACATGCAAATACTGTTTCCCTTTAATATTACCTCTATTAGTCAAAACAATGACTCCAAATCAGTGAAGTAATAAAACATGTCATTTGTTTCGCGAGTAATCGAAGTTACAATGGGACTGACTTATGGCCTTTTTCACACTTATGACCGTTGCAACATCCCTATGGTCATGTGATTAAAATTCAGTCACTTGGCTACTGGCTCATATTTATGACGGTTGCAGTGTTACGTATTCCCCTTTTGCGACCTTCTGACAAGCATAGTCAACGGGGAAAGCCAGATTCGCTTAACAACCGTGTCACTAACTAGGAGTGATTCGCTTAACAACTGTGGCAAGAAAGATTGTAAAATGGGGCATAACACGCTTAACAATGGTCTCACTTAGCAACAGAAATCTTGTGCTCAATTGTGGTCGTAAGTCAAGGACTAGCTTTACAGTCTTATAAAAAAAGATGAGAGCAACAGCCCCAAGCTTAAGACATATAGTAAATGTTTTATGGAATTGGGGAATCAAATAGATAGATGCCCTACAAAGGGAAAAAGTGAAAGCTTTCCTGATTCTGTAATGGGCATCAGGAATAACCTTGAAGAAGAAACATAACCAATGTCAGATAAATGAAACCTGAGTCAGGGTAGAACTGTAATTTGAGGAAGCGCCTCAGACATGACCTCCCTTGTATGCTTTAACATGCAGACATGGAAGGCAAAACGCATTCCAACTAGCAAGGTTCTGTTACTGTAAACCAGAGGTCTCCAAACTTGGCAATGTCAAGACTTCTGGACTTCAACTCCCAGAATCCCTCAGCTAGCATGCTGAGGAACTTATGAACTTCAACTCCCAGAATCCCTCAGCCAGCATGCTGAGAAACATATGGATTTCAACTCCCAGAATCCCTCAGCCAGCATGCTGAGAAACATATGGATTTCAATTCCCAGAATCCCTCAGCCAGCGTGCTGAGGAACATGTGGATTTCAATTCCCAGAATCCCTCAGCCAGCGTGCTGAGGAACTTGTGGATTTCAACTCCCAGAATCCCTCAGCCAGCGTGCTGAGAAACATGTGGATTTCAATTCCCAGAATCCCTCAGCCAGCGTGCTGAGGAACTTATGGATTTTAACTCCTAGAATCCCTCAGCCAGCGTGCTGAGGAACTTATGGACTTCAACTCCCAGAATCCCTCAGCCAGCATGCTGAGGAACTTATGGACTTCAACTCCCAGAATCCCTCAGCCAGCGTGCTGAGGAACTTATGGACTTCAACTCCCAGAATCCCTCACCCAGCATGCTGAGAAACATGTGGATTTTAATTCCCAGAATCCCTCAGCCAGCATGCTGAGAAACATGGATTTCAACTCCCAGAATCCCTCAGCATGGCTAAGCAAGACAATTGTTCAATGAATTTTGCCCCGTTTTATAACCTTTCTTGCCTCAGTTGTTAAGTGAATTGCTGCAATTGTTAAGTTAATAACACAATTTTTTAAGTGAATCCGGCTTCCTCATAGGCTTTGCTTGTCATAAGATCTTGTGACCCCCAGAACACTGCAGCCGTCATAAATATGAGTCAGTTGGCAAGCATCTGAATTTTGATTGTGTGCCCATGGGCATGCTGTGATAGGGATAAGTATAAAACGGTCATCATAAGTCACTTTTTTTCAGTGCTGATGTAACTTCGGATGGTCACTAAACGAAACTGCTGGAAGTCAAGGGCTACCTGGATTGCCTTGAGATCTTCTGCTGGTCGATTTGACCAGAAGCGTTGTGGAGACACAGTTGGAGAATAGCGGGCTCTGATGAGCCTTGCAAAATCCCAGGCTGACAAGCCGCTGCCGAGGGGTCTTCGGACCAAATCTGTCTTGTAGGGACAGAGAAGAAAGAGAGACACCTCGGAAGATCAAGAGGAACAGGCAAGTTCCTTGGAGGTCAGAGGAAACTCTTCGACCCGGCAGCGGGGGCGGCGGCCATTGCGGCCGTCATTAAGCTGGGCTAACCAGACCAGGTATTAAGCAGGAGCGGTGAATTGAACAGAGTACTGATGCCGGATGAGTGATTGCCAGCTCATAGGCAAAAAAAAAAAGAGGAAGATCTTTAAAGTTGTTAAAAGTGCTCCAGCGGAATAACAGCAGCTAACGGGCATGGGGGAAAGGAAGGAGGGAGATTGAAGCGGAAGTTCAAAGTGACAAATCCCAACAAGAAAATTTATTTATTTTTATTTATTTATTAAATTTATATACCGCCCTTCTCCTAGTGGACTCAGGGCGGTGTACAGCCAAGAATAAAAAGCACTCCAATACAAAATTTAAAATATTAATAAAAGAATTAAATAATTTTGGCCCAATAAATTTAAAAAACCCAATAGGCAATTAAAATTTAAAACCCATAAAACTTTAAGCTTAAAAAAGAGGGGGGGGGTTACGCCAGCCCAGCTTGACAAAATAAAAAAGTTTTTAGGGCACGGCGGAAAGCCCGGAGATCAGGTATCGTACAGATCTCCGGGGGCAAATCGTTCCAGAGGGCTGGTGCTGCCACAGAGAAGGCTCTACCCCTGGGTGTCGCCAGCCGACATTGTCTGGCTGATGGCACCCTGAGGAGTCCCTCTCTGTGGGAGCGAACTGGCCGGTGGGAGGCTATCGGTAGCAGAAGGCGGTCCCGCAAGTTGATTTTTGGACTAAAATTTGTGGAGAATTTTAAAAATTAGAAGAAATAAAAACCCGTAACAGGTGTGGAGAGGATTGGAAAGGGGAAAAAAAAAAAGATTTTCAGTGAATGTTGAAGAACAAACAAAGAGGAACTTAAAATTAAAGCCCTGCAATAGAAGCTTTTTATTTTTTTTTAAAAAAAGGTGGGGGACCAACTTTATAATTTGGAAATCTTCTGCTGGACTCCTGATGAACCAGGCATAGCTTTTAGACATCAGTGAAGTTCAACCAGATATTGTCACCTAGCTGAGTCCCAACAGTGCCTTGCTGGCTGCTATTAAGGCAGACACGAAACTTTTCACAAGATGTAATCTATACTATACTCTCTCTCCCTCCCCAGAGATATTCCTCTATCAGGCTTGAATTTCTTCTTCCCCTTTTCGTTTCAGTTGCTACCGTCCTTGCGATATCAGAAGCCCTATTTTACCCTGGTCCTGAAGACCTTTTCTTCTGAGTAAACCCACATGGGTAACTGTATCAGTCTGCTCTTATTTCTGACCGCTGGCTGCAAAGTGAGGTAACGTTCCTTCCTTTTATTGCCCTGCCAAGCTCCTACTTAGGATGATGCCGCTGATTAGTTTTAAATAACATCTGAAGGCGTCTGCCATCTTGGCACACACGGTTATGAAAAATAAATGACCCTTTTCTTTTTGGGAAATTGATACCTTTAAGCCCATAATTTAGGGCTTGGATGACTCCGGGGGTGGGGGGTGGGATTGGGGAACCCTGATCTAGTGAATATCTTTGCAAATAGAGAAAAACAAGCTGCTTCTGGCTACTAGACTAATCAGGGTTAGGAATCAGATGACCATTATACTCGACGTGCGATCACAGTTGAGCCCAAGATTTCTGTTGCTAAATTAAAACAGGGGTTCAGTGAATTTTGCCCCATTTTATGACCTTTCACAGTTGTTAAGATACGGTAGTTAAATTAGCAACCCCAAGGAGGAATTTTTTGACAGGGGGAACAATTAACCAGTGGAACAACTTGCCTCTAGAAGTTGTGGTTGTCCCAACACTGGAAGTTTTTAGAAGGAGATTGGACAACCATTTATTTGTCTGAAAAAATTGTTTATTTATTTATTAGTTCAATTTATATGCCACACTTCTCTGGAGACTCAGGGCGGCTTACAATGCGTTAAGCAATAATCTTCATACGTTTGTATATTTATATAAAGTCAGCTTATTGCCCCCACAAACTGGGTCCTCAATTTACCCACCTTAGAAAGGATGGAAGGCTGAGTCGAGTATTAAGCAATAGCCTTCATACTTTTTGTATATACCTGCTTAGTAGGGTTTTTGCCCCACCCCCCAAGCGGTGTTCTTTTTTATACAAAGTCAGCTTATTGCCCCCACAATCCGGGTCCTCATTTTATCTACCTCGGAAGGATGGAAGGCTGAGTCAACCTTGAGCCTGGTGAGATTCGAACTTGCAGTAATTGCAGGCAGCTGGTGTCACTTAACACCACTTTAATCTGCTGCGCTACCAAGGTCCAGCAGCTGCCTCAGTCTCTGTGTCTCTTCTTTCTCCTATTTCCATCCATTTTTTTTGGTATCTGTTACCAACTGAAATGGGCGCTTTAACACTGGAATTTTTTTTTTAAAGAGATTGTACAGCCATTTATCTGAAATGGCGTAAGGTTTCCTGCCTGAGCGGGGGTTGGACTAGAAGACCTCCAAGGTCCACTCCAACTCCGTTGTTCTGTTATTCTGAGGGTATAGTTTTCTCAACTGTTTTAATTAATAGCTAGAATTTCCCTCACAGGCTAAGAGAGAGGTAAAGGAAATAAGCAAAAGACTTTCCCCCCCATGATTATATGAAATAGGTACATATTTCAGGCAAAAAGAGCATTAAATTTTACTTCCATTTCGGTGGCTTAAATCCAATATTCCTCACATGTCTGTACAACTCAGTAACTGTGTATAATTCAGTCTTTTATGCCTCTATCCGTCCTACCCATAAAATCTCTTGTGATAACGTTTCCCTCCGAAATTGTCTGAGCTCTGTAAAACTCAGAGCCGGAGGGGAATTTTAACAGGTTAGTACCATCTTATGGTCCTTGGGCACCAAGTTCATTTTTTAAAAGTTCAGAAGGCACGAAATCTCAGTGTTGATTTTCTGGTCTACCTTTGCCAGAAATCAGAGTGGGACAGTTATTCAGATGGTAGCAGAGGTGCTATTCAGCTGGTTCAGACCGGTTTGCTCGAATCGGTAGCAGAAATTACAGGTGGCTCCGCCTACCCACCCCAGTTCTATGCCATCCTATTTAGGCATGTTTTTGAGGCCGGGAGCATGTGTGGGAGGCAGTGATGGGTTTCAAATTTCAGGTCCTGTGGGTGGGGCTTGGTGGGCGTGGCATGGCTTGGTGGGCGTGGCAGGGGAAGGATAGTGTAAAATCTCCCTTCCCTCCCCACTCCAGGGGAAGGATACTGCAAAATCTCCCTTCCCTCCCCACTCCAGGGGAAGGATACTGCAAAATCCCCATTTCCTCCCGATCAGCTGGGACTTGGGAGGCAAAGAATAGATGAGGGCGGGGCCAGCCAGAATTTTTACTACCGGTTCTCCGAACTACTCAAAATTTCCGCTATCAGTTCTCCAGAACTGGTAGAACCTGCTGAAACTCACCTCTGGTGGAAGGTGCGCGTGCCAGCAAAGTACCTGTGTGGAAGGCTGGGGGCATGTGTGGATGGGATTGCACTCTTACATTTGTGAACCGGTAGAGAAAGTAAGTGAATACCAGCCCTGCAGGGGTTAAATTCAGCAGGTTCTGACAGGTTCTGGAGAACTGGTAGTGGAAATTTTGAGTAGTTCGGAGAACTGGCAAACACTACCTCTGGCTGGCCCCAGAGTGGAGTGGGAATGGAGATTTTGCAGTATCCTTCCCCTGGAGTGGGGTGGGAATGGAGATTTTTTAATTTTTTAATTTTTTTTTTAAAAAATTAGATTTATATGCCGCCCTTCTCCGGAGACTCAGGGCAGCTTACAATGCGTTAAGCAATAGCCTTCATACTTTTGTATATTTTATACAAAGTCAGTTTATTGCCCCCACAAACTGGGTCCTCAATTTGCCTATCTTAGAAAGGATGGAAGGCTGAGTCAATCTTGAGCCTGGTGAGATTCGAATTTACCGTAATTGCAGACAGCTGGTGTTAATCACAATGCATTAGTCTGCTGGGCTATCCAGGCTCCTCCTGGATTTTGCAGTATCTTTCCCCTGCCATGCCCACCAAGCCATGCCACACCACACCAGACCACGCCCACCAAACCACGCCCACAGAACTGGTAGTAAAAAAAATTGAATTTCATCACAGCACCCCTGGATGGTAGATGTTGGAAAACCACAATTCACTGCTGGAGGAAAGAGCACACGCATACACAAATTTTGAAAATCCCCAAGTTAGTGTTTTGCTTTCAATGGTCACAGCAGAAAATGTTCCCTAAACAGACTGAAGGAATACTTAACTATTGCTCCATGGGGCTTTCATAGAATCCTGTTCTTTGCCTCAGGCAATGCTGCTTCTTAGGCTACCTTGGTTGGTGAAATGCCGATTTCCTGTTCTACCAAGGTGAAAAATGTCTTTGTGGTGGCAATTTTTTTTTCTTTCCAAAAATGGCCTGGAGGGCTCAGATGATACAAGGATGACTTGGTGAAAACAGAGGAGGAGGGCTAGCATTTCAGGCATTTTGATTTAGTTTTGGAGAGAGGGAGGGTTTAACAAAATAATAGAGTTGGAAGGGACCTTGGAGGTCTTCTAGTCCAACCCCTTGCTCAAACATTATTTGCTTAATGTTATTTGTATAATGTAACAAATAATGTTACATTATTTGCTTAATGTCCAACCCCTTGCTCAAACAAATATTGCTTAATGCATTGTAAGCTGCCCTGAGTCTCTGGAGAAGGGCGGCATATAAATCAAATAAAAAAACAAACAAACAGGAGATCATATACCACTTCAGACAAGTGGCTATCCAAGCTCTTCTTAAAAACCTCCAGTGATGGAGCACCCACAACTTCTGGAGGCAAGTTGTTCCACGGATTCATTGTTCTCACTGTCAGGAAATTTCTCCTTAGTTCTAAGTTGCTTCTCTCCTTGATTAGTTTCCACCCATTGCTTCTCGTCCTGCCTTCAGGTGCTTTGGAGAAGAGCTTGACTCCCTCTTCTTTGAGGCAGCCCCTGAGATATTGGAAGACTCCTATCATGTCTCCCCTACTTTCTTTTCACTAACATACTTGAAGGTATATAAATATAGACAGAGGTGGTATTCAGCAGGTTCTGACCAGTTCTGGAGAACCGGTAGCGGAAATTTTGAGTAGTTCAGAGAACCGGTAAATGCCACCTCTGGCGCTGGCCCCATCTATTCTCTCCCTCCCGAGTCCCAGCTGATCGGGAGGAAATGGGGATTTTGCAGTAACCTTCCCCTGGAGTGGGGTGGGAATAGAGACTTTACAATATCCTTGCCCACCAAGCAACGCCCACCAAGCCACACCCAAAGAACCGGTAGTAAAATTTTTTGAACCACTGAATATAGATGAGATAGATAGATAGGTAAATGGATAGATGGATTGATGGATAGATAGATAGATAGATGATAGATAGATAGAGATAGATGATAGATGATAGATAGATAGAGATAGATGAGAGATGATATAGATAGATAGATAGATAGATAGATAGATAGATAGATAGATAGATAGATAGATAGATCATAGATAGAGATAGATAGAGATAGATAGATGATAGAGATAGAGATAGATAATAGAGATAGACAGATGATAGATAGATCATATAGAGATAGATAATAGAGATAGATAGATGATAGAGATAGATAGAGATAGATAATAGAGATAGATAGATGATAGATAGATAGATCATAGATAGAGATAGATTGAGATAGATAGGTGATAGAGATAGAGAGATAATAGAGATAGATAGATGATAG